>CM067371.1:123233210-123833210 GCA_034401795.1 Chaetoderma sp. LZ-2023a
GTATGCCTTGCCAGACCAACTAGCTTTAAGATTAGCTTGGGTAGACATTTCAATTTGGTGGTAGGAATCCTACAGTCGCCATTTTCCAAGATGGCGGCCGTTCTGATTTGTACAGCCAATATCTCTGGAACTAGTGTACCTATCACAATAATTTTAGTGTCGATATATAGGTTTTCGAGGTCATGGAATTCGGAAATTACATTATCTACGTAGTGGGGACAATGGTTATATCGCTTCCGAAATATTGGTCAAAATAACTACCCGTTTTTAGCCAAATGGTGACTATAATAGTTTGAAAATTTGGGGTTTCTTGAATTTCTGGAACTAGTGATCATATCAAACGCTTTCCGCGCCAATTATAAATCTTTAAGGCGATAGCTAGAAAAAATTAAACCTTAACTGTCTGGGAGCGAGTCTATGGAGCTTTAATGCAAAGAAAACAAACACCCACCCCACCCACCCACCCACCCACCCGACACAACCAACAGTCTAGTCACATACTCAATGTACGTGAGGGTGTTCATTTCGGTTTCTCTATCAATGCCGCACCCACAACAATATTATAAACATCCTGTTTAAAAAGTCAGGAATTGAGCAGTGTCAGCATTTCCTGTAAAAAGTAATTCTTGAGTTAGTCTACGTACGCTACATGCATATTTATAAATACTACCGAATCAGTCGTTAACGAACATTATTTACGTGTTTCATTGCGCAAACGTCATTAGTCATTAAACTTTGTATTTTGCTAAATTCGATAACAGAAGATAATATTATATATCCCATATCTGCATGATGTAAGTATGCACTGCTAAGCATGTTTGAATGACCAGGTTTTCCATACATAGGTCTCTATGCTATCCTTGCAGGGAAACGCATCCAGGTCCGTAGTTATGGAATCCTAAACTTTAGTCCTAGAATTATGATGGTGATAATGACAATGACGACGAGGACGATGTTGATAATGATGATGTTGTTGTCATTGTTGTTGTTGTTGTTGTTGTTAATGATGATGATGATGGTGATGATGATGATGATGCTGATGTTGTTGTTGATGTTGTTGTTGTTGTTGGTCGTGATGGTGGTGGTGGTGGTGGTGGTGGCGATGATGGTAGAGATGATGATGATGATGATGGTGGTGGTGATGATGTAAAACACATTAATTAATCCTTTCACCTGTGATAATATCTTAGTTTCATGACATCCATTTGAGAAAGATGTAGCCTATTTTGAAATTAATTTGATTGGATGACGTTGCTTCTTTTAATAACGGTGGCAGTCAATCATATTACTTTCCGAATTATAAACATATCGAACATTGATGAAAGTGTTAATTGACAGGTAGTTTGTATTTGAGATGAGTCATAGCTTACATAACATATTATTTTCTTCCTCAGCTTGGTATCACATTTGATGAACAAAGAAAAATGGGCGACGAAGCGGCGAGAAGCAGACCTGTCACTCCAGAGGGAGTCTTCATGAAGTCGACAAACCCGTGTGTTCTGAACAAAAGGAAATGTATTATTTGTCAGAAAACAAGAAAAAACACTAAGTTGACAGTTACTGGAAGTGGACAGAAACGTGTTCGAGAAGCGGCAGAGATACGACAGGATGACGTGTTTAAGCGACTGAAACAAATGAGTGAAACAGAGACATTCTGCTACCCACGTGGACAATGAGTGCTATAAAACATATACATTGAAGAAAACACTAGATACTATAACTGAACAAAGTGTAAAGTCTCTATCATTTAGTCCTGAAACGATTGAACAATCACACAATAACGCTAGTAGCAGCAGTATTTGTGTGCAACCACGTCGGTCATGCTCAACACCGCGTAATCCAGTAAGCTCTCAAAAGGATGCAAGTGAACTCCCATGTGTCGTGTGTGGCTATGTCCGGATTTCACATGGTGGCGTGAGAGTAGATAGAAAGTTCAGAGTGTGTGAAGAACAACGTGCGAATAAGTTCTTGGCTGCGGCTAACTTCTTTCAAGATGACATTTTTGGCCGCATAGCAGACCTTGACAGCGAGCAGAAAATCTTTGCTGCAGATTTATATGCCCACGGAAAATGCATGAATGGCTACATCGTTAGGTATGAGCGTGAGTCTTTGAAGCCAGAGCAGCCAAGAGAACGTTACTCAAGACAGAAGTTAGAAGTGTTCCAGCAGGCCAAGGATCTTTTGGACCCACTCCTAGAAGACGGCTATGGCTTCACCTTGAGTGAGATTAGAGAGTTAATGCACAATATTGACAATAACATGGTAATCCATAACAATGAGATCAAAATCTTTCTTGTGAGAATGTATCAGGACAAAATTAAATTTTGCCAGTCTCCACGACAGAACGAGCCATTGCTAGTTTTTTCATCCAAAATAAGTTCTGATGATCTTGCTTCAAAAATTAAATCACACGATGCCGTTAAATCAGCAGGCGCTATCTTGAGACAAGCAATACAGAAAGTTGACTTCAAACTTCAGGACAAATTTTGTGATGCTAGTGAGCTACGCCATTCGTGGGAGAACACAATTATGCCTGATGTACTGCTGACATTCTTTTCCTCCTTATTTAACATAAGCAAGACACGCATGTTGCAAATTGAAATGTTGCAAATGGGAAATGAAACCGACGACGCATATGACGTAAATGAAGATACCAACAATGATGCAAGTAGTGGTGTAAAACGCCAGGCTGTACAACTTTGGTGTCTTTTCCAAATCATATTCTATGAATTGCACAACGGCTCAAAGAAGACTCCTCTTCACACAATGACTGCTCACAGCATATATGATAAGTGCAAGGGTAGAGAATTGATTACGACGATGAACCGGATTGGTGTTTCTACCAGTTATATTGACGTATTGAGAAGTCGGAACTTACTATCCGCCTATGCTATAGAGTCATGTGAGGACAATGACACTCCCATTCCTAGCCACTTCAACAACACAGGTTTCACCATTGGTGCTCTTGATAATTTTGACTTCGAGGACAGTTCATCTTTATCTGGCACATCCGGCACTCACGATACAGTGATGGTGCTGTTTCAAGACTGTGATGGTGAAGTTCCACTTGGGAAGCCAAATGTTTCTGCCACACAATTGAAGAAGCGAAGTTGTAAATTGATGTCTGACCTACCATGCCAACGTGTTGGCCATCATCCTAAGCCAGCCAATCGGCCCGTTATTCCTGACTCTTTCAAAGTAGCTGAAGATGTTGGTCTACATCCAGATAGCACCGCATCATGTGAGGCTGCCAAAACCGAATTTCTCATTACTTTGGCGAGATGTGGTCTACCGGAAGAGGACACATTGCAAGTTGCTCCATGGGGAGGGTTTCATGCCTTAATCTCTCAGAAGACTGTTCCACTTAAACGAGTTGCATTTTTGCCAGTCATCCCATCTCCCGCTACCGATTATGCCACTGTATTCTCAGCAATGAAAAACTTTCAAAATGTGTGCACACAGTTACGTCAACCAGTTATCCCAATATTCTGTGATGAAGGGGTATTCCATACGGTTGCTGATATTATCTTGAATAATCCTGACGAATTTGGAGATATCTATCCCATGATGGGAATGTTTCACTTAGCGAAGGTGGCTCTCCGTTGTGCAGGGAGATATATCAGCGGGAGTGGTATGGATGATGCCCTGATAGAGTCTGAAGTATTCGGTGAGAAAACTGTTCAAGCTGTGCTGAATGGGTCACATTATTATCGGTCATTCCAAGGTATGCTAATCGTGTCAGAAGCAATTGAAACTTTAATGTGGAAAGCATTCTGGCATAACAACAACTCCGACACATTCCAGGAAATAATTTCAATGATTTCAGACTTGAGGGCAGCATTGCAATTAAATGATGAACAAAAATCTCAGCACCTATACCAAAGTCTAATGGACCCCATGGTATGTCTTAGACAAAGTTTCTGTGAGTTCATTGAAGAGTGTTGTGCAAAATCAGAACTATGTAAATACTGGAATGTTTTTCTTACCATTGTGGGCCTCGTAAAGAGTATTGTGACATCTGATCGTGAAGGAAACTGGGAGCTACATGTGCAAACGGTTGAGTCACTGATCAGTGTATTTCGAGAGTTTGATTGCATTAATTACCTGCGCTATGGCTCCTGGTACCTGGAGAGAATACGAATACTTGAAGTGGAAAACCCCTTTCTATATGACAAGTTTATGCATGGCCATTTCGTTGTACGAGACAAAGATGGAAAGTTTAATGCCGTTTCTCCTGACATGAAGCTTGAACAGACAATTCAACGGTCACAAAAAAGCTCAAAAGGCATCGTAGGTCAAACGAGAAGGAGCGACTATGTCGGAGAGTGGGAGCTAATTTATCATGAGGTCCTCGCTATTAGCAATGTCTTTAGGGAGTTGACGAAATCAAATGTGATGGATCATAGTGAATCATCTCACCATGAGCTTACGGGACGAAAAGGACAATTGTTTGATTCTAACGTGGTGCGACTTTTGGAGTTTATACAGGAAAAGGGAAACCCATTTGAGATAACCGAACATATTCAGCTTCACAACTTTGTCACCAAACAGAATGTTGATGAACTCGTCAAGGATCGTCTGCTCAATGTAATGCAACATGGTTTGGAAGGCTACACACAAATACGCAATGAAAGATTCATTCGCAAAGAAAAGAAACTCTCGGACACTATAACCCGTGTGAAGCTACCAAGCTTCAGGGACTCTACAAAAACTATCACACTACCCATTACTCCTGTCATTGCAGCGAAACAACTGACCCAGGCACAGAAAGTTATGGATATTGCCCGCGCGAGAGGAGAGTCAGTAAAGGATATTTTGACACATGATCTGCTACCAACATGTCCATTATTTGAAGGTGATGCTGCTACTAAGCCAGTCAAACACACACTAATATCGGAACTTGAGAAACACCTGACGACTGAAGAGTACGACTTTGATCCAGTCTGTCAATCAAAGACCACGGTCATCATAGATTTCATGTCACAAATTCGAATGGTAAAGATGTCAGTTCAAAAGGACTTTGGACAAGCGGTCAGTATGGTGCTTCGAAGCTCTGAGAGAATGTGCAATGTGCAAGAGCTACACATTGTCTTTGACAGTTACCTTGATCTCTCCGTAAAGGAATCAGAACGCATTCGCAGATCATCGAAAACTGGCAGTATTGAGTTAGTGTGTATTCATCCCACAGTACCCATTCCCGTTCAAATGGACAAATTCTGGGCATCGTCAGCAAACAAAACCAAGCTGCAACAGCTTGCCTGCAATCTGGCACGTGATGAATCCGCTCGCGCAAATATTCCAGTTATTGCAAGTGGGATGGTAATAAATGACGAGATTGTCCCTCCAGTGATGTACTCTAATGGTGATCAAACAGAAGTCCATGAGCTGTCTTCCAGCATTGAGGAGGCTGACCTTCGTATTATTCCTCATGTAAATTGGGCAGTGGAACATGGTGCCAAACGTGTTGTCATACTGTCTAATGACACAGATGTGGTCGCTCTCCTGATTAGGTATGCTCCTTTCTTAGAAATCAAAGGATTAAGAGAATTTTGGATTCGCTTCGGGACAGGTGCAAGACGCCGATTCATACCACTGCACAAACTATTGACCAAGCTTGGCCCTGAAATGTGTAGTGTTTTGGTGAAGTCGCACATCATCACTGGAAATGATGCTCTAAGTAAGATCGGGACTAAACATTCAGCGCTGACTGCGCAGCCAGTAAATTTTCTGAAACAATTTGCGGAGTCTGACATGCTATCAGATCAAGATATCGGGAAGGCGGAAAAGTATCTTGTTAGAGTCTGGTCGAGGAATACAACCGTTGCCACTTTTAACGAGCTGAGATACATTGAATACAGAAAGTCAAACAAATCTTTAGTAGCATTGCCATCAACTTCATCCTCAATCAGAGGACACATACTGCGGGCATTTTATCTTATTCGCGAGTCACTCACTCTCCTGGATCCTGACCATACTGTCCTAAGTCTGCAAGACTATGGCTGGGATGAGGTTGACAGCCTATTGCGACCATCTAAATTCCTGACGTTACTGCCAGATGAATTGCTAACATTATGTGGTTGTACAATGTGTAGCACAAAACGGTGCAAATATAAGCTTTCCGGTGTGAAATGTACGGTTTTCTGTAAATGTGACAATCAGTGTCAAAATGTGTGATTCCTTAATATCAGGACATAAACCGGATATATATATATATACCAAGATTAGCAATACTACTGTAGAGCATCAAGGTTTTGATGTTGTTGTAAGTGCAAACAATCTGTATTAAACAATTGTGTTTTTCTACAAGTGTGACAATCGCCACCACAGTTTCATGGACATACTCGCATCATGTACACCGGAGGTATGTTTAGTCTAATATATTACTGTATTTTTCAAATCATGTGTATTCCTCAATCGTAATAGAGAGGAATACAGATATTGCCACATATAGTTGCTTGAAGCATTAATTCCATTGGATTTTAACAAGACATCCAAATAAAAATAGAATATAATGATTGGAACTCTCTTTATGTTAACGCTATACTAGATCGACCATTGGGCATTTATGTGACTACCATTCCAACTAAGCATCCTCTGGTATACCAGAACTTGTTTAGTTGTAATGTTAGTCACAGAAATGTCCCATGGGCGTACAATTTCCAGAACCTCTTTAGTTGGAATCATAGATACATAATTGGTGAATGGGCGAACTATTATAATGGCTTGATTGACGAGTTTGCATTATAGTCTCTTTAAATTTGGATGAGTATTATAAATCTACTAAATTAATGCCCTGAGCAACTATATAATAAGATATCTGTATTCCTCGACCCCGGAAACCTATAGATTGACACCAAAAATGGCTTGATAGTGTCACTAGTTCAGGCGATATTCAATATACAACGTAAAACGGCCGCCATCTTGGAAAATGGCGGCCATAGAATTCTTACCACGAAATTGAAATGTCTACCCAAGTTAATTCCGTTGCCACATGGTCCAGCAATATATAGAAACAACAAAATACTGTGTACATCAATTTTTCTACGGGGTTGTATTGTGGAGCCAGGACTATATCGCAGAGGAGTTCACGCGCAGATTGTAAGCTGCTAATTCACCAATAATAGAAGTGAATAAGCTGTGCCATCAACTATTCAAAGCCAAGACATGTGCATGTGGAATCAAGCCAACTCCGGGAGGCATTAACGCTTCTGCATTTTCGAACACTGAACACACACACACACCCCCCCCCCCCCACCCCCACCCCACTCGCCATAGAAACGCAAGGATGGATTGGTATAGATAGAAATGAGCGGCTGTGTCCCGGATGTAATGAAGTTGAGGATGAGAATCACTTTCTGTTTAATTGTGAGCGATATGACATAGAACAAGAGAAATATATTCCACTATACTTTTCAAGACAAAACAATGAAGAAAACCTCCGTGGACTACTTTCAATATGTAACAGGCCCGTACTCACCAAACTCTGCAAATTTCTATTATTGTCCAAGAGAAGTAAAAAAATATTATCAATGCAACTGTTACTACTACGATCTTCGATCCTTTACCATACACATAGAATGCACGAATGATACTCACCAACTCAACAACTAAAACTACCACAGCCGCTACCATTATTACAACAACAATAACAACGACTACTGCTAATTCACATGAAGGGAATTAAGTCTTACCATATGACACACCGTCGGCGGGGCGGGGGAGGGGCTGCTGCTGCTTCTGTGGCTGCTGCTGCTTCTGTGGCTGCTGCTGCTTCTGCTTCTACTAATTCTACTACTACTGCTGCAGCTAATTCTACTACTACCACTACTACTACTACTACTACTGCTGCTGCTGCAGCTAATTCTACTAATTCTACTACTACTACTACTACTACTACTACTACTACTTAGACTATACTACTACTACTGCTGCTGCAGCTGCTGCTACTTCTACTGATTCTACTACTACTACTACTACTACTACTACTACTACTACTCAGACTAGACAGTATTTTAATATTGTATATTGTAGGTATGTATATTGTTTTATTTCTACAATGACTACCGCCATAATGTATTAATTCAAAAGAGTTCCCTCATAGGCCATCGCAAGGATGGTCTGAGTGTAAAAAAGAAAACTGAAACTGAACTGCAAACATTATATGAATCTCCAATTCTACATTGCTTACGAGGTTAAGAACAAATTATCACTCGCCATTCCCAAACAATCAGCACCCCCACGGTTATGACTGGACTCTGGGTGACAAAGGAAAACTTGCCATTGATAGGATGAAGTGAAAACCAGCTCCAGACGAGGTCTTTGAGTTTATGTCATGAAACTGCTCACGGCAATCTAAGTTGCCGGATTGTCAATGCCTTCTAAATTGAATCAAATACACGGAAATGTGCAAATTCCAAACATGTGATAATGTGAGGGAAGATACTGAAGAATTCAGCTCAGAGGGCTGTGACTGTGATCATTACATGGATTACTGTCAACCTCTTCTCAATGAAACCAGATGCATCGCAATACCAATGCAAACATAAAAGAAAGCTTTTAATTAGGCCCTATTTCAAAATTAATTTGCACGGAGGCGGTTGCTCTCTAGTGCGGCGATGGCTCAATGTATTGTATTTTTAAAAACGTTAGATTACCGTGCCTTACTTTTACTTCTTCATAACAAAACTGGCCTCTGCCGTGTTCAAGGGGGATGTCCATTTGCAGGTCAAGAGAAGACTATTTCTAAAGATTTACCACTGGAATGACTGGCTAGGTAAAACTTCAAAACTATTATTTTCTTGGCCTGTAAATTGATATTCAATAAACAAATATTTAGAGATTTTGTCATTAAAGGGGTTAACTACTAATAACATCGACTGGTATAATGATAATAGAGGATGTCGTTTTACAAAGCGTTACATGAAATCCTGCTAACACGATTCGGAGATTGTTTTAAAATAATGTTGACAAGCATTTGCTCATAAATGTGTTTCATTGGGTTTTGTCAATTGCTGAAGCAAGTATATGCGGGCCATTTTGTGGACAGTCAAAAAGATTAGCCACGTCCCCCTTTTCCCCACCAAAAATACTCAAATCTAATTGGTCGAGAAGTTTTGGAGAAAAATGGTGTCTGAACTAATATGCAAATGAGATGACGTCATCAACCCCTGTCAATCAGACCAGCCGCTATCGCGCCTTTTCTGTTTGGGTTCTAGATATATTGACGTGTTCGGGTGATTGACATGTGTAACGGCTGATGATTGACAGGTGTAACGAAGTGTGAAGCGGCTGGGTGGGCCAAAACGAGCCCACGTGACCCGTCACAGCCAATCAGAACAGCTGCCGCTTATATCTCCGACCGTTGCTGGATAAGGCTCGAGGTGCGGAGTGGTCGGGGCAGGTGGCAGACGAGCAATCTGTGGAAATATAGGCCAATCTCCTTCACCCACCCCAACCCCACCCCCGTTGCCTCCCTCCACCCATGATTATAAATGGGTACCAGGGTAAAACTGGGGAAGTTACCAATAATAGACTGAAATATAAACCAGCCTAGATATGGCGTGATTTGGACCTGTAATCAGGGACTCGATAGATGACAATCAAACCAATAACTTCTCTGTCGGGAGGACAGGGTGGGGGATTTCTACAGAGCTATAATGTGTTCGGGCATGTTAGGACAAGCGATTTCACGTGAGTCCTCACAGCCAATCAGAACAGCCGCCGATTATATCTCCAATCGTTACTGGATAAAGCTCCGAGGTGTGGAGGCATTGGGGAGGGTAGGATTGAGGATTCTACAGAGCTAAAACGTCGTCGGACATGTTAAGCCAAACGAGGGCACATGACCTTCGCAGCCAATTAGAACAGTCGTCACGTATAGTCACTTTCAGACTGTTTTTGCATAGATCTCTCTCCGGATCTCACCATAGAAAACGATACTCATGTAAATGTTAAAAACACTGTAGGTTTGACAAGACGGAGACGCATGGCAGAAACGCAACAGTTGATATGGTATATATGCCAAGTCCTGACTGTGTTCAGGTTAACACTGCAATGTAGCAACTTACCTCAGTGATATATTCCACCAGTGAACAGCACAAAGATTGATCAAGAACGTGCCAGAGAAAGGGCATGGATGAATCCATGCAGAACATCAAGACAGCTGAAGAAGCAGGAGAAGACGTAGATACAGAAGAAGCACGACAAATCGGTCCACGGGTTTAAAATGAAGGAAATTTCAATTTCCCTTTCTCCGAGATCTAACAATACTCACCATTCTATTACTTCTGATATACAGCTGGCCCTGACAGCTGGCTCCAGGACTATAGACTTAGAAAGCTTTACCGACTCCTTGGAACCGGGTACTCGGCTCCCAACTGCCGAGTACCCGTCTACCACGAAGCTCATATTGTTTGCACAGCCACCAAACAAGAGAAACTCATGGCTTGCCCCCGTGGGGCAGGGAGGCTGGGTCCGTAATAGAATGGTGAGTATTGTTAGATCTCGGAGAAAGGGAAATTGAAATTTCCTTCATTCTCCTTCGATCAATACTCACCATTCTATTACTTCTGATATACACCAGATTTGGTCAGTAACCTGGTGGGAAGGGGCAAGCCATAACTGCTACTTTTGCCCCTTGGAGAAAGAGCTAGACTTAAAATTGACTAATGGAGACCTAAAAGGACCATCAAGTTAACGGAACCGAATTACATTTGCTTTCACTGCCCCCCCCCCCCCCCCCCTTTCTCCTAAGAAAAGGGAGAGAACTCACGAACATGCATCTCGCCTGAAAACACAAATATGCCAAGAGGGTTAACTGCTCTTTGCATATACATATATGTATTAGTCTGGGAATGAGCATGAATATATAAGATGAAAGAACATGATATATAGACATAATACAAAAGACTCTCAATCTTGAATTATCTCATGATTTATGGATTTCAGACATGGCGCCTCCAACCATTCACTTGTCCGGCCATCAGTGACACAATCTGGTTGTCATCCTCTCGCTAGACCATGTCTGCTTCTAAATTCTTTCTTACAAATGCCAAAAAAGGTAGAAGAGCAGTGTGATCGCATAACTATCGTTTCAAAACAGCTAAAGCGAGTGGATTGGCGGAGTCTGACACATCCTCATATAGTAATCCGTGAAAGAGGACTCACAGTGCCATTGTGCAACAGCCATGATGTCCTCTAACGGAACACCATTGTAAAGGGCGGTCGAGGTGGCTATTCCTCTAACATCGTGTGCCCTTGTGCAATGCACCTGGTGCCCAGTCGCAATCTCATGGGTAGTCTGAATGCATTCGACTACCCAACGAGAGATAGAATCCATGGATGCGGCGCCATATGGCTTCTTATGGCAGACCCACAGATGTCTATCATTCGACCGTAACGAGTCTGTCCGTTTTCTGTACTTAATCAAAGCACGGACTTGGCAACAGACACTGGCATCACGATCAAACCTTGTTAGTTTCGGTATAATGATCGGTTTGCCGGGATATCTCAGATTGATTCTTTGACATAAACTCTGCTCTTGGCAGAAGACGCAGACCCTCTCCGGAGAGAATAAATCGGTCCCTCTCTGCTGAAAGTGCATGGATCTCACTGCGCCTTCTAGCTGAGGAAGCTGCCAATGGAAAGACCGCCTTTAGAGTAAAATGCTTTAGACTAGCCGAACGCAATGGTTCGAAAGGGTGCTTGGCCAGTACATTAAGCACTAAAGATAGACTACAGGCTGGAATGACTACCGATTGTCTCGGTCGGAGATTGCTCATTCCCTTCACCATCATATTTAACTGGGCCACCTCTGGACTATCCCTGTTGGCTAGACAAGGGATAACTGATGCCAAAGCTGACTTGTATCCAGCAATTGTGATGGGAGCTAGTCCTGAAAAGAACAGCTCACAGAGAAAGTCTGCTATTTGCTGAATAGCGGATTGAAAGGTATCAATACCCTTTCTTCACACCAGTGCAAATCTGTTAACCTTGTTGTTATATGACTTGAAGGTTGACATCCTTCTCACAGCTGCGATGAAATCAGCAGCTTGTCGAGAAAAGCCTTCCGACGTAGAACGTTGTTTGATAACATCCACGCAGTCAATTTGAACATTTCGGGACGCTCGTGTAGGAAGCGTCCCTTGGCCTAGGAGATTATGTTCGGAATCTCGGGTAAATGCACTGGGTTCTCCACCAGCAGATCTAGAAGATCTGCGAACCACGCCCTGCTGGGCCAAAACGGCGCTATTAGCAGGATCAGGCACGGCTCCTCCCTGATCTTCACCAATATCTTCGGCAGAAGAATGGTGGGTGGGTACGCGTAAGCATGCATCCCTCTCCAGCTTATCGCCAGAGCGTCTGTATCGACAGCATTTGGATCTGGAATCGGCCAGACATGTCATGATTTGAGAATTTTCCCTTGTTGCGAACAAGTCCACGTTGGGTTTGCCCCAATGCTCGAAGATCCTTCGTAGAACTGAAAGTCCCACCACTCCGGCATGTATCCCTGGGATAACCATCCCAGGACCAGACTGTCTCACGTCACACCTCGCCAAGCCTCGACGAAACGCATGAGCCTTCCACCCACTATAGACGCCTCGACGCCCAATGGGGTTGTCTGGCTCGCGATCCACTCCTCCCCCCTCTCTTGATGAGAGGGAGAGAGAACCATTTTGGCCTTGGCTCGGCTGGTCTAACTGGCACCGCTGTTCCTGTCGCACAGGTGCAGCCCAGGCAGATATGAAGGGAGCTCTCATACCCTCAGGTACGATCCGCTCCCTTCTTTCCGCCCTTTGAGGACTTACCCTTCCCCTTGCCCTTCCCGCCTCTCGGGCGATCAGGAGCAACATTGGGGAGGATAGGAGCCTCCACAACCTTCTTGGCTTTCTTCGCCGGAGGCGGCTGAGAAAAGCCAGATGAAGCAGAAGCAGCACCAGGCTTAGCTTTCGCCTTGCCGTTATGCTTCTTCTGCTTCTTAGAAGGTTGCATGGTCAGCGGCTTTGCCACAGCCCCTAGTGCGTGTGCTTGACGCACCAACTCTAGCTGTAGGTTCACCGCCAACCGATTCTGCGCAATGCTAGCCATGTCTTCTAAGATGGCCCGCGCTTGGCCACCAAAGATGCTAGGGCCTGTCAGGGGCGTCCCAAGAAAAAGCTCCCTGACGGCCGTAGCTGGACGCATATGGTCAAGAACCATCTGCCTCCTAGACTTTGTAACACGCGCCTGCACCCTTGCCAATGCGTCCATAGACAGCACCAGGCCGTCATTGATGCACGAAAGCGCCACAGGTGGCACAGGGTACAGAACCCGTCAGGCCGGAGCCCAACAGGACTGCCAGGGGGCCGTACGAGACGGCTCCCTCAGTGGCCAGTCCAGAACCTTGTCCAAGGACAGGGTCCGAACCAAGCATGGGGAGAGACTGCCTTACAGCTTTCGGCAGCAGGGACGACACCAGCGTGGGCAGAACGCTATGCAGGAACCCCTGCATAGCCGGACCATACCACGCCGGCGGTGCCATCTCCACCGCCTCCGGCTGCAAACATAGAGCGCCCCGAAGGGTCGAAATGGACGCTCCACAATTTGCTTTCGGTCCGCCTGTCCCCGCGTCAGACCCAGCCAAGTCCTGGGCATGGAACTTTAACATCATGTCAACCGACCACACTGCACATACATTACACCTATCATCAAGGTTACATTTGGTACACCAAAAGCAGACATGGTCCTTAAACAGGACCCGGACGAACTTGTGGCACTCGTCAAATGATGGCGAGGCTGGCTTGGCCTATAAATAAACACAAACCTACAATAAGCAAGCGGAACGAAACAGAGATGGAAGGCAGACAATTAATTTTCAAATATTTTGACCATAAATTAACTGTAACCCTCCCGCACTCCACCCCGCAATGTTACAGCAAAGATCGCATTGATTATGACGACAAGAACGAAGCGGGCAATAATATACCAATAAACTGATCCTCAAGGATGTATCACGGAACCAGGAATCATATCGCATAGCATTCGGGGTATATTTACTAATAAATATAAATTATACTCCTAACGAAAGCCAAAACGATTTGTGAAGAAACAACAAAATGTATAACAAACTGCTGTAGCACACGGTAAAACCGCAGACCACACATCTAAATCAAGAATTTTGAAACCACCGATCATTGCAAACCGATCGTTATAACACGCAAAACTTGAAAGTTTTCTGGTACCATTTTAGTACGCAGCACCCAGAATCAGATGCGCGAATTAATGAAAAGATTTTCTTCACATAAACATCCGAGACACCCGGGTGTGACGTCACCCGCTCGGATCTTACGGAGAACGACGTCAGCCGATATTCGTGTTCAAAATACCGTAGCTAACACCTATTTTCATATCTGCCGATCGCCTGTTGTGGTTTAAAGAAGGCGATCATCCGGCATATTTCGTTGTTAACACACGTCCCAGATTCTTTGGGGTTAGAAATTGGAACATGCGACAGACGAAATTTTAGAGACCTAAGTCTTTTAACTATGGAACAATAAGGAAATATACGACCTAGTTATCATTGGCGGCATCCATATTAATCCAAATATCCTTTGAGAACGCACAAGCTATCACAATTAATTACACACAAAAAGACTTAGGCTAAAACTCTTAAGATCTTTCAACTGCAAAAAGCATGTATCTCTTGTTGCTATGCAAACAAGAATGCGCTTCAAGGTAGACGGGTTCTCGGCAGTTGGGAGCTGAGTACCCGGTTCGAAGGAGTCGGTAAAGCTTTCTAAGTCTATAGTCCTAGAGCCAGCTGTCAGGGCCAGCTGTATATCAGAAGTAATAGAATGGTGAGTATTGATCGAAGGAGAATGGCATAGTCTGGCAAGACATAAAATGGTACACATTCAGGAAGAAAAATGAATGAATAACACCAGAATCGAAATCCACCCACCGCATAAATGGAAATAGGTACAAAAGTGATTCCCAACTACTCTTCCATTATTGCATGATCCAAGGCTGATAATCTATCTGACGCATTTCAGTTTGGAATTTGCTCATATGCACCCATCAACGACAGAATGACATCAACAAGGAAGAATCGTAGGATTTAAGTCGCCGAAATCACTTCAGATAAAGGAGTTCATCTCTAACGAACAAGCAAACATTTATCAATATATTCAGTGACTACCTCGTAACCGTCACCATTCGTTATGACTTACTGACAGGTGTATAGTTTGCAGAGGAACAGGATGTGACGCTTATTGTCTATGATACAAACCTCATAGTTCTTCTGTTTCATAATGCCACACATATAAAGCACATCTACTGGAGATCAGAGCCAAAGAAGGGAGAATTTGCAAAATATCTCAACATCAAGTGTGATTGTAAATCTTAAGGATGCCATTTGTGAAAACACGTTTTTGGTCATGCTATTCTAGGCTGCGATACCACATCTGGGGTGTCCGGATTCAGAAAGAGCACAGTATTGAAATTAATCGTGGAGCGTGAATGCTTCCGTATATAAGTCAATGCCTTGCTAGTGTAGATTCCTCCAAAACAGATGTAATTGAGGCGGGAGCTAAAGCGTCGATTTTTGCTGTAAAGCAAACCTCACTGACAGCATGGACACTTGAGGCACAACAGATTTCAGGCATTATTTACAACTAGCAAGAAAACAATCAATCTGAATACGTTACCACCAACAGAAACAGCTGTCAAATACCATAGCATTCTGTGTACCATCAGTAGCAGGCTTGGAAAAAATGTTGAACTTAATACAGAGGATTGGGGTGAATGGTGACTGAGGGGAAATGATCCCTCGTGACAGATTTGGAAACGGCTCCTAAGGCGCTACAAGAGGTTATTCGATGCAAATGCATGATAGGTTGCGGAACAAAATGCTGTCGTTGTAGAGGACTAGCTCTTGACTGTACATCAGCTTGTGGTTAATGTAGGGTCATCTCTGAAAATATGAGGTGAGATGATGTTGATGTAAATTCAGGGGATAGTGATTTGTGAATCTGCAGGTCTGCATACAACTTGTTTGCCAATTAAAATGATTACATGTAGTCCCCTGTTTAAGACTATATGCTCGGCCTCAACGTGGCGCAGGGGTGTAACCCACTGGGTGTCAATCCAGACATTTGGAGGGGCTAACGAGAGCACTATGGACAACGCAAATGAATGACACTTGGAGATCGAATCAAACGAAATGGTGCTCGCCCTGTGAGGATCCGCCAGGCAGGTGCAGCGCCGGGCTCCACGCCTCGAAGGAGCCCACCCTCAGCTACTGGAGGTCCCATCAACTCGTCTTGTGGAGCCAGGAGACGAGGATGGAGAGCTACTGGCCAACCGAAAGAGAAGACCAAACACAAAGAGAACCCCAGTATCAACATCATGCACTGGAACGCAGAAGGGGTTACCAACAAGAAATCAGAGGTCGAACAGTTCCTGTACTAAAAAAAACATTGATATCCGCTGCATCCAAGAGACACACCTGCAAGAAGGAAAACCATTTAAGATCAGTGGTTACCAGATTTTCCGGTGTGATCAGAGGAAGAAAGAAAGGCGGGGTGATCACCTTGGTCCGAAACAGCATGAACACCAGCCAGATCAAAACCTTTATGGAAGAGGCAGAATATATCAAGATCAAGGTAACAACCAGCAACTCTGTGATTGACATTGTCAATTATTACTGCCCTAATGACAAGAATCTCTCACTTGACACAATCCCGGTCCCGGACTGCCACTTCTTCATTGCGGGAGACTTTAATAGCCAGTCTCAGAGCTGGGGATACAGAACACTTGATAAACGAGCAGAAGACATTGAAGCATGGCAAGATGAAAAACACCTTTTACTTGTCAACGATCCCACAGATCAGCCTACCTTCTACTCGCGCCGGTGGCACTCGACAACAACGCCGGACTTGGCATTTTGTACAGAAGACATTCACAGAAACCTCAGTAGAGTGGTCGGATCCCAGTTAGGAGGAAGCGACCACCGCCCAGTCCTCCTCTCTCTTTCTGGACATATTTCAACAAGTTCGCCTCAACATCCAAGGTGGAACTACAAAAAGGCAAATTGGAGTCTGTTCGGCATTCGTTCCAATGAGCTTACCCAAAATATAGCAGTAGAAGGGAGAAACATCAACAATGCGGTCAAGGAATTTAATTCAAGTATCCTCAAGGCTGCCAACGAAGCGATTCCTCGAGGGTTCAGGAAAAACTACCGCCCCTACTGGACAACAGAACTGCAAGCAGCACATGATAAACTAGACAAGGCCAGAGAAGATGCAGAGGGTAATCCCTGTCATGAAAACCACTTCACACTACAACAAACTAAAGCCAGGTATCTAAAGACCAAGCTGGAGGCCAAAAGAAGAAGCTGGAGGGAAAAGACAGCAGGGTTTAATTTAGAGAGACACAACAAAGCTATGGAGACTGACTAAAGCACTGAATGATGAGGGTGTCGGGGGAGAGAAGATTACTCTTGAAGAAGATGGACAAACACTGTCAGGAAAGATGGCTGCAGATGCCTTTGCGAAGGCATATGCAAAAGAAAGCAACATTTCTATACCACGAATGCGTCAAAAGGAGGTTAGAAAAGAGCAAAAGGAAAGAACCGACACCAACACTCACGATGCAATGGAAGTTGACATTAGTTTAGCAGAACTGAAGAAGCCTATCCGCCAATTGAAGAAGAAGAAATCTCCCGGGCCAGATGGCATTACGAATGAAATGATCCAACACCTTGGTAATGCATCTCTCCGCAAGTTGCTAGATATTTTTAATCTCAGTTGGACCAATGGAGAGGTTCCTCAGTGCTGGAAGGAAGCCAGAATGACTCCTATTCTGAAAAAAGGGAAGAACAAGACGAAAGTGCTGAGCTACCGTCCTATTAGTCTTCCAAGCTGCATATGCAAGACCATGGAGCGCATCGTCAACCAGCGGTTGCAGTGGTACCTGGAGTCGGAGAACACTATAGTTTCAGAGCAGGCTGGCTTCAGAAGATACAGGAGCACAGAAGATCAAACAACTCATCTTGCACAGGTCATAGAGGACACTTTTCAAGCCAAGAAGGTGATGCTAGCTGCCTTTATTGATCTGCAGAAGGCATTTGACAAGGTGTGGAAGGATGGCCTCCTCGTGAAGCTCCGGCGCACAGGCATCGGTGGCAACATGTTCCGATGGACCAAGTCATACCTACACAATCACAGAGCTAGGGTGCTGGTGGATGGACAATCTGGACAGAATGTATTGCTGAGACAAGGCGTACCACAGGCGGAGTATTATCACCAACTTTGTTCATACTCTTCATTAATGACATTGCAGCAGAGCTGCCCAATGGGATCCAAGCAGCCCTCTATGCAGATGACCTCATACTCTGGTGCACCGAGAAGTACACAACGACTGCCACGTACAGAATGCAGCTCGCCGTGGACAGAATTACAGCTTGGGCCAATCGCTGGTGTATTACCATCAACAAAGAAAAATCATCAGCCATGCTATTCTCACTGTCCTCCAAAACCAAGGTTGGCAATCTGACACTGGGCAGTACTCCACTCGAGTACGAGGACCAGCAGACATACCTGGGAGTCACCTATGACAGAAGATTAACATGGAAGGAGCACATCCAGAACGCAGAGGCAAAGGCCAGAAGAAAGCTAAACATCATGAGGAAGCTGGCAGGAACAAAGTGGGGTGCCAATGAAAGGATCCTCAAGACCATCTACCTAGGTGTCGTACGACCACACCTCGAGTATGGATCCAGCTCATGGATGACAGCAGCTAAATCTCATCAACAGAACCTCGACAGAGTACAAAACCAGGCGCTGCGCATCATCACTGGTGGAATGAGATCAACACCAATAGAAAAAATGGAGCAGACAGCAGGCATACCCCTACTTAGTAAAGGAAGGGAATGCAAAGCACTGATCCAAGCTGCAAAGTTCAAATCGTTCAACAACCACCCGATGAAGATCAGGCAAGCACAGCTGTCATCAGGAAGACTTAAAAGATCAAGTTTTGTGAGAGACAAAAGCACTTCAAAGGAAACACCAAGAAATTTTGCCAGCACAAATAGAAGACCCAAACCACACCCTTGATCCTCCACCCTGGGAAAACAAACTAGAGAGCATAGCTATTCGCACCACAGTACCTCATCTCACAACCAAAGATGAAACACTGATGTGAGCAAGAAGGTCCTGACCCTAGCCATGCTGGAAGAAATGTACCCTCAGGAGACATGGATAAGGATCTACACAGATGGATCAGCCAAAGATGCAATTAGGAGCGGAGGTGCCGGACTGCACATACAGTATCCAAACGGACAACATGAGTCAGCTGCAATACCGACAGGCAAACACTGCACAAACTACAGAGCTGAAGTCGAAGCACTGGTCCATGCAGCTAATACCAGCAGCAGAACAGCAGACCATATTGCACAGATTGTCTTTTTATCTGATGCCCGCTCCGTCCTTGAGGCTATCACCAAAGGTAAGCTGCCACAACTTGAAGAAGCACTACAAACCATCAAATGCTTTCGGATAGCATTGCAGTGGATCCCCTCACACTGTGGAGTCCAAGGAAATGAGGAAGCAGACAAGATGGCACAGGTGGGTGCAGAAGAGAATCAGACAGAAAACATGGTTACGCAATCAGAGATGAAGACTATCATCAAGTCACTCTATAGAACACCTCAATCAGAAGATGCCTACCATCATCTCTCGAGGCCAGAGCAAGTGACCATTTTTCGTCTCAGAACTGGACATAACAGACTAAACCAACACATGTACAGGCGGTTCCACCTTACGACATCGCCCACTTGTCCTTGTGGAGAAGCAGAACAGACCACATACTTCAATGTTGCAGTACGTATCAGCTGCTGAGAGAAGAGATCTGGCCTTTGTCAACCTCTTTGCTTGAAAAGCTGTATGGGCCTGTAGAAGACCTGCAGAAAACCACAGATTTCATCTTGAGAACGGCTCTCCAAGTGTGATACCAGCGATCGAAAAGAAGAAGATTACATGTAGTGACATATAAAGGAAAGACGTGCATATATACATACTTCTGTATGAATCAAATACATTCAGGTGCATCATGATGATAATGATGATGCTGATGATGATGATGATGATAGTGGTGGCAGCGGCGACGACGACGACGACGACGGTGGCGGCGACGACGACAACGCTGATGATGATGATGATGATGATGATCTGTTCAGTAGATGTTAGCAACGAGTACGGCACATTCCAAGTTTATTGGTCCCTGGGTGTCTTGGGGCATTCGCAGAATATGGCCAAACATAGACAATCTTTGATCGGCCACCTTCACTGGTGATAGGACCGTATTGTGCAGTGTTTAAGGCATCGTTAGACATTATATTGTTCGACCAGCAATATTGGGTTATATAGTTCAAAGGGATCTGCGGTGACCGGCATCAAGCTTTATCTAGAACTGGCTTCGGAGCTACCCAGCTGCTACAGTTGTACAGCATCAATGATACACTGGTTGCATCATATACAAGCAGTTTTTTGGTTTGCCATGACGCAACATGCGCGGATGTTAGAGGAGCTCCACATTAGTGAAGCAATGATTTTGCTCTTCGTCCATTCCTCCAGCCAGGCAGCGGGATGCCTTTGACTCCAAGCGGTTTGAGATTTTTTTAAAGCGAAACTTGAATCTCTGAGCTAAGGATGCGTCCTGCCAAATATAATTGAAATCGGCCAACACTATATTTCGATTAGCCCACGGCGTCCATGGTTTTTTTACGGATCAAGTTCCCATGAACAAACTTTCTAAAATCAGCCAAAATTCAAGATGGCCCTCGGCCAAATTGGTTCTTGAGAAGTTGTTTAACGACAAAGTTGACGGACGATGGATGGACAGACACACGACGGATGGTCGACATGGCATAAGCTCACTTGGCCTTTTAGGCCAGGTGAGCTAATAATATTGAGTTGAGCACGGGGTGAGATAATTATATCATTCTTAAGCTCTAGATTTACTGATGTTTTGAGTAGAATGTTCGAATTTGCGAGAATCTTAGCTGTTTGCTCACATATATGGTTTAACATGCCCATTTGAAGGCACGCATTGCTCATGGATATGCAGATCTTATTCTCTACGGCGATGTTGGTAATAAGCTATCAATCTGTACACATGATGTTATATTGTATGAAAAATCAAGAGAAGTAACTCATAGGAATAACATTTTAAAAGTATATGAGTTATCTTCCTTAATATAATCAAGAGATTAAATCATGGTTTAGTGTACCAGCCGAAGTCCAAACACAAAAATATGGAAACAATTTGAAAATCATTTTCATTATGATGGAGCTGGATGCAATAATGGCATAGAACAAATCTGTAAAGTTTTATTGACATTGGATAAGCCCTTGATGAATTAAAGCTCCATTAAAAAAATTAACATGTACCTAGTTATTGGTGCAAAGTTAGCTAAGTCCAACCCCGTAAGAATATGGAAAAAATTGAAAATTATTTCAATTATAATGGAGAGTGGATGCAATGATCCAATGATGAGCTTTTACAAACATACAGTCCACACACCACATCGTCATCGGTGCTGACTTAAATGAAGACCTATCTGTGACCCATGATAACACGAAACGGAGACGATACCTGCTCAACCTTATTAATGAATGCCAATTGCAGTATTCGATTGCAGGAAAAACATTTGTTAATCAGAAAGGGGAAGCATGTACTGAATTGGATTACTTCCTTCACAACTTACCTCTAAAAACAACATATAGAGACAAAGTCATACTAACTGACATCGCTAGTAACAGTTCTGATCATTGCCCGGTTAAAATGGCAGTACAGTATAACCTGAATAACTCAACCTGCACTCCCGATAAGCATAAGGCCCTATTACCAAAAAGAATTACCTGTGCAAAAACTGATACAGTATTGTATTCATCCCTTGTCACCGCTGGAGTAAGGCGCATGCAAGTTAGTTACCCACACGAGACATGTCCAGACATGTGAAGCAGTAAAGATACTGTGCAACCTAATGTTAAGTTGCGACCAAAAACCCTTAAAGAAACATGTTGATTGCAAACCAAAGCTCAAAGTGTGGAATTCACAGATCGCGCATACCTTAAAGATTATTCGATGCGCAAGTAGAACCTGGGTCGAAGAAGGAAACCCAAATGATGGCAACAGATGCTTCCTTATCCAAAAGCGAATAGGCAAGCATAACTTTAGAAGCTGTAGAATCGAAGTAGCAAGACAGAGGAAGATATATCTATCTGAACTTCAGATTCTGAAGCAAGCCAGTTTGATGCCAAAATGTTCCACACCCTTGTGAACAAACAGAAAAGCAGGGGTAATATATTCATTACCGACGTAAACGTGAGCCCTGAAACTTTCTCAGTTGGCCAGGTTATAGATGGCTTTAAGCAGTACTTTGAGACTTGCAACTGCCGACAGCACCTTACAATTTGATGATGCCTATCATGAGTTAGTAAGTGGTGAAGTGACTGTCATCAATGATCTAGTGAAAGAACGCGAGATTCCAGCTGTAACAATGACAGAAACCAGCAGTAAAATCTATCAATATAGTTAAAGTAACGGATATATATGGGATAGTCGTTGAGAACAGCATATATGCTGGAGACGTTCTTGCATACATGTGTCATATAATCAACACGATCTTCCAAGATGGCTACATTCCCGATGCACTGAAAATCAGCTTACTGTCACCTGTGTTTAAATAGAAAGGCAGCTCCATGGACGCAAAGAACCATAGAGGAATTACAGCGCTTCCAGTGTTAATGAAGATCATTGACTCTATCCTCCAGCCAGCCAAGGATTAGTAATAAGATTTCTGAAGTTCAAAATCCCACCCAAAGGGGCTACATGTAGAATTTTAAGAGAATCCAAGGATAATGGAGAGTACTGCTCACCTTATCCTCCTTGATGCCAAAGCAGCCTTTGACGTCATTGACTACTGACATCTACTGCGTAGGGTATTTCATGCCGGTGTAGATGATAAACACTGAAAATTAATCCATGTGTGCTGACAAGATCTTGTTCATGAGTTCTGATGTAATCAGTGCACAAATCCTCATCAATATCACCGCAGACTATGCTAGAATGGAGCGCTACCAGCTGCACCCTACAAAGAGTGTCTCATTGTCAATTTACCCAACTGTCAAAAGGACCAACATAACACCCTCCCCATTGTTTCTCCTACACACCGAAAAGATGTCCTCAGAGTTAGTAAGCATGCATCTTGGAATCAAAAGGACAACATCCCTAAAGCAAAACGTCATCCAGAATGCTGAAGATAATATCAAGAACGCCCGGCGAACAGCCTATAGTCTATTTGCTGTCAGTTTCCATGGGCAGAATGGGCTTGACTCAGTAGCAACACTGCATCCATTAAAAAGCTATGTTGCACCGATTCTCACTCGAACTCATACTACCTAGGTCTGAACACCTATGTAAATTTGGAATCTATCAAAGCTTCTAAAGCAATTTCTTTCACTACCAAAAGATACTGCCCTGGAGAAACTGCCCTGGAGAAGAAACTAGCAAGACACCATCTTGCCATCAAGCCTATAGAGCCAAAGCTGGTTTATCGATCTAAAGATATTTCTCTGGAAATATGGCCTGGAAGATAGAGATATACCTTGATTCACTAATTACAAAAGCTTATTTAAGAGAACTATTAGACAACACTGGTAAGAAACCATAGTAGAGGTGATCCCTCTCTATAGTCCTCTTAGGTACTTAAATGGCTCATCTTTCACACCTGGTAGTCCTCGCCCTATTCTGAATGTACATTACTTACTTCTCTGCATGACATCGCACGTATACCTGTGGTTAAGGGTACTTACAGGGATGTATAGCCTCCAGACCAGTAGATGCCACCATAGACATGATATACGTGGCCCATTGTGTCTGCTCTGCACGGAAGAACCTGAACCTGAGCCATTTTGTAATGACGTGCCTTGCATTGCAATGTAGAGGAAATGTGCTGCAGTCAATACTTGCGATTCAACAGACAGATTACCAACTGCAGCTTTACAGAAGATATTATCCAACTTATCCTAGACCCTACCATGATCTTTGACCTAAAGGATCTTAGAAGGGGTGGTGCATTGGACGATCTAGAAGCTAATAATAGACACCTTTTATATCCCCTACACACATACAGATTTAAACTACTATCAGATCTAGGCGAATATATATATATATATATATTATACGTAATCACAAACACCTAGGCATACACCCATTCCTGCCCACCCAACCCCACACTAGTTAAATAAAAGATCTTCCGTTCGGATGGCTATGTATATTTCTCCTATGCTTGTACATTCACTAGTCGTAACTGGCTGTATATATGGAATCCTTGTCTTGTGGTATATAGTTGCCATTATCCATATGCAGTTGCTGTGCTTGGGTGGCTTGTTTCCATTCCAATTGTCAACATGTATGTATTTCTTTGTTTCAAGTGGTAAGGGTTCGATTCATTCCTTTTTCATACTACATGTTGTGGCGGTGTAAATATAAAATTTCTTATATAAACACTGGTGGTGGCAATAATAGGACTCATAGGATACAGACATTTATTACATTTTTTCCTATATAGGAGGTGACGATCTCTACAAGTTACAAGATGGTATAAATCAAATCTGTAAAGTTTTATTAAGATCGGATAAATCCTTGATGAAATAAATGTCCATTGAAAAACTTTAACGAAATTTACCTAATTCTTGGTGTATCCAGAACACTGCACGTCATTTGGATCGCTTCGCTATAAACTCAACAATAAATGTATGAAAAAATTGTAAATTACTTCCCTTATGGTGCAGACCGGATGCAATGATAGTCTAGAAGAAATGTGTACAGTTTTATTGAGATCAGATACGCCCTTGATGAATAAAATGTACTTTCACTGATTCAAAAACAAAGTCCAAACCTTGTAAAAGTATGAAAATCATTAAAATAATTTTAACTGCGATGTAGACTGGATGCAAAAGACTAACATTTATATAATTCTGTCTGCACCCATTTTGGGTTGCATTGTCGAGATATCCTATGCTGCTTTCTATAGGCATCGATAAATATGAGGAAGTCTACAAGCCCACATGTTGAAGATTGGACATCTAATACTCCAGCAAGAAAAGCAACGAGACACACTTTAAAACCAGACGTCCCAAAAGTCGACCAAAAACAACTTGGTTACAAATGATGAAAAAACAATCCAAAGACTGAGTTAACATGACATGACAAGAAGCAGCAGCAGCCCAAGACATAGATACTTGGCAAACACTACTGACATGGCGGATGGTACACTGTAAACCAGTTATGGAAGTGCTACAGTAGCAAGAAGAGTGCCAGCAATGAAGACAATAAGCGAAATAACCATACAATCCTATTACGCTTATAGTGGAGCTGTCTCCAGTTATGTACACATTAAGGATATTGATAGGAATTGTATCCCATGAGACGCTAGTATTCCCATTATCCTCATTGGCGAATAACTACACCAATACCACTTTCTATCAGTGTCATTACCCCACTATCACCAACAAATCCCTTAAAAGTATATTCCTTACGACATAAAACTTATTTTGTTGAATATTTAAGTCAAATTAATTTCAAAATATTCAGGTTGTACTGTATGGTAGCGTTGAAACTGAAATATGAGGAATTCATTGGTAAATATCCATGAATTTGTTTGTTCAGGGTGATTGACAAATTAGCATTGGAGTCTTCAAATGGATAGGCCCAATCTCATGTGATGGCAATCTCCCACATACACAAGTTTTCCTGAGCCCATGACAAATACCAGTCACAGTTGCTATTCAACAACTCTATTCCTCTAGCAAGCAAATCTATAGGCAATGCCCTGACAATGGAGAAGACAAGTATGTGATCATGTTAGGTGGACTTCATATGGAGACCGCTGCATTGGGATCAATAGGAACACGACTCCAGGGCAGTGGCTAGATCAGCTCCCTTGTTGAGGGAGGAGTGTTTTCATACGCTACAGCCGAGTTTTTCCCAGCAGCATCCAGTGTTACTAGGACACGATACGTGCATTAAATCACACCATGCAGTCTGTACACGCTGTTAAAGGCAGCATACACTGACTACTCTGGTGTATTTCTCTGATGCTTTGGATCCTGGTGTGAGCAACAGAGGTAGAGTCAAGAATTCAAGTTGTGCAATCTTGACTTGGACATGGAGTTAATCGTATTCACACTGATCCAGTCTTTCAGGGAAGCCAACTTTGAACTGTATGGTGAGGCATTCTCTGAACTTATTCCATACTTCTTCGCAAACAACCATGTTAACTATGCCCGATGGCTTTCGATTCACTTACGAGAAATAATGTCCATTGTGCAAAAACATCCAGAAGTAGCTAGGGAGTTTCAGAGGACACCTTGTTGTGCTCAAATCTAGAAGAGTTCTCGGCACTGGCTATAGACCACGCACATGAACAAATCAATGCAGTTATCAAAGGTGATGGTGGAACAATTGGCTTGACAGATAACTCAGTAGCACTTACGTGGGTGGTGGTTGGTCCTGAGGTGAATTGTCTAGTTGATGGCACTGAGTGTCAGGTGCAAAAGATATAACAACCACCAATAGACTTCATGAACAGACTGCATGTGCTCAAAAAATTTTCTTTGATTTAGTGCAAAAACTTGTTGACTCCTACATATGACTAATCTCTCCCAGAAAGAGCTAGAGCATGGAGATAAATAGTTAATACTCATTCTACCAGTCAATCAATAAAAGCAATGAATTGCAAGCAATAGAAATCCCCTCAATTCCCGCTTTTGTTGAAATGACATGTAAGGTATCTGGCCAATTAACTTGCCTGCAAAATAGGAACTTGGCCTCCGTCTTAATACTATTAATCTAAATTTGGTTCAAATTTGTTTAGTCTAGCACGAGTTATTGCCCAGAAATGGACAAATTAATGAAGATTGTATTTTTCAAGGGTGATAAGTCTGACCAATATAACCGAAAACTAATGGAACACGAACTTGACGTCCGCCTCTGAACTAGATACCGAAATCAGTTTGAATCGGTTTAGTCTAGCCTGAGTTACTGCCCGAAAATGGCAAAATTAATTAAATTTGTTGGTTTCAAGTGTGATAACTCTGGCAAACATTGTCAAAAAGTAATGGAACATGAACTTGACATCGGCCTCGGTAGTATTAAGCTATTACCCGAATTTCGTTTGAATAGGTTTATCATCACACAAGTTATTGCCTGGAAACTGCCCAATTAACATTTATATTATTTCAAGGGGTGTGGGGAAACTCTGCGTAAATTGACAGAATTCGAACTTGGCATCCGCATTCCTAAGCGGTATGCCGAAGATGGTTTAAATTGGTGCCAGCAATAACTTATTGTCCAAAGACGTATCATTTTTCGAATTTCATACTTTCAAGGGCAAATAACGCGGGGTAAATTTGACGTAAATTGACGGAATTAGAACTTGGCCTCCGTATTCACACCATTAGGCGGTATGCCAAGGCTAGTTCAAATCGGTGGAGGAATACACAAGTTATTGTCGGAAAACCAATCAGTATGAATGTATGTACGTACGACGAAAGAACGTACATATGAACAGGCACAGTCATATATCCCTTGAACTTCGTTTTCGACGGAATAACAGTCACTTTCTTCAAACGTGAACAAGTCGCCAGTAGTTGCAATGTGAAGGTGCTAAAGGATGATTGCCAGCTGTTCTCCTGACTATTTATTTCATGGTAAACAAGGCAGTGACATACAAGATTTTTCACACATGGGACTAAGTCTGCCACTGCCTTCCTTGGTGACAACGGTCAACTTCATACTTGTCAGAAATCACGGTTGGTTGAACTACTTGAAGCAGAAGTGACAACGCCAGACACAGAAACAATGGCAGATATGATATGTTCAAGGCCATGATGCGGATGCCCTGCCTTTGGGTAGATAACAAGTAATCAAGGAGGGTGGGGAAACGATGACGCCCCACAAAATCTGAAGAATCAGGGTGAAGGGTTCGATCCTATCGAAATGATGAAAGTGAACATAAGTTTAAAGAATATAACAAAGCGGAGTTTGGCCGCCGCCATTTATTTACTTATAGGATAATTACTATGTCTCAAAATGAAAGTGAACATAAGTTTAAAGAATATAACAAAGCGGAGTTTGGCCGCCGCCATTTATTTACTTATAGGATAATTACTATGTCTCAAACGTAACATTTAATTGCGGCAAACAATAATATATACCATGACAATGGACATATGAATTACTGGGCAAGCGTTGTTAACAGGTAGTTAAATTTGTAGGTGACAAGCTACACTGCTCATCCTAGAGTAAGTCTTATGGTGGATGAGTTTCCGGTGGATAACTGGAGGAGATCCTTTATCAAGGATATTACTAGAAGTTCAACCACTAGGTTGTTATTGATTCGATCTAATAGATCTGGAAATTTCCCTGGTTCTTTATGATTGGATACATTTCTAACAAAAGCAACGGAGCGCTCGCAGATACACTGCGGGAGCTCCGTAGATGTGAATATCCGGGTTACACTGCATCAGGTAGATAGGTTTCCGTAAGCTTCTACAGCGGAGTTTGCGCAATGTATGACAGTTAATGTTGCTAAATTACTTAACTACGCACTCTCACAAGAAGGGGAAGCGCACAAGTATGACAGAGTGCTTTATCTAACCCGATAAAAACACTTGACTAACTGAGATACTTTAGTAACGAATTACGTCCAAGATACTTGAGCAATGAAAGGTACAAAACATTCAATAGTCAAGATACTTGAACAATGACGATATGTCAAGTCTACATGGCGTCCACTCTGGAAGGACCACTACGGGGTGCACATGGCACAGGAAGACAAAGACCCGTGGAGTTTCTAGGCATCAACCATATTGTATAGAAGGCCTACTTTCTCCTCCCACCCCACCTCCAAATCCCTTCTGCCCTCATCCCAAATCAGACGTGTTAAATAAAACTATTGTACTACATTAAGAGTGTCAATCACATAAGAAATAATTACAATTTTCCAGCTTCTCTGTATTTAGCCAACAACAAATCAGACTCCCTTAGAACACATGTTAATGGCACTTTAGTGTAATAGTCGCCATCAAGGTCCAGATTTGCGATAACTTGTGATAACAAATGTGCACGCTCCGTCCCTGAGCCTGGTGCGTTAAACTTGATGTGTGTGAAATGTATATGGAGGTGATAATATGATGGCAGATAGTGAAAGTAGATACGAAGCTGGCTACCAGGAATTTTGTACTTGTCCTCAATCGTTTTCTGCCAAGCAAACAAAAATAAACATGATTTATTTCTACATTAACCCTTTTACACGCATATCAGCCATAAAGGGCTTCTGCAGTGGTCTTGAGAAATGTCCATTTGCAGACCAAGAAGACTATTTTTGAAAATTTGCCACCGGAATCACTGGCTCAATAACCGAGCCATCACTGGCTCGATAACCGAGTCAAGACATTCCAGTGCTCAATTAAAAAAAATAGTCTTCTCTTGGACATTTTCTATGAAAATTAAAATTTTCTTGAACAAATTTGAGGGCTAAAGGATTAAAATAATGTTATAAGATGAATTGCAACACTTAATTTTCTTCACATATTCTCATTATGAATTCACAGAAACTAGATTAAAGCAAAAATCTGAATACTTTTGTGCATATAGCAATTAACCTTTTGAAAACAAAAGGTCAGATTTTAAAACTCATTTACAATTCAATATTCTGTTGATTATTTACAACCAGCTTAACTAGGACCTATTCCTGTCAAATTAAATTCAAAATATTCAATAACTTACATGCATAATTATCTTATATAAATTGTATTCTATATCAATACAGTACAGTTCAGAAATAAATTCACATGTTTTCAAAACAAAACTAGATTGATCAGTCGATGACGCGTCATCACAAATCCGCTTTGAACTTTTGACACACCCTGCAACCCACCACTGGGGGAGGAGCCAAATGTAAATATCATTTTGCACTCCGCAATCATATGGGTAACTCATATACCAAATTTGGTTGAATTCCATCCAACAGTATCAAAGGAGTTGCATTACAATCAATTTCATGACCTTTTGACCCCATCCCCCACCCCTGGGAGCGGGGCCCAAAAATAAATGGGCTCATCCACTCCACATTCATATGGGTAACTCGGATACCAAATTTGGTTGAATTACATCCAATGGTTTCGGAGGCTGCATTACAATCAATTTCTGCGGGTTCAAATTTGACCTTTTGACCCCCTCTCCAGCCCCCTTGGGGTGGAACCAAATCTAAAGGGCCACTTGCACTCCGCAATCATAGTAGTAACTCAGATATCAAATTTGGTTGAGTTCCGCCTAACAATTTCAGAGGCATTGCATTACAATCAATTTCATGAGCTTTTGACCCCATCCCCCACCCACTGGGGGCAGGGCTAAATGTAAATGTGCTCATCCACTCCACATTGATATGGCTAACTGACATACTAAATTTGGTTGAATTCCCTCCAACAGAGTCAGAGGAGTGGTATTACAATCAATCTTTTTACCTTTTGACCCCCCACCACTCACCCACAGCTGGGGGTGGGGCCAAATGTAAATGTGCTTATGTACTCCACATTGATATGGGTAATCCAGACAAGATTTGGTTGAATTCTGTCGATTAGTTTAGGAGCAGCGTTACAATCAATTTCTGCACGTTAAAATTTGACCCTTTGACCCCCTCCCCAAACCCCTGGGGGCGGAGCCAAATCTAAATGGCATCTTGCACTCCGCAATCATATGGGTAACTTAGAGATCAAATTCAGTTGAGTTCCGTCTAACGATTTCAGAGGAGTTGCGTTACAACTTTGTCATTTTGACCACTGCCACGACCACCTTGGGGGCGGATCCAAATCTAAATAGCGTCTCGCAAAGCGGAATCATATGGGTAACCCGCATACCAAACTTGATTTAATTCCACCCAATGATCTGCGAGGAGATAGCATGACGGATGGACGAACAGATGGATGGAGGCAATTACAATATCCCTACCGATTTTTTTAAACATGGGGATAATAAAATGTACTGTCATGACTGTTGAAGATTTTGAACATAAGTGGATAGAAAGACAGTGCTGCCTAAGGCAGGTCAGCAAGGTCTTCCAATCCATTTAGGTTCAAAATATTCAACAGAACATTTATATTAAGTTCAAAATTTGTAACAAACTAACATTTCTGTTAACATATCTATAAGCTGCATTGTATGTATGCGGATTGAAGGAAATTGAAGGAAATGTTAATTTCCCTTTCTCCGAGATCTAACAATACTCACCATTCTGTTACTTCTGATATACAGCTGGCCTTGACAGCGGCTCTAGGATTATAGACTTAGAAAGCTTTACCGACTCCTGGGAACCGGGTACTCGGCTCCCAACTGCCGAGTACCCGTTTACCATAGAGCTCATATTGTTTGCATAGCCACCAAACAAGAGAAAACTATGGCTTGCCTCCGTGGGGCTGGGAGGCTGGGTCCGTAACAGAATGGTGAGTATTGTTAGATCTCGGAGAAAGGGAAATTGACATTTCCTTCATTCTCCTTCGATCAATACTCACCATTCTGTTACTTCTGATATACACCAGATTTGATCAGTAACCTGGTGGGAAGGGGCAAGCCATAAATGCTAATTTTGCCCCTTGGAGAAAGATTTTAGACTTCAAACTTGACTATCGGAGACCTAAAAGGACCGTCAAGTTTACGGAACCAAATCACATTCGCATCACCGACCCCCCCCCCCTCTTTTTCCTCCTAAGAAAAGGGAGAGAACTCACGAACATGTATCTCGCCTGAAAACACAAATATGCCAAGAGGGTTAACTGCTCCCTGCATATTCCATGTATTAGCCTGGGAATGAGCATGAATATATAAGATGAATGAACATGATACACATCCATAATACAAAAAACTCTCACTATTGAATTACCTTATGATAATTGGACTCCAGACGTACCGCCTCCAACCATTCACTGGTTCGGCCATCAGTGACACAATCTGGTTGTCATCCTCTCGCTTGACCATGCCTGCTTTAGGTTCTTTTCTTACCGAAGTGAAAAAAGGGTGAAGAGCAGTGTGGTCACTAACTATTGTTTCAAAACAGCTAAAGCGAGTGGATTGGCTGAGTCTGACACATCCCTCATATAGTAATCCGTAAATGAGGACTCACAGTGCCATTGTGCAACGGCCATGATGTCCTCTAACGGAACACCATTGTAAAGGGCGGTCGAGGCGGCTATTCCTCTGACATCGTGTGCCCTTGCCCAGTCGCCATCTCGTGAGTAGTCTGAATGCATTCGACCACCCAACGAGAGATAGTATCCATGGATGCGGCGCCATAAGGCTTCTTATGACAGATCCACAGATGTCTATCGTTCGACCGTAACGAGTCAGTCCGTTTCTTGTACTTAGTCAAAGCACGGACCGGGCACCAGACACTGGCATCACGATCAAACCTAGTTAACTTCGGTATAATGATCGGTTTGCCGGGATATCTCAAAGATTGGTTCTTTGACATAAACTCTGCTCTTGGCAGAAGACACAGACCTTCTCCAGAAACAATAAATCGGTTCCTCTCTGCCGAAAGCGCATGGATCTCACTGCGCCTTCTAGCTGAGGAAGCTGCCAATAGAAAGACCGCCTTTAGAGTCAAATGCTTTAGACTAGCCGAACGCAATGGTTCGCAAGGGTGCTTGGCCAGTACATTAAGCACTAAAGATAGACTCCAGGCTGGAATGACTACCGGTTGTCTCGGGCGGAGAGTGCTCATTCCCTTCAACATCACATTTAACTGGGCCACCTCTGGACTATCCCTGTTGGCTAGACAAGGGATAACTGATGCCAAAGCTGACTTGTATCCAGCAACTGTGACGGGAGCTAGTCCTGAAAAGAACAACTCACAGAGAAAGTCTGCTATTTGCTGAATAGTGGATTGAAAGGTATCAATACCCTTTTCTTCACACCAGTCTGCAAATCTGTTAACCTTGTTGTTATATGACTTGAAGGTTGACCTCCTTCTCGCAGCCGCGATGAAATCAGCAGCCTGTCGAGAAAAGCCTTCCGACGTGGAACGTTGTTTGATAACATCCACGCAGTCAATTTGAACATTTCGGGACGCTCGTGTAGGAAGCGTCCCTTGGCCTGGGAGATTATGTTCGGAATCTCGGGCAACTGCACAGGATTTTCCACCAACAGATCTAGAAGATCCGTGAACCACGCCCTGCTCGGCCAATACGGCGCTATTAGCAGGACCAGACACGGTTCCTCCCTGACCTTCACCAATACCTTCGGTAGAAGAATGGTGGGTGGGTACGCGTAAGCGTGCATCCCTCTCCAGCTTATCGCCAGAGCGTCTGTATCGACGGCATTTGGATCTGGAATCGTCGAGACATATGTCATGATTTGAGCATTTTCCTTTGTGGCGAACAAGTCCACGTTGGGTTTGCCCCAATGCTCGAAGATCCGTCGCAGAACCGGAGGGTTGAGGGACCATTCTGTTGGCAGAATTCTCTGTCTGCGAGACAAAGCATCCGCCAGAATGTTCAATCGGCCAGGAATATGAGCTGCTTTCAAAACAACCGAGTAATTCCTGCACCATTGAATCAAGTGCCACACTCTGATACACAGAGTGGGCGACCTGGTCCCGCCTTGGCGATTTATATATGATACTACTGTCGAATTGTCCGACCGTATCAATATCACCTTGCCCCTGATCATCGGAAAGAACTCTTCCAACGCCAGTTCCACTGCCATCATTTCCAACAGATTGATATGCAGCTGACTCTCCGGGAGAGTCCATGTGCCCGAGACCTGGTGTTCTCCCAGGCAGGCACCCCACCCCTCCAGCGATGCATCCGTGTACACAGACAGCTGGGGGTGGGGTAGGTGCAGCGAAACCCCTACTAGGAGATTCTGACGCTCCTTCCATCATACAAGATGCGACATTATCGGCTCCAAAACTGGTACCAGTTTTGACAGGGGTTCTGTTCTCTGTTTCCACAGAGACATCAGATATAACTGGATAGGCCTTCGCATTAGAGCAGCCTACGGGATAACCTGCTCCATGGAGACCATCATGCCCAGCATCTGAAGGAACCGCCTCGCCTGAATGTGGTTTCCCACTCGAAAACTCCTGAGGATGGCTAACAGAGACACCACTCTGGGCTCTGACGGGTACACCCTGCCCTCCTCGAGATCGAATCGCATCCCCAAATAACGAAATGTTGAGTGGGCGTCAACTCGGATTTCTCCTCGTTGACTATCCAGCCTAGATCTGAAAGTAACTTCAGAGTCAGAGCAGTATCCACGTTCAACCTGGCTGCCGAGTCTGCCTTGAGAAGCCAGTCGTCTATGTAGGTGTGTAGCGCCACGTTCTCTTTTCTGAGAAACGCTGTCACCACAAGGACCACTCTTGTGAAAACCCTCGGAGCTGTCGACAGGCCAAATGGGAGAACAATAAACTCCCATACTTGATTCTGAAACGCAAATCTCAGAAACCTGTGACAACTCCTGTTCATCGGAATGTGGAAATATGCATCTTTCAGATCGATCGATACACACCACATTCCTTTCCTCAATCCCGCCATTACCGACCTCAGCGTTTCCATCTGGAACCGAGGCATATGGATAAACCAATTTAATGGCCTGAGATTGAGTATGGGTCTCCATCCCCCTGTGCTCTTGGGGACAAGGAACATGTTTGAATAGAAGCCTGGAGTGTTCTGGTTTGCTGGTTTTATTGCTCCCTTCAGAAGAAAACCCGACACTTCCTTTTGAACGGCTTCTAACTTGTCTGGCTCCCTTGGTACGGGTGTCCAGACAGGTGCCAAAGACAGATTTTGTGGTGGAAAGTCCCACCATTCGGCCTGTGACCCTGGGATAACCATCCCAGGACCAGACTGTCTGACGTCACACCTCGCCAGGCCTCGACGAAACGCATGAGCCTTCCACCCACCATAGACGCCTCGACGTCTAACAGGGTTGTCCGGCTCGCAGTCCGCCAACCCCCCCTCTTTCTTAACGAGAGAGAGAGAGAACCATTTCGTTCTAGGCACGACGGATATAACTGGCACCGCTGTTCCTGTCGCACAGGCGCGGTCCAGGCGGATATGAAGGGAGCTTTCGTACCCTCAGGTACGCTTCGGCCCCTTCTGTCCGCCCTTTGAGGCCTTACACTTACCCTTCCCGCCTCTAGGGCGGTCAGGAGCAACATTGGGGAGGGTAGGCGCCTCTACAACCTTCCTGGATTTCTTCGCCGGCGGCGGCTCCGAAAACCCAGCTGAAGCAGAAGTCGTAACAGGCCTAGCTTTGGCCTTGCCCTTATGCTTCTTCTGCTTCTTTGAAGGTTGTCCCGCTAGCGGTTTCCCTACAGCCCCTAGTGCGTGCGCTTGCCGCACTAGCTCTAGCTGCAGGTTAACCGCTAACCGATTCTGCGCGATACTGGCTGTATCCTCTAAGATGGCCCGCGCCTGGCCACCGAAGATGCTAGGCCCTGTCAGGGGCGTCCCAAGAAGACGCTCCCTGACTGACGTAGCCGGACACATATGGTCAATGACCACTTGCCTCCTGGATTCAGTCACTCGTATTTACACCCTTGCCAATGCGTCCATAGACAGCACCAGGCCGTCATTTACACATGAAAGCGCCACAGGTGGCACAGGGTGGCCTGCCCCCGCTTCAGCCCACACCGACTGAAGGAGACGATACGAGTGGTTGACAGCGCTCATAGCTGCCCTCACAACCTCATCGCATAGGGACAGGACTTCCTCTTGGTGTACCTGAGCCTTGTCCACAATTGCCGGACCGGGGCCACCCGCCCCGGCACTCTGAACGCCCAGTACCCATCGGTCATCCTCGGTGACCAACGGGACTACACCATATCTGTCGTATTCCCCCCGCGAAATATGAGATCTTGCCCGCACCTCCCTGGAGGCCGCAGGGAGCTGACCCTTGGTCATAAGTTGTTTGCTATAAATAGCCTCCAACAATTCTATGAACCGTGGATTCAGTCCCACAGACTGGATCCGGGCCGCGGGCAAAATCCCCGTCCTAATCGATGCAACCGACGGACGGGGCGCATCTTCATCGGCCGTGGCCGAAACCACAGACGGGTCAACCCTGGCTAGCCATGCCAGAGCATCTGACCAATCTACCTCCGATGAAGACACACCCGCAAACACGTCACCCGTTGACGTGTTCACGGGCCTGCCAGCCACGGCAAGGAGCCACGGCTGACACGCCAGGCACTCCGGTACCACATGGTTCCGCCGCCTCCCCATGAAACACTCCGGTCCATGGGGTAGGTCCGCACGGAAAACCGTACGGACCCGTAGCAGTCGCGGAACCGTAGCCAGACACGGGCGCCAACGGCACCCCACGTCCGACTGCCGGACCCGGCGAGATAGGTGAGTACCACGCCCGGCCCGGCCGACCCATTACCGTGTCGGCTGGTGCCAAACCAACCGTCACGGAACCGGTGCCCGGTACCAGATTAGCCTCAGCCACAGGCGGAGCCGCTGGCCTGGCTTGCGCCAAGCCAGACAAATGGAGGCCGGTTCCGTCCAGGACGGAATCGACCTCCATATTCTCCACCTGCGGCATCACAGGCCGCAGCAACCTCTCCTCCTCGGCCTCCTCGTCTTCAGACTCCGAAGAGTCGTCGCTAGACGAGGAAACCGTGGAGCCGTCCTGGCGGACGGCTCCCACACCTGACGGACCGGCCACCGCTACTGGACCACCCGAAGGTGGCCGCAGAGAAACAGAACCCGTCTGGCCGGAAACCAGTCCAGAACCCTGTCCGAGGACAGGGTCCGTACCAGGCATTAGGGGGGAAACTGCCCCCCAACCTTTGGTAGCAGGGACGACACCAGCGTGGGCAGAACGCTATGCAGAAAAACGCTGCATAGCCTGACCAAACCACGCCGGCGGTGCCATCTCCGCCACCTCCAGCTGGGGACGTGGAGCACCCCCACCGGCCGAACCGGGCGCTCCACGATTTACTCTCGGACCGCCTGACCCCGCGTCAGACCCAGCCAAGTCCTTCTGGGCAAGGAACTTAACCATCATATCCACGGACCACACTGCGCACACATTACACCTATGGTCTAGGTTACAGGGCGAACACCTAAAACAGACATGGTCCTTGAATACGACTCGTACAAATTTATGGCACTCGTCACATGATGGCGGGGTTGGCTTGGCCTATAAATAAGCACAAACCTACAATTACAAGCGGAACGAGACCCTGATGGAAGGCAGACAATTAATTTTCAAATAAATTTGACTCATAAATTAACCGTAACCCTCCCGCACCCCACCCCGCCACGTTACAACAAAGATCGCATTGATTATAACGACAAGAACGAAGCGGGCATAAAACACACCCATATTAGATCCTCCAGGATGTGCAACGGCTCCAGGAATCATATCGCATAGCATTCGGGGTATATTTACCAATCAATATAAATTATACTCCCTAACGAAAGCCAAACGATATGTGAAGAAAACAACAAAATGTATAACAAACTGCTGTATCAGACGGTAAAACCGCAGACCACGCATCTACTCAAGAATTTTGAAACCACCGATCATTGCAAACCGATCGTGATCGCACGTAAACTTGAACATTCTAAAGTTTCTGGTACCATTTTTAGTACGCAGCACCCAGAATGAGATGGGCGAATTAATGAAAATTTTTCTTCACATAAACATCCGAGCGACCGGGTGTGACGTCACCCGCTCGGATCCTACGGAGAACGACGTCAGCCGATATTCGTGTTAGAAATACCGAGATTTCTTTAACAAAAGACACTAAAATCCTCTCCCTGCAGAAAGCATGTATTGCTCTTGTTGCTATGCAAACAAGAATGAGCTCTATGGTAAACGGGTACTCGGCAGTTGGGAGCCGAGTACCCGGTTCCCAGGAGTCGGTAAAGCTTTCTAAGTCTATAATCCTAGAGCCGCTGTCAAGGCCAGCTGTATATCAGAAGTAACAGAATAGTGAGTATTGATCGAAGGAGAAATCAGTGTTAGCATACTGCCATACGTGTCAGGTCGCAGAATAATTAGCCTTTTCAGTACTTGTAGATATCTAACATAAACATATTTTTCTACCTGCAAAACCTATTCTGTAGAACAATTTTAGCTCTCTAATTAAAAGCTGTACCTAGTTGTCCATGGCAGAAATGTTTTCGAATAAATATAAATTGAAAACAGTTTACCAGTGTAGTTGCCTTAAAATTGAAATAGAGAACTCTGCATTGAAGGGATTAAAGAGGAACAGGATAATTTGAAGAAATATTCAGAATTTACCCCTGGAAGACTCAAACCAGCTAAAAACGGCTTCGGCAGCGATCATGGAAACAGTCCATTTGGAGACCAAGAGAAGACTATTTATTAAAATTTACGACTGGAATAGCTGGCTTGATAGCCAAGCTAGTCACTGTCTTGGTAAATTTTCTAAAATAATTTCTTGGTCTGCAAATAGACATTTTCTTCGAGAGGGTAGAAATTTTCTTCAACATATTTAAAGGTTACTAACCTTTCCTATTTGTTCGATAGACTTGAGCATTGGAAGATGTTCTTTCCTGAGATCACGTATTGATTTTATACCACGTTTATGCACAATGGCACTCAGATAGAGCGCACTCGTATCCTTCAGATCCCACTTCATGTCAGGTAACAGAATAAAGCCATTCTCCGGATCTGGATTCTCGTAGATAATCCTCTCTGCTTCTCGCTTCTTCTCCAGTATATTAAACACCCACTGGGAAAGTAAGAAACATTATCCCTTTAACCCTCGAATTTGTTCAAGATAATTTAATTTTCTCGTCCATATGCAGAGCAAGAAGACTATTTTTGAAAATTTACCACTGGAATGACTGGCTCGGTTATCGTTTCTCAATACCACTGCAGAAGCCGTTTTGGCTGATATTAGTGTTAAAGGGTTAACTCGAGCTGACTGCTGCAAGCCACCAGACAATAATTTCCATATGGTTTAGCTCTGAACCTGATGAATATTTTGAAAACAATGTGACTGAACGTTGTTGGTGGCTTAGCCACACAAATTTTCAGTCAAATTGTTTTCAAGATATTCAGCATATCCAGTATTAAACCCCATTGAATATGTACTCCGCAGTAATTGAGCCGGCAGACAGCTACACCCAAATTACAATGTATGTATCCGCAAAAATATATGACAATCACTTATCTTAGAAAACAACGATGTGAACGATGACACACTTTAACTTGAATGTGCTAAGTCTCTTAATCCCAGTCTCTTAACCCTACCACTATGATGTCAAAATTTTCAAATTAAATGAAAGGATGAATGGGTGTTCATTTTTCAACAAATTTGGTGGAAGATGGTGCCGTCGTAGACGGCAACATCGTCCACAAAAATTGTTGAAAAATGAACACCAGTTTCTTTGCTATTGACATGGTAAAAAATAGAACATTGACATCGGAGTTGTAAGGGTTAATAGGTTCAGGTTAATAACACCGTATCATAATACATTTATTGCAGATATATGCCGAACATAACACGCAATTTCTAAATTGAGGAAGACTTTTCTACAAATCGGTTTACTTAAATTACACCAAAAATTTATAAATTAGACATAAGTCAACTATCGCGACAATTAACATAAGTATTTACCATTTAAAATAGAATTGTGAATCTCAAGCAACAGTTCGTTCAGCATAATAGAATAATCTGGCATTTGTTAGTATGCAGGCATTGAGATTAACCTGGCTAGCAGTCATGTCACTACAATGATTACATGTACATGTCCAAGGTTCACCTGTGCCCTCTTGGCTTAGTGAAAGATATTAAAAATTAATTTCTTGCTTTTAATATGCTTCTAATTACTCAGAATATAAGACCATCTATGTTTCAAAATTCCTGTACCATTTGTGTGTGTGTGTGTGTGTGTGTGTGTGTGTGTGTGTGTGTGTGTGTGTGAGCGCGCGCGCGTGTACATGCGTGTGTAAGGGTGGAGGTGCACCACACCTGTACTCTCCCTCTCCTAGGATCTTGGAAAAAATCCCACTTCTGGATGTGTCACTAAGCACAAAACACATAATCTGCTAATTAACCATCTAACGGTCGAATCTGGTCAATAAAATCAAAATATTTGCTTATTTAATGTCTATTTGCAGGCCAAGAGGACTATTCTTTTAACATTTACCACTGGAATGACTGGCTCAGTTATCGAGCTAGACATCCCAGTGGTAAATTTTCAAAAATAGTCCTCTTGGCACGCTTGGCCTGCAAATGGGCATTCCTCAAGACCACTGCAGAGGTCGGCTTTGGCCGGCATGACCATTAAAGGTTTAAGAGGCCGGTTTTGGCCGGCATGACCATTAAAGGGGTGAGGCTGGTTTTGGCTGGCTTGACCATTAAAGGGTTAATTTAGCCATTGTACTACCTGTACATACATGTAAGTATAACTTATTCATTATGTGTTATTCAGTTCACTTGAATTTGTGTTATTTATACAAAAAAGCACTGCAGTAAATTTCCAACAAATACTCCTCTCTTGGCCTGCATTTGGATATTCAATAAGTAAATATTTTGAGATTTTTGTCCAATTTCAGTCATTAAAGTGTTACTTAGACATTTAGTCTAGATTTTGAGAATGACGTTACTGAATGTCTTTGCATCAGCTTTCCGACATGTCAGACACACAATACCCAAAATCAATGCAGATTTTCCTTAAGTTACACCATCAACAAGTTACATAAAGGTTACGATGAATAACTCTCAGGCATGTCAGGAGAATGTAAACATCTGGGTAGTTCTCTAACTCACCTGTATACTTAAAATTTGCTGCTCTATATGTGGACGAGTGATGGTCTTGTAATCATCAACTGTCTCTTCAAGCAAGTAAACATCTTGGAAAGAATACTTGTCTATGTGTTTCTGTGTACAAGGATGAATTATGGTCGCTTTCACGGCTGAAAATGAGTGAGATTTAACAATTGATATAAAGGTTTCTTTATTAAATTTCTGAGGATTGAATGAGTAAGAGCTTTGTATCATCTGCAGAGCTTGGCCCAGAGAATGCTAAAACTGCAGTTCAACAAGAACTGCAACCTCTGTCCACTTCAACCAGGCAAAATTTTGGATTTAATATTTGCATAGAATGAATTGGTATGCAAATTATAAATTACATAGTTGTCTGCAAAAACGTATAGCAATTAACTGTTTCACTGATAAATTCCCTGTATCTCAATCTCCGAGCAAACAAACAGGAAAGCTGTTGAATATTTTGAAATTAATATGACTGAAAGACATTGCTGCCTTAGGCAGCAATGGCTTCCAGTAATATTAATTTCAAAATATTCAACAGAATATGCTTTACATTGTAAAGAATTTACTTTTTCAGAGATTTGACATTTAAAGGGTTAATGATAGAACTTAAGAAAACCAATGATAAATTGCAAACGCATGCAAATTTTGCATAGCAGATACAGCTTTGCATGTTGCAGAATGCATAGCAACTACCAAAATATGTGTAGAAAATTGCGAGGCGATACCAGATAAATTATGCCCTGTTCACTTTGTCATTGGTTGTACAGGAATTCTTTGACATATAGCTATGCAGTTTTCCGAGTTCATGAGTTTCGAATCAATCCCCAAGAGGTTTTGGAGATTTTTTTAAGTCATTTCTAAAACATGCTCCGCAAAAGGCGCATAATACCCAGCCATGATGACAAACCAATGAATGAGCGCTATCAGCAGAAAATAGCGATTTCATCCTCAGACCTAGACCAGTCATCCTATGAGTTTCAAAGCCAGCAGCTAAATGGTCATGGAGTTATCGTTCAGAAACCAATTTTCAAGATGGCTGCCGTGGTCATCTTGAATATTGGATCATCATCGATTTTGATAAATTTATTCTTCTGACGTAGTCGAGTCATCCTATTAAGTTTCAAAGCTATCTGATAACCAACTTGTAAACCTTGGAAACAATTGTTCAAGATGGATGCCCTTATCTGGCGGCCTTCATGGATTTCGAATTATTGTCGATTTCAATAGGTTTCTTCTCCAGACGTAGTCCAACAACCCTAAAGTTTTAAAGGGATCCGATAAACGGTAATGGAGTTATCATCTGGAAGTCAATTTTCTTGGATTTTGCATCATCATTGATTTTGATAGGTTTCTTATCGAGATATAATCCAACAACCCTATGAAGTGCCAAAACAATCCAATAAACAGCAACGGATCTATCATCTGGAAACTAATATTCAAGATGGCTGGCCATCTTGCTTGGATTTCTGGTCATCGTCAATTTTGAGCTTTTTCCCACATACCTAGTCCAACCACACTATCAGTTTCAAAGTGATCTGATAAACAGCAATAGGGTTATCATCCACAAACCACTTTTCATCAGCCATCTTGGATTTTGGATCATAGTCAATTTTGATAGGTTTATTCTCCAACCCTCGTCCAACCACCCTATAAAGTTTCAGTGATCTGATAAACGATAACAGAGTTATCATCCGGAAACCAATTTTTAAGATGGCTGTCGGTGGCTAGTAGTCATCTTGGATTTCGGATCATTGCCAATTTCAATAGGTTTCTTCCCCAGACCTAATCCAACTACCCTAGTATCACACAGTAGAAACTAGATAACTATAACCTGTCTTGAGGGACGACCTTATGGCCACAAAAATGTAGCCACTATATACTCTTTTAAAAGAGTGAGCTGTGATAAGAAGTTCCTTTGGAGGCAGAAAATGTAATTCTTTAACACAGGTGATTAAGAGACCACTGTCTTAAAGAACCACCATGTTATTGGCCCAAATACCAGGTGGTTGCTCAAACAGGTTTAATTAATTTTGTTTCCAAGATAATGTATTACATGATATAGTTCTCATTGCATTTATTTCATTGATAAGCTGCTTGTATATAATAATGTGAATAGATGAAAGCCGGTAATTGTTTGACCATTGTTGAAACCTGAGTCTCTAAATGAATGATTAACCCTTTCAATGCCAACATCCTGAAAACATGATATTTATCTCTTGCTAAAATTGAATCTACTGAATATTTTAAAGATACCCTGACAGAAATGTTATCTTGCATGATGCGATTCACCATTCAGTCAGATTGTATTTAAAATATACAGTAGAATTTAATATACGGTAAGAATAAATTGTAACTTGTGACTACCAGCCTGAATGGGTTAATATTGAAGTGTATATTTATATTGGAGCTATAGCCATGCAGTCAGAGAGAAATAACCATTTCTCCGCTACATAATAAGCCATGTAATTTATGAATGTAATGACTCCTTGTATAATATTTTAGATTTTAATTGATAACCATTTTTAAGATTAATTTATTACTAATGTGTTAAAATAATATATGTTAGTTTATGTATACCAGTTAATATAATAATAATATTGTTAAGACAGGTTAGAATAACTGAGTGAAATATGTCACTTCAAATCCCACACCCAGCCTGTGTATAGGGGTATTGTAATATATGAACCAATGCCCCTCTCCCTACCCCCCCCACCCCACCAAACACACACACAATCTGGATATCAATATGTCTAATAAGCTAAATGTCCCTACCCACCACCATTCCCCTTGCACCAAACTTGTAAAAACTGGTCACGTCCTTGCATGAGAATAACAGAAAACAAAATCAAGCATTGTTGTAAGGTAACCGGGGTGTGTAGGTTGAGACTCTGGGGGCGAGCCTCTGACTGAGTGTTCTGGTGGATGGAGTGAGGCAGACAGACTGACGATTGTCTATTAGACTATTTACTGGATAGACCGATGCTATTTGCTCTATTCTGAGGGTTGACTATAATTATTCCAGAGAGCGACAACAATGCAGTCTTAACTTGTACTTTGTTTTTCAAATTCAAATTCAATAACTTTACATAGCAACTTTATATATTCAAAATTCTACATAACTCTCTGCATTTACAAACTTACTCACTGACATGCTCTCCTAGCTCTCAACTCCTTTCTTTTCTATAATGATCTCACACATATATAGTATACTAGTTTCCAGGCAAACAAACTTTCACCATTCAAACATGTCTGTTCAATAATTTGTAAAAACATGAATTTTCAGCAATATATTAAATTAAATACAATCCTTCATAATATCAGGCGTAAACCTCATGTAGCTACTTAACCATTGTAATGCTGAATTTATTGAATTAAATTATTATTGCAGGCAGACTGGTCTGCCAGCCATATAGATTCCATTTTAGAATTATAAATTGTTAATATCTGGGTTCAGCAGTATAATGGTTAAATCTTTATATTTAAAAATCTATATCCATAATATGAGGATTAACCCTTTCATTCCAATGCTGTACTAATTTTATTTACTTTTTATAATGTTCATACAAAGCAACTATTGAATATTTTTCAAATAATTCAACAGAAAATCTTTGCTGCCTCAACAACCTTCGATCAAATCATTTCCCAAATGTTCAGCAGAATAAGTATGACATCATAAATTGCAATACATATATGTATGTCGTAAGTCTTAATATACTCCTGTGCTGGTTGCATGTTTTTTCAAACACAATGGGTCAATTAATGACTTAGTAGCTGGTGGTCTGTAGGCCCAGCAGATTATTCAACAATTAAACAGTACAATAATAACTGGTAATATGTCCTTGTAAATATGTTATTGTTCCTTGATGAGCTGCTTAGTGCCACTGACTTCAAACCATTGACTACACAATGGGGTTTTTTGGATAAAATTATTTTTAAATTAAATATAAACAATATTATAATATTGTCAAATATTTCTTGGGCACGATAATTTCCTGAGAGCTAGGAGAACATGTCAGTGAGTAAGTTTGTTATGCAGAGAGTTATGTAGAATTTTGATTATATAAAGTTGCTATGTAAAGTTATTGAATTTGAATTTGAAAAACAAAGTACAACTTAGACTGCGTTGTTGTCGCTCTCTGGAATAATTATAGTCAACCTTCAGAATAGAGAAAATAACCACGGTCTATCCAGTAAATAGTCTAATAGACAATCGTCAGTCCGTCTGTCACTCCATCCACTAGAACGTATATTCGGAGGCTCGCCCCCAGAGCTACAATACAAATCCCGGTTACCTTAGTTGTAGTGAAATCTAGAATCATTCTGTGCGGTCAGCTCAGATGGTAAACAATGATTTCTACACCGTATACAAAATCATATTGTTCTGTTATTCTCAGGTAAGCACAAATTTGCACTTAAATTATTTATTAAAATATTTTTAGAGAATAATTTTAAGCAGTCTAATTTGAAAGCAGTGTGATTGCTCTTATGTCAATGATTATTTTGAAACCAATTTGACTGCGCCTGAAATAAAATAATAATGCTATTTAATTTGAAAACGGTGTGACTGCTCTTAGAGGTAGTCATGCTGAATGATTATTTTGAAACTAATTTAACTGTGCTTGAAGTAATGTATTTAATTTGAAAACAGTATGACTGCTCTTAGAAGTAGTCATGCTGAATGATTATTTTGAAACTAATTTAACTGTGCTTGAAGCAATGTATTTAATTTGAAAACAGTGTGACTGCTCTTAGAAGTAGTCATGCTAAATGATTATTTGAAAACAACTTGACTGGAACTGAAATGGTTATAATCATAAAGTAAACCTAATAATATTAATAATGATAGTAGTAGTAGTAGTAGTAGTAGTAATAATAATAATAATAATCCTTATGATGATAATTAATATATTATTAATAAATTTGCTATTATTAATAATTATTATTTATTGAAATAAAACATCATTCTGTGCAGACAGCCCAGACGGTAAACAATGATTTCTACACCTTATACAAAATCATATTGTTCTGTTATTCTCAGGTAAACACAAATTTGCAAAATTATTTATTAAAATATTTTTAAAGAATAATTTTAAGCAGTCTAATTTGAAAGCAGTGTGATTGCTCTTATGTCAATGATTATTTTGAAACCAATTTGACTGCGCCTGAAATAATGCCATTTAATTTGAAAACGGTGTGACAGCTCTTAGAGGTAGTCATGCTGAATGATTATTTTGAAACTAATTTAACTGTGCTTGAAGTAATGTATTTAATTTGAAAACAGTATGACTGCTCTTAGAAGTAGTCATGCCGAATGATTATTTTGAAACTAATTTAACTGTGCTTGAAGTATTGTATTTAATTTGAAAACAGTGTGACTGCTCTTAGAAGTAGTCATGCTAAATGATTATTTGAAAACAACTTGACTGGGACTGAAATGATTATAATCATAAAGTAATCCTAATAATGATAATAATGATAGCAGTAGTAATAATAATAATAATAATAATAATAATCCTTATGATAATAATTAATATTATTAATAAATTTGCTATTATTAACAATTATTATTTATTGAAATAAAACATCATTCTGTGCAGACAGCCCAGCTGGTAAACAATGATTTCTACACCTTATACAAAATCATATTCTGTTATTCTTAGATCCAGTACAAATGAAGCCGCACGACCAGAGCTAGCCATCCGTCTGTCTGTCCAGTAGTCCACCTGTCTGAAATGCGAGCCCATCCAGCCATCCATCTACATGGCTGGATACTAATCAGCAATCTGTCTGTCCATCTGTCAATCCAAATGACGGATGGAGCCAATATCCGTCAGTCTATCTGTCCATCCATAAGTGCGGGACTCCAAACTCATCGGCCCGTTACACTAGCATGCAGTTTCACAACGATCTTATAAATGGTAACAGAGTTATCATTCCGAACCAATTTTACAGACATCCTATGAAAGTTTCAAAGCCAGCAGCTAAACTGTCATGGAGTTATCGGGCGCAGACCAATATTCAAGATGGTTGCTGGTGGTTGGTGGCCATCTTGAATATCGGATCATCGCCAATTTCGATAAGTTTCTTCTTCAGACCTAGTCAAGCAATCCTATTAAGTTTCAAAGCGATCTGATAACCGCCAACAGAGTAAGTTATCGTCCGGAAACCAATTTCGGATCATTGCCAATTTCAATAGGTTTCTTCGCCAGACCTAATCCAACCACCCTATGATGTTTCAAAGCGATCAGATATAAATGGCAATCGAGTTATCATCTGGAAACCACTCTGCTGCCCGTCCGCCCACCCGACAGGACAGCACCATAACATAACACCCCACCAATTTCAAGGCGGGGTATAAAAATCGGCCAAAATACAAGATGGCCACCAGGCAAACTTGGATCCTTATGGCTCAAGGATATTTCCTACCAAATTTGGTCGAGATCAGTTCACTGGTTCTCGGGAAGGCAGAGTTTTTACTTTACTATCGGACTCATATGGGAGTTTTGGGCTGGAAAAAAATTTAACATGGAGGCAGGCCATCAACCCATCTATGCTAATTTCGAAATTGCCAAATTTGAAATCGGCATACACAAAACCATATTATCAAAATCTCGGGAAGACATTTTAAATTTCCTATCGCTTCCTAATTTGGCAGAAAAACGATCCAAGATGGCCAACAAACCATTTATCAAACAATTTTCAGTGACAAATTTGAAACCAGCATACCTAAAAACCTATATTTAAAAAACAATTTCGGCTTCAAACTGTCAAATTAAAATTCCAATGGGGCCATCAAGACACTCAATTCTGATTTGTTGATGGCAACCATATTTTTTATATACTAACTTCCCTTGAGCAAACTTGCATAGCCCTTAGTTCAGCGATATGCGAGGCCGTTTTCCGAAATATTAGGTCATCCAAAATGGATGCTGCCTTAGCATTTGGCCAATCAAGTTTTCTCGAACAAAGTTGGTTCAGTTGTTGCCATAGATGAGATTTCATGACTTTCTAATCAATCCTTAATCAATCTCCTAAGCGGCTTCATAGATGTTTAGACTTTTCATCGTTATTTGAACAAAGATGTTTCCATCTAAATTTGGTTAAAATCAGTTCACTGGCTCTCAAGAAGACATCTTAAATATTCTATTGGAGGTCGTTTTCACGAAAACTAGGTCATCCAAGATGGCCGCCAAGGGATTGAATTGAAATCGGCCAAGTGGTTCTTGAGAAGTTGTAAAAAGAAACGGTTAATGGCCAGATGCCCATGAGCACACTTATTTAGTTCAAGGTAATTAAAGAAAACTGCACTGGGCCTAGACGCCATTAATAATGCCAGGCGCGTCTTTTAAGAACTCATGTGGCTGGCTTACCTTGTTATGGAACGCTGTCATAAATGTTCCATTTCTAGATGGGGGGTCTGAAGCGGGTGTTAAATGACTTTCAGTATGGTTTTTCAAGCAAATAACAAAGTCATAGGTCAAATGCTGTCATATCAGCTTTCAAATGAACTCTCTAGCAATACAGATATTATACAAAACTGTATAACCAAATTCCCCACTCAATCTGCAGCATTGACGTACTGGACAAACTTATTGATGTACACAACATCTTGAGTATGTTGCCATTTATTGTAACTTTAGCTTCTCTATACGATTGCGGTATACATCCACTTGATGCATAATTATTTCTCCCACAAGTCTGTCATTTCGTCCAGCCACAACCACCCCCCACCCCCACCACAGACACCTGCAGTGAGTTGGAGCTCACTTAGCACAACACATTCCGTGTTTCTAAGGAGGATATCAATGAACCTCTTTCTTAGTATTTGTGGTATTTCCACACATTTGCAGCGCACCGCGCTGCTCCACCAATTCCTCATTCCCGAGGTACTCGTCGGTCCGACGATGCTGGTTAGCTGGCCTCAGAGACGGAGACTCTGCGGGCTGCCGGTGACCACACAGACTGGCTCCTGGAGTCGGTGGAATGTTCACGTTCCAGTGGGGCCTGGTGACCATTGTCGCCAACACTAAACACCACTGTGTCGTCTCGACTATTTGTGTAGCCGGTGTGTCTCTGCATAATGGGTTCTCTAATTTATTATTTTATAGCCCTAGTCGAAAGCTGGCTTCTAGTAATGAAAGTACGCTGGTCCAACAATGAAAATCGTTTCCTGCGATATGGATGAAAACAGCGTGTTGGCGCTGTCTGTGTTGTATCTCGCCAAAGATACCTAACCTATCCATATATATATATATATATATATATATATATGGATGGTACCCCTGTAAAGGAGGAATCTATGCACAGCAAACTAGTTTTGCGAGAAGTGCCTCGCGTGTGCCTCCATCACAAGAAAATGCCTACCACGCCATAGCGGAGGTAGAGAAACGGTCAAGACCGCACTCTTATCTAGACCAATGCTAACGAGAGTTAAATTATCATAGGTGTAATTATTTATATAGGGATGTACGCTGGTTTACGTGGAGGCGGAGCGCTGGCTTTTCTTATGCTAGTCGCTGGTTTAGTTGGCATCGCATTATTTTGACGGTCCTTCTTGAGGGGCTAGGTTATTGTTAGTTATTGAGCAAAGACACATATGGGTTTATGCCTCGAATGGCTTATGCCTACTTAACTTTGATAACAGTTTGCCGTCCTGGCAGATGAGCCTGGGTAGCCATCTCGGCACATACCCATTGGACTACTCCCTCAGGCCGATGCCGCATACATGTTGCCTGGGCGATGAGTCCGAAGCCGTTGAGCGACTTCTAACCACATGTCAGCACAACCACAAATAACAAGACAAGGACAGGATAACACACAGAAGTATTGAATAAGCAGCATATATATTCACGGCGAGGCTGAAGAGGCTGTTGGCATACTATGGTGACCTTCCTAGATGGCGTGTAGATCTTATGTGACATAAGTTCACTTGGCCATTCTGGCGAGACAAGCTAAAGATTTTGCAATATTCCTTCTTCATCATTCATTCATAGACATGAAAACACTGCTATCGCTCATTAACTGTATTTGTCATTAATTACTTCATACTTTATATTTAAGGGAAATATCTTCTCTCCAACTTCGGTCTGCTGTTTACTCACCTGGCCTGTCCCACCCATAACCGTTTCCCATTTATACTATAATTACTAACCACGGAGAGTAATCCATGCACCCTTACTTAGTCTATCAGCACGAGCGCTTTGGCCAGTCCAGTAGTCTGCGCTTGTGTCCAGCTAGCCAGAAGTGGTTAGGGCATGCGCTTGATAGCGAGGTGGCTAGAATAAATAGGCGGTGGTTTCCTGGGTGTAGTGAAGCTCTTGCCGACTTAACTTTCAAAATTCCACCATGAATGGCTTCATGGGGCTCATCGAGCGTTGGCTTTTCGTGGTAATTATTACATTAAAATACCTTATCTTTAAGGTCAATCACCTAGACGATATATCGTGATATCGCAATATTTTCCTAGATATTGATATCATATTCCAAAAGCCAATATCACCCAGCTCTACTGGATACTGTTGATTCCCGGAAACACAATACAAAAAATAAAGGTACTAATTTACCATTTAACTCTACAGGAGGGTAAACCAAATACGTATGGTAGATGTCATTTTTTAATGTTTCCACCAATCGCGTCTTGTCAGACAATATCTGATCAACAACATTTCTATCAAACGGGGATTTTTCCAACAGGACAACAGCGTTATTTTCTGAGGATCCATTGTCGCCGTCACACGATGCGCCAAAGCGTCCCTTGATAAAAAGGGTCTTTCGCTCTGGATTTTCACTTATAATTGCGTCTAAACAGAAGCCATCAAATGAACATCTTTCTTTGATGCTTTGATCCTCTGCCATTTCTAATTTAGCGATTTTACAAGGTGGCTCAACAAAACTTGAAATTGCCTCCATGATATCGGGTTGGCTAAAAACACCGGGAAATTTTCTAGATAAAACCCATAGATATCGTAAATACTGGCTAGATCAACGAACAGCGTGATCTTGATCTTGATTAGTTATGACGAAACATCCAAAGGACATTATCTTCGTCGCGCATTCGTCAAGTAGCTGGTTTAGACATGTTCTTTGCCTCTGATTAATTCTGTAAATTTGTTGTAGAATGTGTGCCTAACGAGCATAGTCTGCAAACTAATGGGGGAAAAAATCACTTTTTAGCACCAACAATATGGATTCATTGACAAGCGATCAATTACACTTCAGCTACTCAAGTTGATAGATGCATGGACAGAAGCTCTAAATGAGGGATATCAAATAAACACAACATATCTTGATTATATGAAAACTTTTGATACAGTGCCCCATAGATGATTACTCCTAAAAGCAAAATCATACGGCATCCGTAATAATTACATACTTGAATGGATTGAAGACGTTCTAAAAGCTCGGAGACAAAAAGTAATTGTGAATGGAGCGAAGTCAGATTGGAGTGCGGTAATAAGTGGCAGTCCACAGGAAAGTGACAAAAACACATACTTTGACCGATCAAGTAACACACGTACTAGAGGTCACACATTCAAGTTCAACACTAAACGCAGCAGAAAAGAAATTCGTAGGCATTTTTTCCCAAACTGAATTTTTAACACATGGAATTCACTCCCTTCTGTTGTGGTCGAGGCACCCACGCTCAGCATGTTTAAATCAAAACTAGATATGCACCTACATGACATAATATACGATCATGAAATAACCAACTAATAGATATATAATAATAAGACAATCTAGAAATATACCCAAATGCTAGGTGCAGAAGGGTGTAACCATGAGCGTAGGTTGCACACCGTAGCTGATGCGGGGATAACCCATCTGGCCCACAGCACCTCCCAAAGTCAACCAGGGTCCTGATTAATGTCAATGAATAATGCCAACCAACCAAATCAAGAATTGTAACTAAGCAAGGTACAAGCACTAGTAATACAATACCAACACAACTCCAGAGGCAATAAATAGCCAAGGGCTTATGCCTCGTAAAATTATGATGATGATTGATAAATTATCATTGAACAATACAGAACACATTCTGGAACATGCAAACACAGAGAAAGACAGGAGTGCTCTTCGATAAAAAGATCAGCTTTGATGAGCATATCAGTGCTAAAATCAAAACAGCAAACATGATGGCAGAACTAATTCTAAGATCATATAAATTTCTAGATACTGAGAAATTCATCCTTCTGTATAAATCACTCGTCAGAGTGCATTTTTCCTATGCAACTCCAGTCTGGAGCACATACAGACAAAATCTCATGGATGTGATAGAATGTCCAGCGACGGGCAACAAAGCAGCTACCTGCGCTAAAAGAAATGTCATATGCAGGTGTAAGCTAGCGATTTCCAATGATGAACCTTTATTCTATATTGGTCTAAACTGATCCGAAATGATTTTCCGTTAATCGATTTTAATACAAGAACCTAAACAAACTTAAGAAAGGAATTTTGAATGCATCAAGACAAGGCCAGACATTGAATTTATTGAAAATGAATTCGTCAACTTTACGGGATGTTTAATGCGTTGGATATTAGATGTTGAAATGTGGACAACTTTGTTAGAGTGAGAAGAAATCACAAGATATTGATTGCAGGAAGATTCATTTATATCCTTTTTCAAGCGGGTCTATTAAATTCGATTTATCAATAAAATTTCAAAAAACTAAATATACTACCTTCGCAAGAAGTAGTTTATATAGAAAAAATCACAAAGAAAACGTGACAATAATTAGAAAGGTTTCTAATACAATCAGAAACCTTCTATCACTCAAAGTGATAGGTATAATAAAACTAATACAAAAAAGATACGCCCCCCCCCCCACCTTACTTTCCCACTAGATATTCTAACCCAACCCCTGAACCATATTAATCACTTCCATAGTACTTCCAAGATCGCATCCACATATAAACTTTCATATTTAATATGTTCTTAATTGTCGAAGTCCTGAAATTTGACATTATGCTGGGTTTTTCCTTATTAAAAGTGTACTGCTTGATTTTGATATGATGTTGTTAATGTGTGAATCAAAAGAAAGTGTGTTGTCCAAAGGCCCTCGGTTGCTGTTCTACCAAACTTGATGTGCTCTGGTCAGACGGATTGAAACATATTGATCCATGTGATTCTGCCTATCGCAGACAACTTGCGGGAACTATTTTCTGAAACCTCACACACAAGGCAAAATAGTGCCTGCTTTAACCAATCACACTGACAGTATGCCATTGTTTTGCAGTTATCTGCCAATGCCTATCTTCAACACAGCTTACACGACCATTGCCGTACAATTTTCTAGATTTCCCCCCATAAATCAGTGATATAGCCCTACGCCACAAGTGCAGATGACCATTGCACTAACCCATGCATGAAATGGCATCCACACACATACGTCACCAGACTTAAAGTTACCATACCGCAACAAAATATGTAAAATTAAAAATAGTGAAAACACTGACAACCACTGTGCCGCAGTGACTTCACCAGCGGTGAAATCACTCCATCATACAGGCTTGTTTTGATTTAATCAAATCGAGTAAATCATATGATTAAATCAACGATTAAATCAAGCTGACAAAATCAACTTTTCGAATTTTTTGGCTTTTTTGGATTTTTTCCTCCTCAACTCATCTCATTTGCACTATAAAATTTCTAAAGATTTTTTTTGATTTGTTAAAAGTTATTGTACCTATTGTTTCAGATAGTTAATAGACGTGTTTATACAATGTTATACTAATATAAGATCTAAGAAGCTTTATTGCTATCAGTACAGTTAGTGGAAACTTTCCTTAGTTGTTATTTGATGTGTAAACACAGCACAGACCAATACTGTTTATAACAGTTCTGTGGATATTATTTTTAACTGACTTGACTTTGACTGCTACCAGCCACCAGACAATAATTTCACTAGACAATAATAACTCTAAACCAGCTGAATATTTTCAAACTAATTCGACCGACAGTTATTGCCGACTACATTCAGTTAAATTGTATTCAAAATATGTTATACCATGTCCGGAGTTACACATCCATATGCAAATTTTATCCACAAATTGTTAAGACAGATAATATGTAGCTCATCAAATGTAGACAAAACATGGTTACGGTAGTGTAGGCATGTTTATTATAAATTTGGTCAATGGTCATGATCCATCAAGTAGAACTGCAGTTATTTCAAAATGTGACAATAAATTCAAAAATGTCTTAAGAACAACAAGAACAAATACTGGGTTGCTTATTTTTGTAATAAATTTTAATAGTATAAACAAGGTCAACATTGTTTAGAGTGATTATAATCATGGTTTTTTTCCAACCCTGGTCATGAGTGTTAAAGTTGCCAACATTATCATACCGGAGACATAGGGCAGACATAATTGAAGTATATAAATTACTTAGATATATATATATATCGCCCGACCGGGAGATGGTGATCAACAAATTAAACTAATGGGTGCATCACTGTCGGCTAAGTTAGCACATGGAAATTGAAGCCGCACGTTGCCAGTGCGTCAATAAAATAAAAATACATATACTGCCAGAGCCGTGCTGGAGTCAGAGTACAATAGGCGTAAAAGCCTAGGATTGAATTGTGGCGGGTGCATCCACAGATAGTCCCATATGAATCGTCAGTGTGTCAGTATATCAGACATGTGAAAACTGGTCGGCCAATCCTTGACTACCAGTCTTGGTGCGGTGGTCCAGTGGAAAGATGCCTGGTTGCTGATGCTATGCGGAGTTGCAGAATGGCGGTTCGATCCCCCAACCGGGAGATGGTGATCAACAAATTAAACTAATGGGTGCATCACTGTCGGCTAAGTTAGCACATGGAAATTGAAGCCGCACGTTGCCAGTGCGTCAATAAAATAAAAATACATATACTGTCAGAGCCGTGCTGGAGTCAGAGTACAATAGGCGTAAAAGCCTAGGATTGAATTGTGGCCGGTGCATCCACAGATAGTCCCATATGAATCGTCAGTGTGTCAGTATATCAGACATGTGAAAACTGGTCGGCCAATCCTTCACTACCAGTCTTGGTGCGGTGGTCCAGTGGAAAGATGCCTGGTTGCTGATGCTATGCGGAGTTGCAGAATGGCGGTTCGATCCCCCAACCGGGAGATGGTGATCAACAAATTAAACTAATGGGTGCATCACTGTCGGCTAAGTTAGCACATGGAAATTGAAGCCGCACGTCACGTTGCCAGTGCGTCAATAAAATAAAAATACATATACTGCCAGAGCCGTGCTGGAGTCAGGGTACAATAGGCGTAAAAGCCTAGGATTGAATTGTGGCCGGTGCATCCACAGATAGTCCCATATGAATCGTCAGTGTGTCAGTATATCAGACATGTGAAAACTGGTCGGCCAATCCTTGACTACCAGTCTTGGTGCGGTGGTCCAGTGGAAAGATGCCTGGTTGCTGATGCTATGCGGAGTTGCAGAATGGCAGTTCGATCCCCCGACCGGGAGATGGTGATCAACAAATTAAACTAATGGGTGCATCACTGTCGGCTAAGTTAGCACATGTAAATTGAAGCCGCACTTTGCCAGTGCATCAATAAAATTAAAAAATATATATATATGTATGTATGTATATATATATATATATATATATATATATATATATATATATATATATATATATATATATATATATGATCCTGAAGTAGCACCTGAATTAAAGCTATCAACAAGAAAATCCAGCCTATTAAGAGGAAATACAGACAGAAAACATAGTTACCCATACAGAGATGAAGACTATCATCAAGTCACTCTATAGAACACCTCAATCAGAAGATGCCTACCATCATCTCTCGAGGCCAGAGCAAGTGGCCATTTTTCGTCTCAGAACTGGACACAACAGACTAAACCAACACATGTACAGGCGGTTCCACCGTACGACATCGCCCGCTTGTCCTTGTGGAGAAGCAGAACATCCCACAGAGCACATACTTCAATGTTGCAGTACGTATCACCTGCTGAGAGAAGAGATCCAGCCTTTGTCAACCTCTTTTCTTGAAAAGCTGTATGGGCCTGTGGAAGAACTGCAGAAAACCACAGATTTCATCTTGAGAACGGCTCTCCAAGTGTGATACCAGCGATCGAAAAGAAGAAGAAGAAGAAGAAGAAGAAGAGGAAATAAACATAAATTAAGCAAACAAAGATATAAAAAGAATATAAGACTTAAAGCATTTCCATGTAGAACAGTAAATATTTGGAATATTCACCCAACCGATGTTATTAATTAATGCACCTAGTTTAAATGCCTTAAAAATAGATTGGACGCCGCCTAAAAAAACTAGAATGTATTATTTAACTATAAATGCCCCTGATTACCGGAAGTCAAACATTTAACCAGGAGCCAAATGAAAAATTTGTGGTTAAAGAGGACTAGAGCCTGCGACCACTCATCACGTAGTAAGCCCTAGTAAGTAAGTAATTTTCAGAGCTTTCTGAACTGCTTAGAAGATCCTGTAATAGTTTGTTCAAATCCCTTATCATACTGGGAATAAAGCTGCATTTAAATACATCAGTTCTTGTGCGTAAATTTGGTTGAAGTGGCTGTTATGCATGTTTTTGGTTTTCCGAATTGGAGTCTGTAGACTATCTAATGATAACTTTGCTTGTTGCTGTAGATCTTTGTAGAACAAAATAAGGCAGTTTTGTTTCCTTCTGTCTGACAACAGTGGGAGTTTTCGGTTCCATTATATGTGTCATACTGCCTGGTTCGTAGCAATAGTTTGAGGTGATAAATCTAGCTGCACGTTTTTGCATATTTTCTAGTTTGTCCTGAAGAGTTATCTGACGAGGATCCCAAACTGTACTTGTTTATTCCAGAGCTGGTATAATTAGTCCAATGTATGCTTGAAGTCTGATTTCTTGGGAAAAGGATGATAAATTTCTCCTCAATAGTCCTAAGGTTATGTATGATTTGCTGCAGATCTCAGTGATGTGTTTGTTCCAGCTTAGGTCATTGGTGATGTTGACGCCCAAATACTTTACTGATGAAACAAAACTTAGACGGGTTCCATTTAGTGTGTAGTCGAATTTGATTAACATCGTGGCTAAGTCACATATAAAGGCTCGAGTAATAACAGGAACATAGGGCCTACCCACCTCAAGGGCTCCGATCCCAGTTCAAACAGTTTGTAAACAATGAATGGCCTCTGTAAGAAAAGAAGTTCTTTGAACGTAGGATTGGTGGGATTCCGCTGCTGAAACTGGATGGTAGGCTCGACTTTAACTCTGTAGATAAGGCCAATATCCTTAACAAACAATTCCATGATGCATTCTCAAAAGATGACCCAGCTAACCTTGACAACCTGATAAACTCCGACTTCATAGCGTCCAGTTCTAACCATCCCATTCTTGAGAACATTAACATCACAGTGAATGGTGTGGAGAAGCTCCTAAGCAACTTTAATGCGTATAAGGCCTGTGGTCTGGATCAGATAATACACCCCCCCCAACACTCAAGGCACTGGCTCCTGAAATAGAACCTATACTAACCACGATCTATCGTAAAAGCATGCAAACTGGCGAGGTTCCAGAAGACTGATAGGGGCCGAGCTCTTGTTTCTCCGGTATACAAGAAAGGCTCAAAATACTTAACTGAAAACTATAGACAAATCACGCTGACAAGTGTTTGGTGTAACGTACTGGGACACATCATTACCAGTAATATTATGAACCATGGTGAGTCAAACAATATATTCTACCCATTACAGCATGGTTTCCAGAAGGTTAGGTCCTGTGAAGCCCAACTAATTGAATTCACTGAGGAAGTCTCCACTAGCCTCGAAGACGGGAAACAAAACCAATGTCTTAGTGACGGATTTTGCAAAGGCATTTGACAAGGTCAGCCACAGCTTACTGACTCTAAAACTACAACACTATGGCATTTGGGGAAGGGTTAATACATGGATCAGTAATTGGCTTAAAACCCGCCAGCAAAGAGTTGTTGTGGATGGAGAGGTATCTGATTCTGTGAATGTCGAATCTGGAGTATCACAACTCTCTGTGCTCGGGCCTTGCTTATCCCTCTACAACATCAACGATCTTCTAGTCAAACTAAAATCCAGAATTAATCTTTTCGTGGATGATACGATAGCCTATCTCTTCATCTCATCTCCCAAAGACTCTGAAGATCTCCAGACCGACCTAACCATGATGGGTGAGTGGGCAAAATGGCGGTGCATGGTATTTCACCCTGCCAAATGCACTGTCCTATCGATCACCAACAAGTGTATCCTAATCGACACTCTGTACAAACTGCATGGCCATGCCCTAGAGTCCGCATCAGCCGTCACATAACTTGGACTAAATCACCTGTGACCTTAAATGGGACTGGCACATCACAAACATATGTAATAAGGCAAACTTTCCTGCGGCGCAATGTCAACATTACGTCAACAACCATCAAAGAGCAAGCATATAATACCCTTGTGCGCCCCCTCGTCAAATATGCCAGTGTTGTCTGGGACCCATAAGTACTGGCGAACATTCACAAAATTGAGATGGTCCAAAGAAGAGCTGCCCAATAAGTCACAAATAGATCGTGAAATGCATCAAGCGTATCAGATATGATCATCCACCTGAAGCTATGAACTCTGCAAAGAAGACGACAAGATGCTAGACTCTATATGCTGTACAAGACCTCGCATAACGAAGTAGCTATCAACTATGAGGGAAGACTGCTCAAACCAAATCACAGATCTCGAAATGCACATGAATACTCCTTTCAGATCCTGCGTTGTCATATAGAAACATGCAAGATGTCGTCCCTCACTATCTGTGACTGGAATGCCCTACCATACGATGTTGCCGCCGCAAGCACCTTTGTCACATTCAATGCCAAGGTGTCTGCCCAGATGTAAGTGAGTAGGGTGCCAAAACTGTAAATAGTGTACTTAAACAGACCTTCATCAGCCTGTTTTTAAAGAAGCAATCCTACATGTATATCATGTATCGTCTTTCTGACCTATCTTTTGCATGCGTACACACCCACAAACTAGCAGAATCTTCAGCAAGTTGAAGGAGGCTAGTCAACAGGAAGAAGAAGAAGAAGAAGAAGAAGAAGAAGACTGCATCTGAATCTGCAAAAAACGCCAAACCTTTTTCGAACTACGTAAAAGCAAAACGACACTGAAGGAAACAGTTGGAAGCCTTAAAGTAAACAACAAAACAATCTCCAAAGATAGTGAAAAAGTAGTCCTACTAAACAACTACTTTGCTAACGTTTTCACAATGGAAAACTTAGACAATATTCCAGAAATCCCAAGAACAAACACTAAATCTACCTTAACAAAATTGAAAACCACAAAATCTGACGCACAAAAACTAAAGTTCTTAAGTAGGACGATGCTGATTCATATTTAATAACCATGCAACGGGCTTACTCAGCTGTTGTACAGAACTAAGTTTGTTAGTTATTGTGCACCTACATAGCACCATGCAGATCCGTGTATCTGCTGAACTAGTATCTTTCTTGAGTAATTATTAAAATTTTATTTCTAATAGTATGTAAATTTGTGTCTGTTCAATTTCTATTCAGATTACCAACATATAGTTCATACATTTCTGAAGGCCAGTCAGTGAATACATGGCCATGGGCAATTACAATTTGCTGAACTGACGACATCCACGGTCGCGACAACTAGCCGTATAGCGAGGATATGCGCATGAGCAATCTAGCCATTATGCACGATATCTATGATCAAAACAGAATGACCATATAACGTGGAATGATGGGATGCGCGGGACCGTCAAATGCAGCCGTGGCCGCGGATAAGGCCGCACACATGAGGACAGGCCAGACTGTTGATTTAAGCATTCCTATTGGGGTCTAGAATAGCTCAGCAGTCGTCTTGGATTTGTGAATGTAATAATACAATGAATGATAGGCTACTGACATTAATTTTACTTGATTGAAGGCAATCTAAAAATAGAGGCGTGGCTTCTTAGAGAATATACCTCTAATGTATTGACCGGCCATCTTATTACGTCATCACAACGATTAGACTTACACAGACTCCACTTCGGAGACCAGACAGATCGTGACCCGTTCTATCTCTGTAGTGGACAGTAAAAGCAATACTATGGATCGTGTTGATTTTGGTACCATCTTTACCTCTGTATATCTAGCTTGATACAGACATTAAAATCGAATCGATCCATCCAGTGGTTCATGCGATATAAACATCCACGCAACGTTAGCAAATTCCTGACCTCATTTTGTGTGAGACAGACGTGTGACAGATTTGAATTTTGCGACGAATTCAGAGGGACTGTTTTTCTGTTAACTACTTGTCATACAGACTATGATAGGCTTTATATCATCTCGTTTTACGTGAATTTATATTAGATGGGGAGCCAACATGCTAAAAAGCCATTATTTAAGGAGTTTGCCTATGGGAAAGTAACAGTTGATAGCTATTCATTTTGTAAATCTCATGTATGTTCCGTTTATGAAAATACTTGTTAGCAAGAATATCTGGATTGCAAAAATCGGATATTGCTATATTAAAGGCCACGCCCACATTTCTCCTTGAGATTACCATTGGGGAACCCATGGCTTAAAATTTGAATATAGCATATCAGCAATTAATATTGAAGATTATGTGACACAACATGTTTTGAGTAAGCTTTGAAGTGATACGTTCATTATTTCTTGGAAAAATCTATTTTCACTCTTGAAAGTTTGATTTTTTTTTCGGGTGTTTTTGTTGTAAGCATGGTTAATTTTAAAATATGCCCAACATACTCTTTTCAATTAGTCTGTATAATAATTTGTCAAAATAATACCATAAATATGCCTTAAAGTTTAAGACAATTGCTTAATGCTGGGATTCCTGATAAAATCTTTAAGCCTTTGAACATCTCTTGGAAATAACAAATCACCAAGTTTGTACTATATCATGTTATGCAGTTTCTCTCCTTACAAACGAAAATAGCTCTCTGGACATCATGTCCAGAGAGCTATTCTCGTTTGTAAAAAGAGAAACTGCATAACATGATATAGTACAAACTTGGCGATTTGTTATTTCCAAGAGATGTTCAAAGGCTTAAAGATTTTATCAGGAATCTCAGCATTTGTCCATATCTACGTCATGGAACCACCCCACCCGCCTATCTATTGACCTGTTCATATTTATAAGTAAGGCATTATTCACGCAAAGAAGATTTTTTGATGGCAAAGATTGGGGGCTTGTCAAGATCTGCGGCCTGGGGCAAATGCCCCCCCCCCCCCTCCCACCCCCACCCCTACCCCCACCCCCGCTACCCCTATTATAATCCGCTACTGGGTGGTTTCACAGATGCGCCACAGTATATAACCCATGGTATATAACCCATGCAGCAGAACAGGTAAATGATAATATTGAAGTAAATGGTGTATTCACACCAGAAAATATGCTGCCAGGCTTGTTTACACAATTTGCTTTTCGACAATTTAGATTTTCATTAAAAAAAATACTAAAGACTTTTTAGCCCTGCATGCTACTACACACATTCTATACCAATATAACCAAGACATAAATGCAAAACAGAAACATATCTCTTTGCCACAAAGTTTCGATAAAAGTAGCAAAACAACAGTAAAGGCTCCAAATCCATTCACTGTAGAAGTGGCCCTTTTAAGTCTGAAAGACAGAAGAAAAATACGGCTTTTGACTGATACAGATTTACCTGACACCGAAGATAATGAATATAAGCTCAATGACACAAACATAGTTAGATGCTGTCTCAAATGATACCAACACACCTTATGCCAATCAATGACTTAAATATAAGTCCAACATGGACAAACTTTCAGAAAAAGAAGTACAATGTAGAAGAGTCAACAAATGTCTGGCAGCGAAATTGCCAGATAAATATGGTTCTATTGTAAAGCAGTTAGGTGGATTCCACATTCTAATGAACTACATGGGTGTCCTCGGCAAAATGAAGACTGGTAGCGGAATTATAGATGTAATGGAGAAGGCGGAGTTATGCAAGAAAGGAACAGCAAATAAATTACTGGCTGGTAAAGATTATTATAAGATGGCAAAATTTTTCATTGAAATGGGAAGTATTCGAACAGTGGATGGTGGAGAAAAGTGACATCGAAATACCAAGTGGTCTACCTTCATCATTGGCAGAGTTTGCAAAAGATCCAGGTGAAGAAAAATTGGATGATCTGCTAAGATTTATTAAGGATATCAAGCAGGAAGAAAATTGGGATGCTTTCACCTCGGTAACCCTTACAACAGCCAAATACTGGGATACATATATCGATGTGGTAACCATTGTTCTAGGTTACATTGAGTCAGAAAGATCTGGTAATTGGCAGAAACACTTAGAGGGAGCTGAGAAAATGCTGCCATTATTAGTGTCCATGACGCATCATAATTACATGGTATGTCTTCCACAGTACCTTCACGAAATGAATGAACTGCCAAATACACACCCGAACGTGTACAATCAGGTTTGTTGTTGTAACTTCACAGTAAGACAGACAACAGCTTCATTCAATGGCGTGTGGACACTTAGGACTTGAGCAGACATTTACCAAGGAGGGGAAAACATCTATGTCCAAGGGAGTCAGTCTTAATGAATCCGCACGAGACAAGTATGTTAAAGCAGTACCTTTCATGACTAAGGTTGGTGAACATGTTACGGTTTTATTTTTCACCTAAACAATGAAGGAGATTTACAGCTAGCTACAAACAGAAAGTACTTTGAAGAAAATGAAATGGTCGCAAGTCTCACGAATGTTGTAAGATTTGAGATGACAAATCCCTTTTTAGGTGTTGACAAAGATGATTTTTTGATAAATATTGCTACCGGACAAAAATCCGGAAACACAAGGTTGGTTCTTGCAATTACAAAAGGGAAAGAGTCGGTTAAAGCAGCAAAAGAAAGCAACTCAGATAAGAATCTACCACCCATTATAACACCATTTGCAGAAACAAAGACAAAAGGAAGTCACACAGATAAAGAAAATATATCAAGAGGAAACTACAGTGACTCGTTCCTTTATATCCAATGAAAACAGCAAAGAAGTAAGAAATGAAGCATTCAGCCATGAACGGACAGAATACCCATCCTCCCGGTTTGAACCTGATGTGCAACATGACACACATAAAATGAGAAAAGGTTGTAAATCAGATTATTATAATGAAATGAAAACATATACAACAATGGATGAGCATTATTACCAGCTGGTTTGTGATATGCTAACCAACCAACTTTCTTTTAGATGCGATGTGTTTCCTACAGAAATTCCAAAACCTTGGCAATAGAACATTTGAAGATTTCAAAGATGCGTATCTCAACACGATAATCGCTATGAAGCCTGATGGTTGTGACTTAATACATTTTGTCGGAGATAGATATGAATTTGGGCCGACAAAAAAGTTTGAAACAAGAAGAGCGACAGAACACTGCTATCAGGCTCGCTATCAAATTGATATGTACAAAAATGCTCATAATCATTCTCGGACTACCTGATTTAACAGATGGATTTGGAAGGGCTTGTACCATGTATCACATGGCGTTTTTACAACAGTTAAAATGACAAAGCCTCCAAAACAGAGATAAATCAGTTACCAAAGTCATATTGTAGCTGCAAGAAATTTTAAAGCCAAACCACTTTGTACAAAGGCCTGTCCTTGTGACAGAGCTGATGAAATCTGTGTTGCGGCCTGTTGCTGCGGGTCGAAGGAGAATTTATGTGAACAGGATTAAGTCTTTCAAATAGGGCCTATGTGACTGACATGCAGGAATTCATGCACACACGCACACACAGATAATATATACTCACAAATATGCATACAGTCAAACATGTATATAGCGACCACCTACTTTTGGGACCACAAGATGGTGGTTCTTAAAAACGGATGGTTGTAAGACAACCCATCTTTAAGAACAACGAGCCTGTGATCACAAACGTTATTAACTGCATTAATAGCCATATTAAGTGAACAGATCTCTTCAGCAACCACTTATAATGGCCCATGAAGTGGTCGCTAAATTTCACAATTATTTGAAATAAATTCCGATTTCTTAAGAATAAAACGGCCAATTGTCTTGAAAAAACGTGTATTTATGTAACCTATGTCCTTCTCTACGTTTCATGACCAAAATCGAAGTTGCTTTTGAGATTCTTATTTTATTCCACTAAAATGCATATTTTGTCACAATGCAGAAATGCGGTTGTCAATAGAGTAGCTAATTGGCAAAATTTGCAAGAAGGATATTCTTGCTAACAGGCATTTTCCAAAAACTGATGCTAAGAGGAAGAGGAAAAACACAGATATAAACTATTACTTTCCGATAGGTGAGAAGTGATTTTTTTCAACCTTGGCTCCCCTACTATATTGTCTGGTATGAAGAGTAGCGCTCGTGCCACTTTAAGTTTGAATTCTCTCTACCATCACATTCTGGTGGAAATCACTACTCAATACATACCGGATACATTTCTCAATCTCGTATCGAAGGAGATCTCGCGAGATACGAATGGATTGAATTAGGCAGCTATTTGCCTTCTGGCGCAAAATTATTTTAGTCACAATACATTTTTTTCCAGAATTTACCTGAATTTAACGCTAGTTTCAGATATCTTTGGTTACTTTTCCAGAAATAAATAAACAAACACACACACACACACACGCACGCACGCACGCACGCACGCACGCACAACACGTACATACACCAGTAAAATAATGTACATTCGTCCATGCATCTCATCATCATCATCATCATCATCATCGTGTTTTCAGGACTTAAGCCTTATAGGCTTTCTATGTATCTCTTGCATCTGTGCTTGACTTAGTCCATGCATCTTATTTTTACATCACACGCACATGACATACGTACACACGTACATACGCACCAGCATGCACGCATGGAAACATGCTTAATATTTTTACCCGTGTCCCGCGTCACTAGCCAAAAGGTGTAATGGGAACATGGAGTGTGTGTGGTTGTTGTTGTTGTTGTTGTTGTTGTTGTTGTTGTTGAGGAGGAGACCGTTTTCAGTAGGTGTGTGCCAATTTTGGGGTAAAAAGCTCAAACGTAACAGCAACAACTTACAGCGCAGCATTGTTTTCAAAATGGAAATTTGGCCGCATTTTTTTAATAACCCTAAGATGTGTTCCAGTTTGTACGGTCAAAAGCTAAAACGTAGCAGCTTTTAACAATATTGTTTTCAAAATGTTAAAATCGTATGGGCTCAACGCATGCTTGTGTCAGTAGTCATGTCCTAACACTAGGATTTCCACAAAATGGGCATTGAAATGTCATGAGCATTCGACACAATTAAACGCTCAAAGACCCTAGATGTACTACGCCAGGCCAGTTGCAATGAGGATGAGCTACGACTAGTGAGACTACTGCTTGCAGACACCAAGCTGAGTATACGAGTTAAGTCAGTGAGGTCTGTAGAATTTGAGACATCAATCGGCTCCCCACAGGGAGATGGTCTATATCCAGTGCTTTTCACCTGTTACCTTGCTGTAGCATTGAAATCTGTACGGGAAAGTTCCACAAGACCAAATCTCCAATGTCAATACTGGGTATCCCGCTAGAGATGGAATATTCCGACGATGCGAACTTCATAGACGAGGGAGAAAACCTTTGATGAACTTTTCCCAATTGCTGCAAGCAAACTAAAAATTTAGAATCTCTTTATGAATGAATCCAAAACAGAGTCCACCCACATATACCTATCTACAAAGCATGAAACTAAAAAAATGACGATCCACTTCGTGGCTGCGAAACATGGAGGAAAATTAAAATCCTGGGCTCACTGCTCTGCAGTACTGCTGACATTGCTGCACGATGCATCATGGGGAACATAGTTTTCCAGGCCTTCTTGGGTCTATGGATTCGCAGATCAAAGATGCCCTTGATAAAAAGGTTACGTTTATACAATGCAACCTGCGTATCTTTGATGCTGTATAACTCTAACAGCTGGGCAGCTCCAAAGGCTGCTCTAGACAAACTCGATGCCTGCCACCGTAAACACCTACGCACCATCACTGAACACCGATGGCCAGATAGCATAATTTCAAATGCTGCACTATACAAGATGTGTAATACGTCGCCGCTGTCTGGAAAAGTCACCCAGAAAAGATGGTCCATGTGTGGCCATGTACTAAGGGTGCCAGAAGAGATACCAGCTCGAAGAGCCCTGGAATTCGCCCTACTCAGCGCCAGCAAATACAAAGCCAGGAGAGGACGCCATTACATAAATCTGCTAAGCGTGCTACGAGGTGACCTCGATAAAGAAGGACACGCTACACTCAAGTCAAGAATGGACCTGAGGAAGTTAACGATTTCGGCTGAGCCCAAGACAGTGGGCAAAAGCGAAGAAGGACTGATTGCAGGTGTATGATGATTCTACTACTACTACTACTACTACTACTACTACTACTACTACTACTACTACTACTACTACTACTACTACTACTACTACTACTACTACTACAGCCAGGCAATACAGTAATGATACATATGTAATTTCCTCAAAAGTGCTTAAGCCCCTTTTTAATTGACAAGGCGTGTGCTTGTGTTTAAGCCCTTTCCAAATGGCTTCACCCCATGCCTGGTTCCTTGTCTATATAAATTATCTGTTTGACAGAATCAACTCCACAGTGCGTTTGTTTGCTGACGATGCAATACTGTACAAGGAAGTAAACGCACAGATAGATGCCACCGCCTACAATCAGATCTTGATCAATTGGGAATGTGGGCAAAACATTACATGCTACTTATTCTCAGCTTTAAGCAATTCTATGTCAGCGACATAATGATACAGACATTGTGCTTTAAGAATTACTGTGTATTGGTCACCTACACACCATGTAATACGCGTGCTCCTCTGGTAATAATGTCGACTCGCACACCAAAGGTTATGTGTTACTCTGGTAATAATGTCGACTCGCACACCAAAGGTTATGGGTTCCTCTGATAATGATGTTGACTCGCACACCATAGGTTGTGGGTTACTCCGGTAATGATGTCGACTCGCACACCAAAGGTTGTGGGTTATTCTGGTAATAATGTTGACTCGCACACCAAAGGTTGTGGGTTACTTTGGTAATGATGTCGACTCGCACACCATAGGTTGTGGGTTACTCTGGTAATGATGTCGACTCGCACACCAAAGGTAATGGGTTACTCTGGTAATGGTGTCGACTCGCACACCAAACGCTGTGGGTTACTCTGGCAATGGTGTCGACTCGCACACCAAAGGTAGTGGGTTCTAATCTTGCCTTTATACGATAAACACTAAGGGGTCAGTGACACCAGTTGTTGAGTGGATAGGTCACATTGTGTATGAATAATTTATTGAAAGCTAGATTCCATAACGCCATAAAATTATCTATGCACAATCTTTAAGGTAACCACATACATATTGCTATAGTACTAGTTACTAAAACAGCCATTCAGAGTCTACCGTATATGATCAACACATTGATTCAAGTATGAAGTCTTGTTTTGTTTCGGATAAATACTGTTTCCAGTAAATTCAGTCAAATCTCTACAATCAAAAGAAGAGTAAATAGTACATAAAGTTTAAGTAAATGGCTAGAAGCCTATTAACAACACCACTTACACCAATTAGCTATACAGACAACAGAAGTCAGGCAGTATTTATTAATGAATTAGTTAGTATCCAACATTAATATAGTATTAGTACATATGTCATATAAGTTTATTGATGTGTGTTCAAAACTGAAGGTTAAACAGCATAAAGTATGGTTTTAAAAACCAAATGTCAGTGCGATACTAGTTCAATTGAGAATAGATGTAATCAGACATATAGCTTAACAGATTACATTAACGTGGATGCTTATGAGTTGAGCAGTGTAGGCTGTAGGCTGACGAGTTGAAAATTAGTTAAAATTGCTGATTGTTTGGCAGTATACCTAATGGTACTAAAGCAGTACAGTTTAAAATCAACTGTGTTAGTAAGTGCTATCTGAGGCTACCGTGTTCCAAGTTGATTTATTAACTTCAGTGCAAATTAGTAGTCTTAGTTCAGTAAGGCTATCTTTCCTCTAGTTAAGCAATGCAGCAGAACGCATGAGCAGATATGCGGAGGCTTCATCGTGGGTTTGACACAAATGATAGGTTGGATTGACACTGTATTTGCTGAATTTATGAAAGTTCATTTGAACTAGATACGTCTCAGTAATAAACGGAGCTTTAATTACACTTTCCTTTCATATCATTTATGTTGTTTGCTACTGACGGCATATACAGATGAGGCTGGCCAGTGGCAAGGTTTGAAAAGTTAAGAAATTTGAAGGTGGCAGAATATACTGGACCAACAGGTTAACCACATAAACGAACTTTTAGAAAAGTCGTATTTAATGGCAAGTTGACGACACATAATGTTCATCAATACCACGTTTTTATTTCTTATAATATTACCTAGAAAGTGTAGTTTCCTGCTGTGGAGTTCCGCTGTTATCAGTCTAACACCAAGTAATAAGTAGTCAGCACATTTTTCGGTACGTATATGTAACGATTGAATTATATGCATTGTCTGAAGATGGAAGCCTTCGAGACGATCAAGACGGTTTGTGAGAGGGATATACATCTCTAAGCCATACACGAGACGTTGAAGAACATACATGTTAAAGAGTTTCAGGCTAACTCTTGGATCTAGACCATTGAAACCATAAAGCATGTTCAGGTAAGACGACAGAATGTACGTCTAGGTAGGAATATCCTATCTTCAATGTTTAGAGAGACTTCATTTTAGAAACTAAGAATCATGCCAACGTGAGTGGCCAGTGGTGCAGGAAAAACATCCATGCCCTCCATTTGCCAGTCTGAATATCTCTCAGTATCTTTCTTCGGAATGTGTAATTTCAGAACAGATGTTTTCTCAGCGTGTATAAAGTACCTTTCTCTAGCAGAGTGAATAAAGCTAAAAATCCAGCATACACTGTAGTTTTGTTTCTGGGTTGCTCACCAATGTTAAGTCATCTGCTACAGCAGGGCAGCCGGGCATCCTGTAATTGTATTAGAAGTCTGTCTATGTACATTTTGTACATGTTAGGGGAGAGGATGCCGCCTTGACGAACACCTTAAAAAACTGGAGATGGAGGAGTTCAGATAGTTTTAGGGGGTTAGACATAAGTTTTGTAAACCCAAATTGAAGTGAGTGTTGATTTGGTGGAAGTTTGTTCTCTATTAAGGATAGAATGATATGCTCAAAGAGTTTTTTGATGATAGAAACTACAGTAATCTCACAGTAGTTGCTGGGATTTGAGACATCCTTCCCTTGTTTAGGAACCGGGGAAATTATGCCCGATTTGAATGACACTCAGATAAGCTTTGTTATAATCTTGTCAAACAGCTGTGTGACATAAGGAATAATCATGTCAGATACACAAAGCATGTGTTCAGCATTAAGGCTGCATTCCCCATCAGACTTATCTGTTCTAAGTTGACATATTTGTCGTCTAACAGTGTCTTGATTTATCATTGGCCATTGTTGGTTATATGAGATTCACATTTCACAGATTAGTGAGAGGTCTAAATCCAGCCTATCCTTATAGCTGACGTCACAGTGCGGGTAATTGAAGGGAGCATCTAAATCATCATACAAATTCGCAAAGATTTTGCACTTCTTTACTTGATCATGCATTGGTTACCCATCCTGGCTGAGATAGTCTGTACTTTGTTTAGGATGTCCAACATGGTATATCAATTTAAAGAAGCTGGAGATATTGCTGTTCTCCATAATCCTGTGTTAGAATATAGTTCTGTCTTCAGCTACTTCTGTGTGAAGTTGACTACTAAACTGTTTCTTTACAATGTGGCATTCTTTGTGCAGTTGACGGCTAAGCTGTTTGTTTACAACATGGCGTTCTTTGTGCAGTTGATGACTAAGCTGTTTCTTTACAACGTGGAGTTCTTTGTGAAGTTGACGACTAAAGCATTTCTTTACAATGTGGCGTTCTTTGTGCAGTTGATGACTAAGCTGTTTCTTTACAACGTGGAGTTCTTTGTGAAGTTGACGACTAAAGTATTTCTTTACAATATGGCGTTCTTTGTGCAGTTGACGGCTAAGCTGTTTCTTTACAACATGGCGTTCTTTGTGTAGTTGACGACTAAAGTATTTCTTTACAATGTGGCGTTCTTTGTGCAGTTGACGGCTACGGTGTTTCTTTACAACATGGCGTTCTTTGTGCAGTTGATGATTAAGCTGTTTCTTTACAACGTGGAGTTCTTTGTGAAATTGACGACTAAAGTGTTTCCTTACAATGTGGTGTTCTTTGTGCAGTTGATGGCTAAGCTGTTTCTTTACAACATGGCGTTCTTTGTGAAGTTGACGACTAAAGTTTTTCTTTACAATGTGGCGTTCTTTGTGCAGTTGACGGCTAAACTGTTTCTTTACAAAAGGGCGTTCTTTGTGCAGTTGATGACTAAGCTGTTTCTTTACAACGTGGAGTTCTTTGTGCAGCTGACGACTAAGCTGTCTCTTTACAACATGGTGGTCTTTGTGCAGTTGACGGCTAAGCTGTTTCTTTACAACGTGCCGTTCTTTTTGCAGTTGAAGGCTAAGCTGTTTCTTTACAACGTGACATTCTTTGTGCAGTTGACAGATAAGCTGTTTCGTTAGAACATGGCAATGTGGCATTCTTTGTGCAGTTGATGGCTAAGCTGTTTCTTTACAACGTGGCATTCTTTGTGCAGTTGATGGCTAAGCTGTTTCTTTACAACGTGATGTTCTTTGTGCAGTTGATGACTAAGCTGTTTCTTTACAACGTGGCGTTCTTTGTGCAGTTGACGTCTAGGCTGTTTCTTTACAATGTGGCATTCTTTGTGCAGCTGACGACTAAGCTGTTTCTTTACAACATGATGTTCCTTGTGCAGTTGAAGGCTTAGCTGTTTCTTTACAATGTGGCGTTCTTTGTGCAGTTGATGGCTAAGCTGTTTCTTTACAATGTGACATTCTTTGTGCAGTTGACAGATAAGCTGTTTCTTTACAACGTGGCATTCTTTGTGCAGTTGACGGCTAAGCTGTTTCTTTACAACGTGCCAGTTGAAGGGCTAAGGTGTTTCTTTACAACGTGGTATTCTTTGTGCAGTTAATGGCTAAGCTGCTTCTTTACAAAGTGTCATGCTTTGTGCAATTGAAGGATAAGCTGTTTCTTTACAATGTGGCATTCTTTGTGCAGTTGATGGCTAAGCTGTTTCTTTACAGCATGGAATTCTTTGTGCAGTTGATGGCTAAGCTGTTTGTTCTTTGTGCAGTTGACGGCCAAGCTGTTTCTTTACAACGTGGCATTCTTTGTGCAGTTAACGGCTAAGCTGTTTCTTTACAACGTGCCAGTTGAAGGGGTAAGGTGTTTCTTTACAACGTGGTATTCTTTGTGCAGTTAATGGCTAAGCTGCTTCTTTACAAAGTGTCATGCTTTGTGCAATTGAAGGATAAGCTGTTTCTTTACAATGTGGCATTCTTTGTGCAGTTGATGGCTAAGCTGTTTCTTTACAGCATGGAATTCTTTGTGCAGTTGATGGCTAAGCTGTTTGTTCTTTGTGCAGTCGATGGCTAAGCTGTTTCTTTACAACGTGGCGTTCGTTGTGCAGTTGACAGCTTAGCTGTTTCTTAACAATGTGGCGTTCTTTGTGCAGTTGACGGCTAAGCTATTTCTTTACAACATGACATGCTTTGTGCAGTTGACGGCTAAGCTGTTTCTTTACAACATGACATTCTTTGTGCAGTTGATGGCTAAGCTGTTTCTTTACAACGTGGCAACGTGGCATTCTTTGTGCAGTTTATGGCTAAGATGTTTCTTTACAATGTGGCGTTCTTTGTGCAGTTGATGGCTAAGTTGTTTCTTTACAACGTGGCATTCGTTGTGCAGTTGGTGAATACGCTGTTTCTTTACAACATGGCATTCTTTGTGCAGTTGACAGTTCAGCTGTTTCTTTACAATGTTGCGCTCTTTGTGCAGTTGAAGGCTTAGCTGTTTCTTTACAACATGACATTCTTTGTGCAGTTGACAGATAAGCTGTTTCTTTACAACGTGGCAACGTGGCATTCTTTGTGCAGTTGATGGCTAAGCTGTTTCTTTACAACGTGGCATTCTTTGTGCAGTTGATGGCTAAGCTGTTTCTTTACAATGTGGCGTTCTTTGTGCAGTTGATGCCTAAGCTGGTTCTTTACAATGTGGCATTCTTTGTGCAGTTGATGGCTAAGCTATTTGTTCTTTGTGCAGTTGACAGCTAAGCTGTTTCTTTACAACGTGGTGTTCTTTGTGCAGTTGATGGCTGAGCTGTTGCTTTAAAACGTGGTGTTCTTTGTGCAGTTGATGGCTAAACTGTTTCTTTGCAATGTGGCAACGTGGCATTCTTTGTGAACTTGATGGTTAAGCTGTTTCTTTACGATGTGGCGTTCTTTGTGCAGTTGATGGCTAAGCTGTTTCTTTACAACGTGACATTCTTTGTACAGTTGATGGTTAAGCTGTTTGTTCTTTGTGCACTGATGGCTAAGCTGTTTCTCTACAACGTGGCATTCTTTGTGCAGTTGATGGCTAACCTGTTTCTTTACAATGTGACATTCTTTATGCAGTTGAAGAATAATCTGTTTCTTTACAATGTGGTGTTCTTTGTGCAGTTGATGGCTAAGCTGTTTCTCTACAACGTGGCATTCTTTGTGCAGTTGATGGCTAGCCTGTTTCTTTACAACGTGGCATTCTTTATGCAGTTGAAGAATAATCTGTTTCTTTACAATGTGGCGTTCATTGTGCAGTTGATGGCTAAGCTGTTTCTCTACAATGTGGAATTCTTTGTGCAGTTGACGACTAAGTTGTTTCTTAACAATATGGTGTTCTTTGTGCAGTTGACGGCTAAGCTGTTTCTTTACAATGTTGCGCTCTTTGTGCAGTTGAAGGCTTAGCTGTTTCTTTACAATGTGGCATTCTTTGTGCAGTTGACAGATAAGCTGTTTCTTTACAATGTGGCAACGTGGCATTCTTTGTGCAGTTGATGGCTAAGCTGTTTCTTTACAACGTGGCATTCTTTGTGCAGTTGATGGCTAAGCTGTTTCTTTACAATGTGGCGTTCTTTGTGCAGTTGATGCCTAAGCTGGTTCTTTACAATGTGGCATTCTTTGTGCAGTTGATGGCTAAGCTATTTGTTCTTTGTGCAGTTGACAGCTAAGCTGTTTCTTTACAACGTGGTGTTCTTTGTGCAGTTGATGGCTGAGCTGTTGCTTTAAAACGTGGTGTTCTTTGTGCAGTTGATGGCTAAACTGTTTCTTTGCAATGTGGCAACGTGGCATTCTTTGTGAACTTGATGGTTAAGCTGTTTCTTTACGATGTGGCGTTCTTTGTGCAGTTGATGGCTAAGCTGTTTCTTTACAACGTGACATTCTTTGTACAGTTGATGGTTAAGCTGTTTGTTCTTTGTGCACTGATGGCTAAGCTGTTTCTCTACAACGTGGCATTCTTTGTGCAGTTGATGGCTAACCTGTTTCTTTACAATGTGACATTCTTTATGCAGTTGAAGAATAATCTGTTTCTTTACAATGTGGTGTTCTTTGTGCAGTTGATGGCTAAGCTGTTTCTCTACAACGTGGCATTCTTTGTGCAGTTGATGGCTAGCCTGTTTCTTTACAACGTGGCATTCTTTATGCAGTTGAAGAATAATCTGTTTCTTTACAATGTGGCGTTCATTGTGCAGTTGATGGCTAAGCTGTTTCTCTACAATGTGGAATTCTTTGTGCAGTTGACGACTAAGTTGTTTCTTAACAATATGGTGTTCTTTGTGCAGTTGACGGCTAAGCTGTTTCTTTTCAATGTGGCGTTCTTTGTGCAGTTGATGGCTAAGTTGTTTCTTTACAACGTGGCATTCGTTGTGCAGTTGGTGAATACGCTGTTTCTTTACAACATGGCATTCTTTGTGCAGTTGACAGCTCAGCTGTTTCTTTACAATGTTGCGCTCTTTGTGCAGTTGAAGGCTTAGCTGTTTCTTTACAATGTGGTGTTCTTTGTGCAGTTGATGGCTAAGCTGTTTCTTTACAACGTGACATTCTGTGTGCAGTTGACAGATAAGCTGTTTCTTTACAACGTGGCAACGTGGCATTCTTTGTGCAGTTGATGGCTAAGCTGTTTCTTTACAACGTGGCATTCTTTGTGCAGTTGATGGCTAAGCTGTTTCTTTACAACGTGATGTTCTTTGTGCAGTTGATGACTAAGCTGTTTCTTTACAACGTGGCGTTCTTTGTGCAGTTGATGGCTAAGCTGTTTCTTTACAATGTGGCGTTCTTTGTGCAGTTGATGCCTAAGCTGGTTCTTTACAATGTGGCATTCTTTGTGCAGTTGATGGCTAAGCTATTTGTTCTTTGTGCAGTTGACAGCTAAGCTGTTTCTTTACAACGTGGTGTTCTTTGTGCAGTTGATGGCTGAGCTGTTGCTTTAAAACGTGGTGTTCTTTGTGCAGTTGATGGCTAAACTGTTTCTTTGCAATGTGGCAACGTGGCATTCTTTGTGCAGTTGACGGCTAAGCTGTTTCTTTACAACGTGGCAGTTGACGGCTAAGGTGTTTCTTTACAACGTGGTATTCTTTGTGCAGTTAATGGCTAAGCTACTACTTTACAAAGTGTCATGCTTTGTGCAATTGAAGGATAAGCTGTTTCTTTACAATGTGGCATTCTTTGAGCAGTTGATGGCTAAGCTATTTCTTTACAGCATGGAATTCTTTGTGCAGTTGATGGCTAAGCTGTTTGTTCTTTGTGCAGTCGATGGCTAAGCTGTTTCTTTACAACGTGGCGTTCGTTGTGCAGTTGACAGCTTAGCTGTTTCTTAACAATGTGGCGTTCTTTGTGCAGTTGATGGCTAAGCTATTTCCTTACAACGTGACATGCTTTGTGCAGTTGACGGCTAAGCTGTTTCTTTACAACGTGACATTCTTTGTGCAGTTGATGGCTAAGCTGTTTCTTTACAACGTGGCAATGTGACAACGTGGCATTCTTTGTGCAGTTTATGGCTAAGATGTTTCTTTACAACGTGGCGTTCTTTGTGCAGTTGATGGCTAAGCTGTTTCTTTACAATATGGCATTCTTCGTGCAGTTGATGGCTAAGTTGTTTCTTTACAACGTGGCATTCGTTGTGCAGTTGGTGAATACGCTGTTTCTTTACAACATGGCATTCTTTGTGCAGTTGACAGCTCAGCTGTTTCTTTACAATGTCGCGCTCTTTGTGCAGTTGAAGGCTTAGCTGGTTTTTTTACAATGTGGTGTTCTTTGTGCAGTTGATGGCTAAGCTGTTTCTTTACAACGTGGCAACGTGGCATTCTTTGTGCAGTTGATGGCTAAGCTGTTTCTTCACAACGTGGCATTCTTTGTGCAGTTGATGGCTAAGCTGTTTCTTTACAACGTGATGTTCTTTGCGCAGTTGATGACTAAGCTGTTTCTTTACAATGTGGCGTTCTTTGTGCAGTTGATGCCTAAGCTGGTTCTTTACAACGTGGCATTCTTTGTGCAGTTGATGGCTAAGCTGTTTGTTCTTTGTGCACTTGACGGCTAAGCTGTTTCTTTACAACGTGGTGTTCTTTGTGCAGTTGATGGCTGAGCGGTTTCTCTTAAACGTGGTGTTCTTTGTGCAGTTGACGGCTAAACTGTTTCTTTGCAATGTGGCAACGTGGCATTCTTTGTGAAGTTGATGGCTAAGCTGTTTCTCTACAACGTGGCATTCTGTGTGCAGTTGATGGCTAACCTGTTTCTTTAGAATGTGACATTCTTTATGCAGTTGAAGAATAATCTGTTTCTTTATAATGTGGTGTTCTTTGTTCAGTTGATGGCTAAGCTGTTTCTCTACAACGTGGCATTCTTTGTGCAGTTGATGGCTAACCTGTTTCTTTACAACGTGGCATTCTTTATGCAGTTGAAGAATAATCTGTTTCTTTACAATGTGGCGTTCCTTGTGCAGTTGACGGCCTAGCTGTTCCTTTACAACATGCCATTCTGGTGCAGTTGATGCCTAAGCTGTTTCTTTACAACGTGGCATTCTTTGTGCAGTTGACGATAAAGCTGTTTCTTTACAACGTGGCACTCTTTGTGCAGTTGATGGCTAAGCCGTTTCTTTACAAGGTGGCGTTCTTTGTGCAGTTGATGGCTAAGCTTGTTCTTTACAATGTGCCATTCTTTGTGCAGTTGATGGCTAAGCTGTTTCTCTACAACGTGGCATTCTTTGTGCAGTTGACGGCTAACGTGTTTCTTTACAACTGGCATTCTTTATGCAGTTGAAGAATAATTTGTTTCTTTAGAATGTGGTGTTCTTTGTACAGCTGATGGCTAAGCTGTTTCTTTACAGCGTGGCATTCTTTGTGCAGTTGATGGCTAAGCTGTATCTTTACAACGTGGCAGTTGACGGCTAAGCTGTTTCTTTACAACGTGGCATTCTTTTGCAGTTGACGACTAAGCCGTTTCTATACAATGTGGCGTTCTTTGTGCAGTTGATGGATAAGCTGTTTCTTTACAACATGACATTCTTTGGCCAGTTTATGGCTAAGCTGTTTGTTCTTTGTGCAGTTGACGGCCAAGCTGTTTCTTTACAACGTGGCATTCTTTGTGCAGTTGACGGCTAAGCTGTTTCTTTACAACGTGGCAGTTGACGGCTAAGGTGTTTCTTTACAACGTGGTATTCTTTGTGCAGTTAATGGCTAAGCTGTTTCTTTACAAAGTGTCATGCTTTGTGCAATTGAAGGATAAGCTGTTTCTTTACAATGTGGCATTCTTTGTGCTGTTGATGGCTAAGCTGTTTCTTTACAGCATGGCATTCTTTGTGCAGTTGATGGCTAAGCTCTTTGTTCTTTGTGCAGTCGTTGGCTAATCTGTTTCTTTACAACGTGGCGCTCGTTGTGCAGTTGACAGCTTAGCTGTTTCTTAACAATGTGGCGTTCTTTGTGCAGTTGACGGCTAAGGTGTTTCTTTACAATGTAACATTCTTCGTGCAGTTGATGGCTAAGCTGTTTCTTTACAACGTGGCAACGTGGCATTCTTTGTGCAGTTTATGGCTAAGATGTTTCTTTCCAACGTGGCGTTCTTTGTGCAGTTGATGGCTAAGCTGTTTCTTTACAATATGGCATTCTTCGTGCAGTTGATGGTTAAGTTGTTTCTTTACAACGTGACATTCGTTGTGCAGTTGGTGAATACGCTGTTTCTTTACAACATGGCATTCTTTGTGCAGTTGACAGCTCAGCTGTTACTTTACAACGTGGCATTCGTTGTGCAGTTGGTGAATATGCTGTTTCTTTACAACATGGCATTCTTTGTGCAGTTGACAGCTCAGCTGTTTCTTTACAATGTCGCCCTCTTTGTGCAGTTGAAGGCTTAGCTGTTTTTTTACAATGTGGTGTTCTTTGTGCAGTTGATGGCTAAGCTGTTTCTTTACAACGTGGCAACGTGGCATTCTTTGTGCAGTTGATGGCTAAGCTGTTTCTTTACAACGTGGCATTCTTTGTGCAGTTGATGGCTAAGCTGTTTCTTTACAACGTGATGTTCTTTGTGCAGTTGATGACTAAGCTGTTTCTTTACAACGTGGCGTTCTTTGTGCAGTTGATGGGTAAGCTGTTTCTTTACAACGTGGCAACGTGGCATTCTTTGTGCAGTTTATGGCTAAGATGTTTCTTTACAACGTGGCATTCTTTGTGCAGTTGATGGCTAAGTTGTTACTTTACAACGTGGCATTCGTTGTGCAGTTGGTGAATACGCTGTTTCTTTACAACATGGCATTCTTTGTGCAGTTGACAGCTCAGCTGTTTCTTTACAATGTCGCGCTCTTTGTGCAGTTGAAGGCTTAGCTGTTTCTTTACAATGTGGTGTTCTTTGTGCAGTTGATGGCTAAGCTGTTTCTTTACAACGTGACATTCTTTGTGCAGTTGACGGCTAAGCTGTTTCTTTACAACGTGCCAGTTGAAGGGGTAAGGTGTTTCTTTACAACGTGGTATCCTTTGTGCAGTTAATGGCTAAGCTGCTTCTTTACAAAGTGTCATGCTTTGTGCAATTGAAGGATAAGCTGTTTCTTTACAATGTGGCATTCTTTGTGCAGTTGATGGCTAAGCTGTTTCTTTACAGCATGGAATTCTTTGTGCAGTTGATGGCTAAGCTGTTTGTTCTTTGTGCAGTCGATGGCTAAGCTGTTTCTTTACAACGTGGCGTTCGTTGTGCAGTTGACAGCTTAGCTGTTTCTTAACAATGTGGCGTTCTTTGTGCAGTTGACGGCTAAGCTATTTCTTTACAACATGACATGCTTTGTGCAGTTGACGGCTAAGCTGTTTCTTTACAACGTGACATTCTTTGTGCAGTTGATGGCTAAGCTGTTTCTTTACAACGTGGCAACGTGGCATTCTTTGTGCAGTTTATGGCTAAGATGTTTCTTTACAATGTGGCGTTCTTTGTGCAGTTGATGGCTAAGTTGTTTCTTTACAACGTGGCATTCGTTGTGCAGTTGGTGAATACGCTGTTTCTTTACAACATGGCATTCTTTGTGCAGTTGACAGCTCAGCTGTTTCTTTACAATGTTGCGCTCTTTGTGCAGTTGAAGGCTTAGCTGTTTCTTTACAATGTGGCATTCTTTGTGCAGTTGACAGATAAGCTGTTTCTTTACAACGTGGCAACGTGGCATTCTTTGTGCAGTTGATGGCTAAGCTGTTTCTTTACAACGTGGCATTCTTTGTGCAGTTGATGGCTAAGCTGTTTCTTTACAACGTGATGTTCTTTGTGCAGTTGATGACTAAGCTGTTTCTTTACAACGTGGCGTTCTTTGTGCAGTTGATGGCTAAGCTGTTTCTTTACAATGTGGCGTTCTTTGTGCAGTTGATGCCTAAGCTGGTTCTTTACAATGTGGCATTCTTTGTGCAGTTGATGGCTAAGCTATTTGTTCTTTGTGCAGTTGACAGCTAAGCTGTTTCTTTACAACGTGGTGTTCTTTGTGCAGTTGATGGCTGAGCTGTTGCTTTAAAACGTGGTGTTCTTTGTGCAGTTGATGGCTAAACTGTTTCTTTGCAATGTGGCAACGTGGCATTCTTTGTGAACTTGATGGCTAAGCTGTTTCTTTACGATGTGGCGTTCTTTGTGCAGTTGATGGCTAAGCTGTTTCTTTACAACGTGACATTCTTTGTACAGTTGATGGTTAAGCTGTTTGTTCTTTGTGCACTGATGGCTAAGCTGTTTCTCTACAACGTGGCATTCTTTGTGCAGTTGATGGCTAACCTGTTTCTTTACAATGTGACATTCTTTATGCAGTTGAAGAATAATCTGTTTCTTTACAATGTGGTGTTCTTTGTGCAGTTGATGGCTAAGCTGTTTCTCTACAACGTGGCATTCTTTGTGCAGTTGATGGCTAGCCTGTTTCTTTACAACGTGGCATTCTTTATGCAGTTGAAGAATAATCTGTTTCTTTACAATGTGGCGTTCTTTGTGCAGTTGATGGCTAAGCTGTTTCTCTACAATGTGGAATTCTTTGTGCAGTTGACGACTAAGTTGTTTCTTAACAATATGGTGTTCTTTGTGCAGTTGACGGCTAAGCTGTTTCTTTTCAATGTGGCGTTCTTTGTGCAGTTGATGGCTAAGTTGTTTCTTTACAACGTGGCATTCGTTGTGCAGTTGGTGAATACGCTGTTTCTTTACAACATGGCATTCTTTGTGCAGTTGACAGCTCAGCTGTTTCTTTACAATGTTGCGCTCTTTGTGCAGTTGAAGGCTTAGCTGTTTCTTTACAATGTGGTGTTCTTTGTGCAGTTGATGGCTAAGCTGTTTCTTTACAACGTGACATTCTGTGTGCAGTTGACAGATAAGCTGTTTCTTTACAACGTGGCAACGTGGCATTCTTTGTGCAGTTGATGGCTAAGCTGTTTCTTTACAACGTGGCATTCTTTGTGCAGTTGATGGCTGTAATGTCTTAGTTCTAAATCGTAATTTATATTCCATGTCCGGAACTAGGATTCCGGGTTTTATGTTTGATACGGTCTAAGAAATATACAAAACGAAAACTAGTCTTGTTATTCAATACAACAATATTTCAATTGGCGACGAGCAGAGGATCAAAACAATCGAAAAATCGCGCAGTCAATGTAAAGTTTATGTCAAAAACAATTGTTGTGAATGCCAGAAGTGCCCTGTAAGTCAAAACATACTGTTTAAACCACAGTGTATGCTGTTTTCGGGAAAAAACATTTCCATCAATCCATGTACATTCTAGCCAAAATATTGGTCACGTGATAATTTATCGAACTGATTGACACTCGAAATATGGCCCAGTCATTGCCAACATTTCCACCTTTTGAGATACATAGCGATCCTACATCCACGTCTCAGAGATGGGTAAAATATGTGAAACGATTCAAAAATTTGATTCTGGCAATGAACATCACAAATGACACACGTCAGCGTGCATTATTCCTTCACTATGCTGGGGAAGATGTTATGGACATACTAGAGACACTAACCGAAACGGGTACAGATCTTGACACAGCAATCTCGAAACTAAATGACCACTTCAGTCCAAAGAAGAACATTGACTATGAAACTTACATATTCCGTAAAGCAATCCAGAACCACGGTGAAACACTAGATTGTTTTGCAACGCGCCTTCGACAATTAGCCAGTACATGTGAATTCGCGGACGATGCCCGCGAAATTAAAAATCAGATCATTCATGGGTGTAGTTCAAATAGACTACGACGTCGAATTCTTCGCGAACCTAGTATGGCGTTACCCGACATTCTCAGTCTTGCCAGAGCGAGCGAACAATCAGAGCTTCAAGCAACAAATATTGAAACAATGCAAGAAACAAAATATCCAGAATCTGTAAATGCTATCAAATCAAATCAGTCAAAATATTCAACTGAAAAACCAAAATACAGATACCAAAATAAGATGGCTTACAAATCACATAGCAAATCACATGTTAAATCACATGACACAGTTAAAGTTAAACCTACAACAACATGTTATTATTGTGGTTATGACTATCCACACGCAAATAATAAACAATGTCCAGCTAAAGGCCAAGAGTGCAAATACTGTCACAAACTTAATCACTTTGCCTCTGTCTGTCGAAAGAAACAAAATTCTCATGAATCTGTCAAACAGGTTTCTACTCTGAAACAAGAACCTGATTCTAGCTCAGATGATGAATATGTGTTTGGTTTAAAAGTAGCTGTCGTTAGGGATAGACAAATACATAATAACAAACAGCCTGTTGTCAACATTAAACTGAATGACTATCCTATCTCAGCAGTTTTAGACACTGGTTCCACTGTTAACATAATTAATGAAACTTCATTAAAGGCACTAGCCCCAGGTATTTCACTTGAAAAACAACATTTGCCTGCAATCTATAGCTACAATACAAGCAAACCACTTGACATATTGGGAAAATTCTCAGCAACTGTAAAGGCACATAATGATAATGATTCTGTTAAAACAACATTCTTTGTAACCAAAGGATCATGTGACACGTTACTAAGCTACCGTACTAGTGTAGATCTTGGACTAATCCACATCACACAACATGTAGCAATGTCAAATAATCTCACTACTACAACAAACATAATTTCAAAGTATAGTGATCGGTATGTAGGGATTGGAAAATTGAACGGCATTCAAGCTAAGTTACATGTAGATGAATCAGTTCCTCCTGTTGCACAACCGCACCGCCGTTTGCCATTTCATCTTCGTGATCGTACAGCAACCGAACTTAATCGCCTACTTGAGCTCGATATAATCGAACGCGTTGACGACGTACCTACTCCTTGGGTATCACCAATCCGTGTAATCGAAAAACCGAAAGACCCGTCTCAAATTCGCATCTGTGTAGACATGAGAGCTCCGAACAAAGCTATTCAAAGATCGCGACATATTACGCCAACAATAGATGACATTGTTTCAGATCTAAATGGATCAACTATATTTTCGAAGCTTGATCTTAATGCTGGCTACCACCAAATTGAGCTAGCCACAGAATCTCGTTATTTGACCACATTTTCAACAAGTAGCGGACTGTTTCGATATAAGCGTTTGAACTTTGGTGTTTGTTCCGCATCCGAACTATTTCAAAACAACATTCAAATGTCACTTCAAGGTTTAGACGGTGTCACAAATGTAAGTGACGATATTCTAATCTACGGTCGTACTCAGCTTGAACATGACATTCGCCTTGAAAAGACATTAATCCGTTTGCGCGAAAAGAATCTAACTTTGAACGCGGCGAAATGCGAATACGGCAAATCAGAAATTGAGTTCTTCGGGTACATATTCTCAGCATCAGGTGTATCGCCAGATCCGAAGAAGGTTGACGCAATCAAATCTACCAGTCGTCCTCAAAATCCTAGTGACGTGAAAAGCTTCCTCGGCATGGTACAGTATTGCGCTAGATTCATCACTGATTTAGCTACCCTGTCGAAACCACTTCGTGATTTAACGAGACAGAACATTGAATTCGAATGGACGGCCGTACATGAAAAAGCTTTCAATGACATTAAATGTGCTCTGACTGATGACAGTGTTATTGGTTATTACAATCCATCACAGCCAGTTGAACTCGTAGTCGACGCCAGTCCAGTCGGTCTTGGTGCGATTCTGACCCAGAAAGATGACATTTCAGGTACTAAAATTATATCATATGCCAGTCGCTCACTGACTCCCGTCGAGCAACGCTATAGCCAGTGCGAGAGAGAAGCCCTTGCGCTGACATGGGGAATTCTACACAACCATCTATATCTTTACGGCAACTCGTTTACAGCTGTTACTGATCACAAACCGCTTCTTCCGTTGTTTAGCAATCCAACATCGAAACCGCCTACTCGTATTGAGCGTTGGATGTTGAAACTCCAGGGATATACATTTAATCTAATCTATCGTCCTGGTACAAACAATCCTGCCGATTTCATGTCCAGACATCCTATTGCCTCTACACAGCAGCCCAGTCAGGAAGAAAAGCTCGCAGAGGAGCATATCAATTTCATCACACAGAACTCTATTCCCAAAGCCGTAACTCTTGACGAAATTCGAAATGCAACGAAGAACGATTCCATTCTTCAGAAAGTAATTGAACTAACAAAATCAAACCGATGGAAAGATGTGTACAAATCAAATCCCAGTGTTGACATTGACAATGTTACTCGCAAACAACTTCAGTCATATGCAGCAATTCATTCAGAACTGTCAGTCGGTTTCAATGACACTATTGTACTCCGAAATTCTCAAATCGTTGTACCAACTTCTCTCCAACAACGCATCTGCAATCTAGCCCATTCTGGTCATCAGGGGATTGTCAAAACGAAAAAACTCCTCCGTCAAAAGGTATGGTTTCCCTCGATCGACCGTCTTGTCGAAACCATGATAAACAACTGTTTACCATGTCAGGCTACGACACCGGATAATTCAAGTCATCGTGAACCACTAAAAATGACTACACTTCCGAAAGCCCCATGGGATTCAGTATGTGCAGACTTTCTAGGACCTCTGCCATCGGGTGATTATTTACTCATCGTGTACGACGAATATTCACGCTACCCAGAAGTCGAACGTGTCTCTTCAACATCTGCCAAAGCGACTTTGCCTGTGTTCGACAAAATATTTGCCACGCACGGAATTCCTTCGGTTCTCAAAACTGACAATGGCCCTCCTTTCAACGGTACAGAATTTCAACAGTTTATGCAATATCTCGGTCTGCATCATCGTAAAATCACACCCTATTGGCCAAGAGCCAATGGCGATGCAGAAAGGTTTATAAAAACTCTGGAGAAAGCACTTCGTATAGCCGAAATTGAAGATAAGCCATGGAAACAGGAAATGTATAAATTCCTACGTAGTTATCGCGCTACATCACATACATCTACGGACAAACCACCAGCTGAACTCCTTTTTAATCGCCCATTTAAGACAACTTTACCAGAAGTTGTCATACCAGTCGTTGACTCAATTGTGCGTGATAAGGATGACAAGTCTAAAGTACAAATGAAACATTATGCAGATTCCAAATCTCGAGTTTCACCACGAACGATCAGCATTGGTGACCGTGTCCTCCTTCGTAAAGACAAAAGACAAAAACTCTCTCCATTATATAATCCACAACCGTACAAAGTAGTTAATGTGAAAGGTTCCATGGTAACTGCAGAAAATGGACAGCATTCGGTAACACGAAATTCATCATTCTTCAAATTGCTTAAACTCTCTGACATGTCTCAAGTTAATGATGAACGTTCCAATGACAGTGATGACGATATGCCGGACATAATCATTCCTACTGTGGAGCGAGAAACTCCGCCTAACGATCATCCACCACCTGATCGTCCATATCGTAATCGCCGTATGCCATCTAGGTTCCGTGACTTTCAAATATAACTTTGACAGTCATTATGACATTAACTTTAAATTTAATCATTAAGCTAAGAAAGACTCACGTTAATTAGTTTTATTCATTAGTTAATAATCATTAGTGCATAGTGATAATTACGTATTAATTATTTTAGTGCATATTGATAATTACGTATTAATTACATATTTAGTAGTTAAGTTCCAGACCTTAGTCATAGGTCTACCAATATATCTGTCCATCTATCCTTGTCTGTGATGGTATCTCCATGAGTAATTTACAATTCAAAAGTCCAAAATCTTGTTATATTTTGAAACTATAAGAAAAGTCAAAATTATATATTTTGAAACTAGATTATCATGACATTTTAAAAAATGATTTATTTTGAAACTATTATCTGACATTTTCAAATTTATGTAATTTGAAACTCTTAGAAAATCCTCGAGGGATGTAATGTCTTAGTTCTAAATCGTAATTTATATTCCATGTCCGGAACTAGGATTCCGGGTTTTATGTTTGATACGGTCTAAGAAATATACAAAACGAAAACTAGTCTTGTTATTCAATACAACAATATTTCAATGGCTAAGCTGTTTCTTTACAACGTGATGTTCTTTGTGCAGTTGATGACTAAGCTGTTTCTTTACAACGTGGCGTTCTTTGTGCAGTTGATGGCTAAGCTGTTTCTTTACAATGTGGCGTTCTTTGTGCAGTTGATGCCTAAGCTGGTTCTTTACAATGTGGCATTCTTTGTGCAGTTGATGGCTAAGCTGTTTGTTCTTTGTGCAGTTGACAGCTAAGCTGTTTCTTTACAACGTGGTGTTCTTTGTGCAGTTGATGGCTGAGCTGTTGCTTTAAAACGTGGTGTTCTTTGTGCAGTTGATGGCTGAGCTGTTGCTTTACAACGTGGTGTTCTTTGTGCAGTTGATGGCTGAGCTGTTGCTTTAAAACGTGGTGTTCTTTGTGCAGTTGATGGCTAAACTGTTTCTTTGCAATGTGGCAACGTGGCATTCTTTGTGCAGTTGACGGCTAAGCTGTTTCTTTACAACGTGGCAGTTGACGGCTAAGGTGTTTCTTTACAACGTGGTATTCTTTGTGCAGTTAATGGCTAAGCTACTACTTTACAAAGTGTCATGCTTTGTGCAATTGAAGGATAAGCTGTTTCTTTACAATGTGGCATTCTTTGTGCAGTTGATGCCTAAGCTGGTTCTTTACAACGTGGCATTCTTTGTGCAGTTGATGGCTAAGCTGTTTGTTCTTTGTGCAGTTGACAGCTAAGCTGTTTCTTTACAACGTGGTGTTCTTTGTGCAGTTGATGGCTGAGCTGTTGCTTTAAAACGTGGTGTTCTTTGTGCAGTTGATGGCTAAACTGTTTCTTTGCAATGTGGCAACGTGGCATTCTTTGTGCAGTTGACGGCTAAGCTGTTTCTTTACAACGTGGCAGTTGACGGCTAAGCTGTTTCTTTACAACGTGGTATTCTTTGTGCAGTTAATGGCTAAGCTACTACTTTACAAAGTGTCATGCTTTGTGCAATTGAAGGATAAGCTGTTTCTTTACAATGTGGCATTCTTTGTGCAGTTGATGGCTAAGCTGTTTCTTTACAGCATGGAATTCTTTGTGCAGTTGATGGCTAAGCTGTTTGTTCTTTGTGCAGTCGATGGCTAAGCTGTTTCTTTACAACGTGGCGTTCGTTGTGCAGTTGACAGCTTAGCTGTTTCTTAACAATGTGGCATTCTTTGTGCAGTTGATGGCTAAGCTATTTCCTTACAACGTGACATGCTTTGTGCAGTTGACGGCTAAGCTGTTTCTTTACAACGTGACATTCTTTGTGCAGTTGATGGCTAAGCTGTTTCTTTACAACGTGGCAATGTGACAACGTGGCATTCTTTGTGCAGTTTATGGCTAAGATGTTTCTTTACAACGTGGCGTTCTTTGTGCAGTTGATGGCTAAGCTGTTTCTTTACAATATGGCATTCTTCGTGCAGTTGATGGCTAAGTTGTTTCTTTACAACGTGGCATTCGTTGTGCAGTTGGTGAATACGCTGTTTCTTTACAACATGGCATTCTTTGTGCAGTTGACAGCTCAGCTGTTTCTTTACAATGTCGCGCTCTTTGTGCAGTTGAAGGCTTAGCTGTTTCTTTACAATGTGGTGTTCTTTGTGCAGTTGATGGCTAAGCTGTTTTTTTACAATGTGGTGTTCTTTGTGCAGTTGATGGCTAAGCTGTTTCTTTACAATGTCGCGCTCTTTGTGCAGTTGAAGGCTTAGCTGTTTCTTTACAATGTGGTGTTCTTTGTGCAGTTGATGACTAAGCTGTTTTTTTACAATGTGGTGTTCTTTGTGCAGTTGATGGCTAAGCTGTTTCTTTACAACGTGGCAACGTGGCATTCTTTGTGCAGTTGATGGCTAAGCTGTTTCTTTACAACGTGGCATTCTTTGTGCAGTTGATGGCTAAGCTGTTTCTTTACAACGTGATGTTCTTTGTGCAGTTGATGACTAAGCTGTTTCTTTACAACGTGGCGTTCTTTGTGCAGTTGATGGGTAAGCTGTTTCTTTACAACGTGGCAACGTGGCATTCTTTGTGCAGTTTATGGCTAAGATGTTTCTTTACAACGTGGCATTCTTTGTGCAGTTGATGGCTAACTTGTTACTTTACAACGTGGCATTCGTTGTGCAGTTGGTGAATATGCTGTTTCTTTACAACATGGCATTCTTTGTGCAGTTGACAGCTCAGCTGTTTCTTTACAATGTCGCGCTCTTTGTGCAGTTGAAGGCTTAGCTGTTTCTTTACAACGTGACATTCTTTGTGCAGTTGACAGATAAGCTGTTTCTTTACAACGTGGCAACGTGGCATTCTTTGTGCAGTTGATGGCTAAGCTGTTTCTTTACAATGTGGCATTCTTTGTGCAGTTGACAGATAAGCTGTTTCTTTACAATGTGGTGTTCTTTGTGCAGTTGATGGCTAAGCTGTTTCTTTACAACGTGACATTCTTTGTGCAGTTGACAGATAAGCTGTTTCTTTACAACGTGGCAACGTGGCATTCTTTGTGCAGTTGATGGCTAAGCTGTTTCTTTACAATGTGGCATTCTTTGTGCAGTTGATGGCTAAGCTGTTTCTTTACAACGTGATGTTATTTGTGCAGTTGATGACCAAGCTGTTTTTTTACAACGTGGCGTTCTTTGTGCAGTTGATGGCTAAGCTGTTTCTTTACAATGTGGCGTTCTTTGTGCAGTTGATGCCTAAGCTGGTTCTTTACAATGTGGCATTCTTTGTGCAGTTGATGGCTAAGCTGTTTGTTCTTTGTGCAGTTGACAGCTAAGCTGTTTCTTTACAACGTGGTGTTCTTTGTGCAGTTGATGGCTGAGCTCTTGCTTTAAAACGTGGTGTTCTTTGTGCAGTTGATGGCTAAACTGTTTCTTTGCAATGTGGCAACGTGGCATTCTTTGTGAAGTTGATGGCTAAGCTAGTTCTTTACGATGTGGCGTTCTTTGTGCAGTTGATGGCTAAGCTGTTTCTTTACAACGTGACATTGTTTGTACAGTTGATGGTTAAGCTGTTTCTTTACAACGTGACATTCTTTGTACAGTTGATGGTTAAGCTGTTTGTTCTTTGTGCACTGATGGCTAAGCTGTTTCTCTACAACGTGGCATTCTTTGTGCAGTTGATGGCTAACCTGTTTCTTTACAATGTGACATTCTTTATGCAGTTGAAGAATAATCTGTTTCTTTACAATGTGGTGTTCTTTGTGCAGTTGATGGCTAAGCTGTTTCTCTACAACGTGGCATTCTTTGTGCAGTTGATGGCTAGCCTGTTTCTTTACAACGTGGCATTCTTTATGCAGTTGAAGAATAATCTGTTTCTTTACAATGTGGCGTTCTTTGTGCAGTTGATGGCTAAGCTGTTTCTCTACAATGTGGAATTCTTTGTGCAGTTGACGACTAAGTTGTTTCTTAACAATATGGTGTTCTTTGTGCAGTTGACGGCTAAGCTGTTTCTTTTCAATGTGGCGTTCTTTGTGCAGTTGATGGCTAAGTTGTTTCTTTACAACGTGGCATTCGTTGTGCAGTTGGTGAATACGCTGTTTCTTTACAACATGGCATTCTTTGTGCAGTTGACAGCTCAGCTGTTTCTTTACAATGTTGCGCTCTTTGTGCAGTTGAAGGCTTAGCTGTTTCTTTACAATGTGGTGTTCTTTGTGCAGTTGATGGCTAAGCTGTTTCTTTACAACGTGACATTCTGTGTGCAGTTGACAGATAAGCTGTTTCTTTACAACGTGGCAACGTGGCATTCTTTGTGCAGTTGATGGCTAAGCTGTTTCTTTACAACGTGGCATTCTTTGTGCAGTTGATGGCTGTAATGTCTTAGTTCTAAATCGTAATTTATATTCCATGTCCGGAACTAGGATTCCGGGTTTTATGTTTGATACGGTCTAAGAAATATACAAAACGAAAACTAGTCTTGTTATTCAATACAACAATATTTCAATTGGCGACGAGCAGAGGATCAAAACAATCGAAAAATCGCGCAGTCAATGTAAAGTTTATGTCAAAAACAATTGTTGTGAATGCCAGAAGTGCCCTGTAAGTCAAAACATACTGTTTAAACCACAGTGTATGCTGTTTTCGGGAAAAAACATTTCCATCAATCCATGTACATTCTAGCCAAAATATTGGTCACGTGATAATTTATCGAACTGATTGACACTCGAAATATGGCCCAGTCATTGCCAACATTTCCACCTTTTGAGATACATAGCGATCCTACATCCACGTCTCAGAGATGGGTAAAATATGTGAAACGATTCAAAAATTTGATTCTGGCAATGAACATCACAAATGACACACGTCAGCGTGCATTATTCCTTCACTATGCTGGGGAAGATGTTATGGACATACTAGAGACACTAACCGAAACGGGTACAGATCTTGACACAGCAATCTCGAAACTAAATGACCACTTCAGTCCAAAGAAGAACATTGACTATGAAACTTACATATTCCGTAAAGCAATCCAGAACCACGGTGAAACACTAGATTGTTTTGCAACGCGCCTTCGACAATTAGCCAGTACATGTGAATTCGCGGACGATGCCCGCGAAATTAAAAATCAGATCATTCATGGGTGTAGTTCAAATAGACTACGACGTCGAATTCTTCGCGAACCTAGTATGGCGTTACCCGACATTCTCAGTCTTGCCAGAGCGAGCGAACAATCAGAGCTTCAAGCAACAAATATTGAAACAATGCAAGAAACAAAATATCCAGAATCTGTAAATGCTATCAAATCAAATCAGTCAAAATATTCAACTGAAAAACCAAAATACAGATACCAAAATAAGATGGCTTACAAATCACATAGCAAATCACATGTTAAATCACATGACACAGTTAAAGTTAAACCTACAACAACATGTTATTATTGTGGTTATGACTATCCACACGCAAATAATAAACAATGTCCAGCTAAAGGCCAAGAGTGCAAATACTGTCACAAACTTAATCACTTTGCCTCTGTCTGTCGAAAGAAACAAAATTCTCATGAATCTGTCAAACAGGTTTCTACTCTGAAACAAGAACCTGATTCTAGCTCAGATGATGAATATGTGTTTGGTTTAAAAGTAGCTGTCGTTAGGGATAGACAAATACATAATAACAAACAGCCTGTTGTCAACATTAAACTGAATGACTATCCTATCTCAGCAGTTTTAGACACTGGTTCCACTGTTAACATAATTAATGAAACTTCATTAAAGGCACTAGCCCCAGGTATTTCACTTGAAAAACAACATTTGCCTGCAATCTATAGCTACAATACAAGCAAACCACTTGACATATTGGGAAAATTCTCAGCAACTGTAAAGGCACATAATGATAATGATTCTGTTAAAACAACATTCTTTGTAACCAAAGGATCATGTGACACGTTACTAAGCTACCGTACTAGTGTAGATCTTGGACTAATCCACATCACACAACATGTAGCAATGTCAAATAATCTCACTACTACAACAAACATAATTTCAAAGTATAGTGATCGGTATGTAGGGATTGGAAAATTGAACGGCATTCAAGCTAAGTTACATGTAGATGAATCAGTTCCTCCTGTTGCACAACCGCACCGCCGTTTGCCATTTCATCTTCGTGATCGTACAGCAACCGAACTTAATCGCCTACTTGAGCTCGATATAATCGAACGCGTTGACGACGTACCTACTCCTTGGGTATCACCAATCCGTGTAATCGAAAAACCGAAAGACCCGTCTCAAATTCGCATCTGTGTAGACATGAGAGCTCCGAACAAAGCTATTCAAAGATCGCGACATATTACGCCAACAATAGATGACATTGTTTCAGATCTAAATGGATCAACTATATTTTCGAAGCTTGATCTTAATGCTGGCTACCACCAAATTGAGCTAGCCACAGAATCTCGTTATTTGACCACATTTTCAACAAGTAGCGGACTGTTTCGATATAAGCGTTTGAACTTTGGTGTTTGTTCCGCATCCGAACTATTTCAAAACAACATTCAAATGTCACTTCAAGGTTTAGACGGTGTCACAAATGTAAGTGACGATATTCTAATCTACGGTCGTACTCAGCTTGAACATGACATTCGCCTTGAAAAGACATTAATCCGTTTGCGCGAAAAGAATCTAACTTTGAACGCGGCGAAATGCGAATACGGCAAATCAGAAATTGAGTTCTTCGGGTACATATTCTCAGCATCAGGTGTATCGCCAGATCCGAAGAAGGTTGACGCAATCAAATCTACCAGTCGTCCTCAAAATCCTAGTGACGTGAAAAGCTTCCTCGGCATGGTACAGTATTGCGCTAGATTCATCACTGATTTAGCTACCCTGTCGAAACCACTTCGTGATTTAACGAGACAGAACATTGAATTCAAATGGACGGCCGTACATGAAAAAGCTTTCAATGACATTAAATGTGCTCTGACTGATGACAGTGTTATTGGTTATTACAATCCATCACAGCCAGTTGAACTCGTAGTCGACGCCAGTCCAGTCGGTCTTGGTGCGATTCTGACCCAGAAAGATGACATTTCAGGTACTAAAATTATATCATATGCCAGTCGCTCACTGACTCCCGTCGAGCAACGCTATAGCCAGTGCGAGAGAGAAGCCCTTGCGCTGACATGGGGAATTCTACACAACCATCTATATCTTTACGGCAACTCGTTTACAGCTGTTACTGATCACAAACCGCTTCTTCCGTTGTTTAGCAATCCAACATCGAAACCGCCTACTCGTATTGAGCGTTGGATGTTGAAACTCCAGGGATATACATTTAATCTAATCTATCGTCCTGGTACAAACAATCCTGCCGATTTCATGTCCAGACATCCTATTGCCTCTACACAGCAGCCCAGTCAGGAAGAAAAGCTCGCAGAGGAGCATATCAATTTCATCACACAGAACTCTATTCCCAAAGCCGTAACTCTTGACGAAATTCGAAATGCAACGAAGAACGATTCCATTCTTCAGAAAGTAATTGAACTAACAAAATCAAACCGATGGAAAGATGTGTACAAATCAAATCCCAGTGTTGACATTGACAATGTTACTCGCAAACAACTTCAGTCATATGCAGCAATTCATTCAGAACTGTCAGTCGGTTTCAATGACACTATTGTACTCCGAAATTCTCAAATCGTTGTACCAACTTCTCTCCAACAACGCATCTGCAATCTAGCCCATTCTGGTCATCAGGGGATTGTCAAAACGAAAAAACTCCTCCGTCAAAAGGTATGGTTTCCCTCGATCGACCGTCTTGTCGAAACCATGATAAACAACTGTTTACCATGTCAGGCTACGACACCGGATAATTCAAGTCATCGTGAACCACTAAAAATGACTACACTTCCGAAAGCCCCATGGGATTCAGTATGTGCAGACTTTCTAGGACCTCTGCCATCGGGTGATTATTTACTCATCGTGTACGACGAATATTCACGCTACCCAGAAGTCGAACGTGTCTCTTCAACATCTGCCAAAGCGACTTTGCCTGTGTTCGACAAAATATTTGCCACGCACGGAATTCCTTCGGTTCTCAAAACTGACAATGGCCCTCCTTTCAACGGTACAGAATTTCAACAGTTTATGCAATATCTCGGTCTGCATCATCGTAAAATCACACCCTATTGGCCAAGAGCCAATGGCGATGCAGAAAGGTTTATAAAAACTCTGGAGAAAGCACTTCGTATAGCCGAAATTGAAGATAAGCCATGGAAACAGGAAATGTATAAATTCCTACGTAGTTATCGCGCTACATCACATACATCTACGGACAAACCACCAGCTGAACTCCTTTTTAATCGCCCATTTAAGACAACTTTACCAGAAGTTGTCATACCAGTCGTTGACTCAATTGTGCGTGATAAGGATGACAAGTCTAAAGTACAAATGAAACATTATGCAGATTCCAAATCTCGAGTTTCACCACGAACGATCAGCATTGGTGACCGTGTCCTCCTTCGTAAAGACAAAAGACAAAAACTCTCTCCATTATATAATCCACAACCGTACAAAGTAGTTAATGTGAAAGGTTCCATGGTAACTGCAGAAAATGGACAGCATTCGGTAACACGAAATTCATCATTCTTCAAATTGCTTAAACTCTCTGACATGTCTCAAGTTAATGATGAACGTTCCAATGACAGTGATGACGATATGCCGGACATAATCATTCCTACTGTGGAGCGAGAAACTCCGCCTAACGATCATCCACCACCTGATCGTCCATATCGTAATCGCCGTATGCCATCTAGGTTCCGTGACTTTCAAATATAACTTTGACAGTCATTATGACATTAACTTTAAATTTAATCATTAAGCTAAGAAAGACTCACGTTAATTAGTTTTATTCATTAGTTAATAATCATTAGTGCATAGTGATAATTACGTATTAATTATTTTAGTGCATATTGATAATTACGTATTAATTACATATTTAGTAGTTAAGTTCCAGACCTTAGTCATAGGTCTACCAATATATCTGTCCATCTATCCTTGTCTGTGATGGTATCTCCATGAGTAATTTACAATTCAAAAGTCCAAAATCTTGTTATATTTTGAAACTATAAGAAAAGTCAAAATTATATATTTTGAAACTAGATTATCATGACATTTTAAAAAATGATTTATTTTGAAACTATTATCTGACATTTTCAAATTTATGTAATTTGAAACTCTTAGAAAATCCTCGAGGGATGTAATGTCTTAGTTCTAAATCGTAATTTATATTCCATGTCCGGAACTAGGATTCCGGGTTTTATGTTTGATACGGTCTAAGAAATATACAAAACGAAAACTAGTCTTGTTATTCAATACAACAATATTTCAATGGCTAAGCTGTTTCTTTACAACGTGATGTTCTTTGTGCAGTTGATGACTAAGCTGTTTCTTTACAACGTGGCGTTCTTTGTGCAGTTGATGGCTAAGCTGTTTCTTTACAATGTGGCGTTCTTTGTGCAGTTGATGCCTAAGCTGGTTCTTTACAATGTGGCATTCTTTGTGCAGTTGATGGCTAAGCTGTTTGTTCTTTGTGCAGTTGACAGCTAAGCTGTTTCTTTACAACGTGGTGTTCTTTGTGCAGTTGATGGCTGAGCTGTTGCTTTAAAACGTGGTGTTCTTTGTGCAGTTGATGGCTGAGCTGTTGCTTTACAACGTGGTGTTCTTTGTGCAGTTGATGGCTGAGCTGTTGCTTTAAAACGTGGTGTTCTTTGTGCAGTTGATGGCTAAACTGTTTCTTTGCAATGTGGCAACGTGGCATTCTTTGTGCAGTTGACGGCTAAGCTGTTTCTTTACAACGTGGCAGTTGACGGCTAAGGTGTTTCTTTACAACGTGGTATTCTTTGTGCAGTTAATGGCTAAGCTACTACTTTACAAAGTGTCATGCTTTGTGCAATTGAAGGATAAGCTGTTTCTTTACAATGTGGCATTCTTTGTGCAGTTGATGCCTAAGCTGGTTCTTTACAACGTGGCATTCTTTGTGCAGTTGATGGCTAAGCTGTTTGTTCTTTGTGCAGTTGACAGCTAAGCTGTTTCTTTACAACGTGGTGTTCTTTGTGCAGTTGATGGCTGAGCTGTTGCTTTAAAACGTGGTGTTCTTTGTGCAGTTGATGGCTAAACTGTTTCTTTGCAATGTGGCAACGTGGCATTCTTTGTGCAGTTGACGGCTAAGCTGTTTCTTTACAACGTGGCAGTTGACGGCTAAGGTGTTTCTTTACAACGTGGTATTCTTTGTGCAGTTAATGGCTAAGCTACTACTTTACAAAGTGTCATGCTTTGTGCAATTGAAGGATAAGCTGTTTCTTTACAATGTGGCATTCTTTGTGCAGTTGATGGCTAAGCTGTTTCTTTACAGCATGGAATTCTTTGTGCAGTTGATGGCTAAGCTGTTTGTTCTTTGTGCAGTCGATGGCTAAGCTGTTTCTTTACAACGTGGCGTTCGTTGTGCAGTTGACAGCTTAGCTGTTTCTTAACAATGTGGCGTTCTTTGTGCAGTTGATGGCTAAGCTATTTCCTTACAACGTGACATGCTTTGTGCAGTTGACGGCTAAGCTGTTTCTTTACAACGTGACATTCTTTGTGCAGTTGATGGCTAAGCTGTTTCTTTACAACGTGGCAACGTGGCATTCTTTGTGCAGTTTATGGCTAAGATGTTTCTTTACAACGTGGCGTTCTTTGTGCAGTTGATGGCTAAGCTGTTTCTTTACAATATGGCATTCTTCGTGCAGTTGATGGCTAAGTTGTTTCTTTACAACGTGGCATTCGTTGTGCAGTTGGTGAATACGCTGTTTCTTTACAACATGGCATTCTTTGTGCAGTTGACAGCTCAGCTGTTTCTTTACAATGTCGCGCTCTTTGTGCAGTTGAAGGCTTAGCTGTTTCTTTACAATGTGGTGTTCTTTGTGCAGTTGATGGCTAAGCTGTTTCTTTACAATGTGGTGTTCTTTGTGCAGTTGATGGCTAAGCTGTTTCTTTACAATGTCGCGCTCTTTGTGCAGTTGAAGGCTTAGCTGTTTCTTTACAATGTGGTGTTCTTTGTGCAGTTGATGACTAAGCTGTTTTTCTACAATGTGGTGTTCTTTGTGCAGTTGATGGCTAAGCTGTTTCTTTACAACGTGGCAACGTGGCATTCTTTGTGCAGTTGATGGCTAAGCTGTTTCTTTACAACGTGGCATTCTTTGTGCAGTTGATGGCTAAGCTGTTTCTTTACAACGTGATGTTCTTTGTGCAGTTGATGACTAAGCTGTTTCTTTACAACGTGGCGTTCTTTGTGCAGTTGATGGGTAAGCTGTTTCTTTACAACGTGGCAACGTGGCATTCTTTGTGCAGTTTATGGCTAAGATGTTTCTTTACAACGTGGCATTCTTTGTGCAGTTGATGGCTAACTTGTTACTTTACAACGTGGCATTCGTTGTGCAGTTGGTGAATATGCTGTTTCTTTACAACATGGCATTCTTTGTGCAGTTGACAGCTCAGCTGTTTCTTTACAATGTCGCGCTCTTTGTGCAGTTGAAGGCTTAGCTGTTTCTTTACAACGTGACATTCTTTGTGCAGTTGACAGATAAGCTGTTTCTTTACAACGTGGCAACGTGGCATTCTTTGTGCAGTTGATGGCTAAGCTGTTTCTTTACAATGTGGCATTCTTTGTGCAGTTGACAGATAAGCTGTTTCTTTACAATGTGGTGTTCTTTGTGCAGTTGATGGCTAAGCTGTTTCTTTACAACGTGACATTCTTTGTGCAGTTGACAGATAAGCTGTTTCTTTACAACGTGGCAACGTGGCATTCTTTGTGCAGTTGATGGCTAAGCTGTTTCTTTACAATGTGGCATTCTTTGTGCAGTTGATGGCTAAGCTGTTTCTTTACAACGTGATGTTATTTGTGCAGTTGATGACCAAGCTGTTTCTTTACAACGTGGCGTTCTTTGTGCAGTTGATGGCTAAGCTGTTTCTTTACAATGTGGCGTTCTTTGTGCAGTTGATGCCTAAGCTGGTTCTTTACAATGTGGCATTCTTTGTGCAGTTGATGGCTAAGCTGTTTGTTCTTTGTGCAGTTGACAGCTAAGCTGTTTCTTTACAACGTGGTGTTCTTTGTGCAGTTGATGGCTGAGCTCTTGCTTTAAAACGTGGTGTTCTTTGTGCAGTTGATGGCTAAACTGTTTCTTTGCAATGTGGCAACGTGGCATTCTTTGTGAAGTTGATGGCTAAGCTGTTTCTTTACGATGTGGCGTTCTTTGTGCAGTTGATGGCTAAGCTGTTTCTTTACAACGTGACATTCTTTGTACAGTTGATGGTTAAGCTGTTTGTTCTTTGTGCACTGATGGCTAAGCTGTTTCTCTACAACGTGGCATTCTTTGTGCAGTTGATGGCTAACCTGTTTCTTTACAATGTGACATTCTTTATGCAGTTGAAGAATAATCTGTTTCTTTACAATGTGGTGTTCTTTGTGCAGTTGATGGCTAGCCTGTTTCTTTACAACGTGGCATTCTTTATGCAGTTGAAGAATAATCTGTTTCTTTACAATGTGGCGTTCTTTGTGCAGTTGATGGCTAAGCTGTTTCTCTACAACGTGGAATTCTTTGTGCAGTTGACGACTAAGTTGTTTCTTTACAATATGGTGTTCTTTGTGCAGTTGACGGCTAAGCTGTTTCTTTTCAATGTGGCATTCTTTGTGCAGTTGATGGCTAAGCAGTTTCTTTACAACATGGCATTCTTTGTGCGGTTGACGGCTAAGCTGTTTCTTTACAATGTGGCGTTCCTTGTGCAGTTGACGGCCTAGCTGTTCCTTTACAACATGGCATTCTGGTGCAGTTGATGCCTAAGCTGTTTCTTTACAACGTGGCATTCTTTGTGCAGTTGACGATAAAGCTGTTTCTTTACAACGTGGCACTCTTTGTGCAGTTGATGGCCAAGCCGTTTCTTTACAAGGTGGCGTTCTTTGTGCAGTTGATGGCTAAGCTTGTTCTTTACAATGTGCCATTCTTTGTGCAGTTGATGGCTAAGCTGTTTCTCTACAACGTGGCATTCTTTGTGCAGTTGACAGCTAACGTGTTTCTTTACAACGTGGCATTCTTTATGCAGTTGAAAAATAATCTGTTTCTTTACAATGTGGTGTTCTTTGTACAGCTGATGGCTAAGCTGTTTCTTTACAGCGTGGCATTCTTTGTGCAGTTGACGGTTAAGCTGTTTGTTCTTTGTGCAGTTGATGGCTAAGCTGTTTCTCTACAACGTGGCATTCTTTGTGCAGTTGATGGCTAACCTGTTTCTTTACAACGTGGCATTCTGTGTGCAGTTGATGGCTAACCTGTTCCTTTACAACGTGGCATTCATTGTGCAGTTGATGGCTAACGTGTTTCTTTACAACGTGGCATTCTTTATGCAGTTGAAGAATAATCTGTTTCTTTACAATGTGGTGTTCTTTGTACAGCTGATGGCTAAGCTGTTTCTTTACAGCGTGGCATTCTTTGTGCAGTTGATGGCTAAGCTGTATCTTTACAACGTGGCAGTTGACGGCTAAGCTGTTTCTTTACAACGTGGCATTCTTTGTGCAGTTGACGGCTAAGCTGTTTCTTTACAACGTGGCATTCTTTTGCAGTTGACGACTAAGCCGTTCCTATACAATGTGGCATTCTTTGTGCAGTTGATGGATAAGCTGTTTCTTTACAACATGACATTCTTTGGTCAGTTTATGGCTAAGCTGTTTGTTCTTTGTGCAGTTGACGGCCAAGCTGTTTCTTTACAACGTGGCATTCTTTGTGCAGTTGACGGCTAAGCTGTTTCTTTACAACGTGGCAGTTGACGGCTAAGGTGTTTCTTTACAACGTGGTATTCTTTGTGCAGTTAATGGCTAAGCTGCTACTTTACAAAGTGTCATGCTTTGTGCAATTGAAGGATAAGCTGTTTCTTTACAATGTGGCATTCTTTGTGCAGTTGATGGCTAAGCTGTTTCTTTACAGCATGGAATTCTTTGTGCAGTTGATGGCTAAGCTGTTTGTTCTTTGTGCAGTCGATGGCTAAGCTGTTTCTTTACAACGTGGCGTTCGTTGTGCAGTTGACAGCTTAGCTGTTTCTTAACAATGTGGCGTTCTTTGTGCAGTTGATGGCTAAGCTATTTCCTTACAACGTGACATGCTTTGTGCAGTTGACGGCTAAGCTGTTTCTTTACAACGTGACATTCTTTGTGCAGTTGATGGCTAAGCTGTTTCTTTACAACGTGGCAACGTGGCATTCTTTGTGCAGTTTATGGCTAAGATGTTTCTTTACAACGTGGCGTTCTTTGTGCAGTTGATGGCTAAGCTGTTTCTTTACAATATGGCATTCTTCGTGCAGTTGATGGCTAAGTTGTTTCTTTACAACGTGGCATTCGTTGTGCAGTTGGTGAATACGCTGTTTCTTTACAACATGGCATTCTTTGTGCAGTTGACAGCTCAGCTGTTTCTTTACAATGTCGCGCTCTTTGTGCAGTTGAAGGCTTAGCTGTTTTTTTACAATGTGGTGTTCTTTGTGCAGTTGATGGCTAAGCTGTTTCTTTACAACGTGGCAACGTGGCATTCTTTGTGCAGTTGATGGCTAAGCTGTTTCTTTACAACGTGGCATTCTTTGTGCAGTTGATGGCTAAGCTGTTTCTTTACAACGTGATGTTCTTTGTGCAGTTGATGGCTAAGCTGTTTCTTTACAATGTGGCGTTCTTTGTGCAGTTGATGCCTAAGCTGGTTCTTTACAACGTGGCATTCTTTGTGCAGTTGATGGCTAAGCTGTTTGTTCTTTGTGCAGTTGACAGCTAAGCTGTTTCTTTACAACGTGGTGTTCTTTGTGCAGTTGATGGCTGAGCTGTTTCTCTTAAACGTGGTGTTCTTTGTGCAGTTGACGGCTAAGCTGTTTCTTTGCAATGTGGCAACGTGGCATTCTTTGTGAAGTTGATGGCTAAGCTGTTTCTCTACAACGTGGCATTCTTTGTGCAGTTGATGGCTAACCTGTTTCTTTACAATGTGACATTCTTTATGCAGTTGAAGAATAATCTGTTTCTTTATAATGTGGTGTTCTTTGTTCAGTTGATGGCTAAGCTGTTCCTTTACAACATGGCATTCTGGTGCAGTTGATGCCTAAGCTGTTTCTTTACAACGTGGCATTCTTTGTGCAGTTGACGATAAAGCTGTTTCTTTACAACGTGGCACTCTTTGTGCAGTTGATGGCTAAGCCGTTTCTTTACAAGGTGGCGTTCTTTGTGCAGTTGATGGCTAAGCTTGTTCTTTACAATGTGCCATTCTTTGTGCAGTTGATGGCTAAGCTGTTTCTCTACAACGTGGCATTCTTTGTGCAGTTGACGGCTAACGTGTTTCTTTACAACGTGGCATTCTTTATGCAGTTGAAGAATAATCTGTTTCTTTACAATGTGGTGTTCTTTGTACAGCTGATGGCTAAGCTGTTTCTTTACAGCGTGGCATTCTTTGTGCAGTTGATGGCTAAGCTGTATCTTTACAACGTGGCAGTTGACGGCTAAGCTGTTTCTTTACAACGTGGCATTCTTTGTGCAGTTGACGGCTAAGCTGTTTCTTTACAACGTGGCATTCTTTTGCAGTTGACGACTAAGCCGTTTCTATACAATGTGGCGTTCTTTGTGCAGTTGATGGATAAGCTGTTTCTTTACAACATGACATTCTTTGGCCAGTTTATGGCTAAGCTGTTTGTTCTTTGTGCAGTTGACGGCCAAGCTGTTTCTTTACAACGTGGCATTCTTTGTGCAGTTGACGGCTAAGCTGTTTCTTTACAACGTGGCAGTTGACGGCTAAGGTGTTTCTTTACAACGTGGTATTCTTTGTGCAGTTAATGGCTAAGCTGTTTCTTTACAAAGTGTCATGCTTTGTGCAATTGAAGGATAAGCTGTTTCTTTACAATGTGGCATTCTTTGTGCTGTTGATGGCTAAGCTGTTTCTTTACAGCATGGCATTCTTTGTGCAGTTGATGGCTAAGCTCTTTGTTCTTTGTGCAGTCGTTGGCTAAGCTGTTTCTTTACAACGTGGCGCTCGTTGTGCAGTTGACAGCTTAGCTGTTTCTTAACAATGTGGCGTTCTTTGTGCAGTTGACGGCTAAGCTATTTCTTTACAATGTAACATTCTTCGTGCAGTTGATGGCTAAGCTGTTTCTTTACAACGTGGCAACGTGGCATTCTTTGTGCAGTTTATGGCTAAGATGTTTCTTTACAACGTGGCGTTCTTTGTGCAGTTGATGGCTAAGCTGTTTCTTTACAATATGGCATTCTTCGTGCAGTTGATGGCTAAGTTGTTTCTTTACAACGTGGCATTCGTTGTGCAGTTGGTGAATACGCTGTTTCTTTACAACATGGCATTCTTTGTGCAGTTGACAGCTCAGCTGTTTCTTTACAATGTCGCGCTCTTTGTGCAGTTGAAGGCTTAGCTGTTTTTTTACAATGTGGTGTTCTTTGTGCAGTTGATGGCTAAGCTGTTTCTTTACAACGTGGCAACGTGGCATTCTTTGTGCAGTTGATGGCTAAGCTGTTTCTTTACAACGTGGCATTCTTTGTGCAGTTGATGGCTAAGCTGTTTCTTTACAACGTGATGTTCTTTGTGCAGTTGATGACTAAGCTGTTTCTTTACAACGTGGCGTTCTTTGTGCAGTTGATGGCTAAGCTGTTTCTTTACAACGTGGCAACGTGGCATTCTTTGTGCAGTTTATGGCTAAGATGTTTCTTTACAACGTGGCGTTCTTTGTGCAGTTGATGGCTAAGTTGTTTCTTTACAACATGGCATTCTTTGTGCAGTTGACAGCTCAGCTGTTTCTTTACAATGTCGCGCTCTTTGTGCAGTTGAAGGCTTAGCTGTTTCTTTACAATGTGGTGTTCTTTGTGCAGTTGATGGCTAAGCTGTTTCTTTACAACGTGACATTCTTTGTGCAGTTGGCAGATAAGCTGTTTCTTTACAACGTGGCAACGTGGCATTCTTTGTGCAGTTGATGGCTAAGCTGTTTCTTTACAACGTGGCATTCTTTGTGCAGTTGATGGCTAAGCTGTTTCTTTACAACGTGGCATGTTCTTTGTGCAGTTGATGACTAAGCTGTTTCTTTACAACGTGGCGTTCTTTGTGCAGTTGATGGCTAAGCTGTTTCTTTACAATGTGGCGTTCTTTGTGCAGTTGATGCCTAAGCTGGTTCTTTACAACGTGGCATTCTTTGTGCAGTTGATGGCTAAGCTGTTTGTTCTTTGTGCAGTTGACAGCTAAGCTGTTTCTTTACAACGTGGTGTTCTTTGTGCAGTTGATGGCTGAGCTGTTTCTCTTAAACGTGGTGTTCTTTGTGCAGTTGACGGCTAAACTGTTTCTTTGCAATGTGGCAACGTGGCATTCTTTGTGAAGTTGATGGCTAAGCTGTTTCTCTACAACGTGGCATTCTTTGTGCAGTTGATGGCTAACCTGTTTCTTTACAATGTGACATTCTTTATGCAGTTGAAGAATAATCTGTTTCTTTATAATGTGGTGTTCTTTGTTCAGTTGATGGCTAAGCTGTTTCTTTACAACATGGCATTCTGGTGCAGTTGATGCCTAAGCTGTTTCTTTACAACGTGGCATTCTTTGTGCAGTTGACGATAAAGCTGTTTCTTTACAACGTGGCACTCTTTGTGCAGTTGATGGCTAAGCCGTTTCTTTACAAGGTGGCGTTCTTTGTGCAGTTGATGGCTAAGCTTGTTCTTTACAATGTGCCATTCTTTGTGCAGTTGATGGCTAAGCTGTTTCTCTACAACGTGGCATTCTTTGTGCAGTTGACGGCTAACGTGTTTCTTTACAACGTGGCATTCTTTATGCAGTTGAAGAATAATCTGTTTCTTTACAATGTGGTGTTCTTTGTACAGCTGATGGCTAAGCTGTTTCTTTACAGCGTGGCATTCTTTGTGCAGTTGATGGCTAAGCTGTATCTTTACAACGTGGCAGTTGACGGCTAAGCTGTTTCTTTACAACGTGGCATTCTTTGTGCAGTTGACGGCTAAGCTGTTTCTTTACAACGTGGCATTCTTTTGCAGTTGACGACTAAGCCGTTTCTATACAATGTGGCGTTCTTTGTGCAGTTGATGGATAAGCTGTTTCTTTACAACATGACATTCTTTGGCCAGTTTATGGCTAAGCTGTTTGTTCTTTGTGCAGTTGACGGCCAAGCTGTTTCTTTACAACGTGGCATTCTTTGTGCAGTTGACGGCTAAGCTGTTTCTTTACAACGTGGCAGTTGACGGCTAAGGTGTTTCTTTACAACGTGGTATTCTTTGTGCAGTTAATGGCTAAGCTGTTTCTTTACAAAGTGTCATGCTTTGTGCAATTGAAGGATAAGCTGTTTCTTTACAATGTGGCATTCTTTGTGCTGTTGATGGCTAAGCTGTTTCTTTACAGCATGGCATTCTTTGTGCAGTTGATGGCTAAGCTCTTTGTTCTTTGTGCAGTCGTTGGCTAAGCTGTTTCTTTACAACGTGGCGCTCGTTGTGCAGTTGACAGCTTAGCTGTTTCTTAACAATGTGGCGTTCTTTGTGCAGTTGACGGCTAAGCTATTTCTTTACAATGTGACATTCTTCGTGCAGTTGATGGCTAAGCTGTTTCTTTACAACGTGGCAACGTGGCATTCTTTGTGCAGTTTATGGCTAAGATGTTTCTTTACAACGTGGCGTTCTTTGTGCAGTTGATGGCTAAGCTGTTTCTTTACAATATGGCATTCTTCGTGCAGTTGATGGCTAAGTTGTTTCTTTACAACGTGGCATTCGTTGTGCAGTTGGTGAATACGCTGTTTCTTTACAGCATGGCATTCTTTGTGCAGTTGACAGCTCAGCTGTTTCTTTACAATGTCGCGTTCTTTGTGCAGTTGAAGGCTTAGCTGTTTTTTTACAATGTGGTGTTCTTTGTGCAGTTGATGGCTAAGCTGTTTCTTTACAACGTGGCAACGTGGCATTCTTTGTGCAGTTGATGGCTAAGCTGTTTCTTTACAACGTGGCATTCTTTGTGCAGTTGATGGCTAAGCTGTTTCTTTACAACGTGAGTTTTTTGTGCAGTTGATGACTAAGCTGTTTCTTTACAACGTGGCGTTCTTTGTGCAGTTGATGGCTAAGCTGTTTCTTTACAATGTGGCGTTCTTTGTGCAGTTGATGCCTAAGCTGGTTCTTTACAACGTGGCATTCTTTGTGCAGTTGATGGCTAAGCTGTTTGTTCTTTGTGCAGTTGACAGCTAAGCTGTTTCTTTACAACGTGGTGTTCTTTGTGCAGTTGATGGCTGAGCTGTTTCTCTTAAACGTGGTGTTCTTTGTGCAGTTGACGGCTAAACTGTTTCTTTGCAATGTGGCAACGTGGCATTCTTTGTGAAGTTGATGGCTAAGCTGTTTCTCTACAACGTGGCATTCTTTGTGCAGTTGATGGCTAACCTGTTTCTTTACAATGTGACATTCTTTATGCAGTTGAAGAATAATCTGTTTCTTTATAATGTGGTGTTCTTTGTTCAGTTGATGGCTAAGCTGTTTCTCTACAACGTGGCATTCTTTGTGCAGTTGATGGCTAGCCTGTTTCTTTACAACGTGGCATTCTTTATGCAGTTGAAGAATAATCTGTTTCTTTACAATGTGGCGTTCCTTGTGCAGTTGACGGCCTAGCTGTTCCTTTACAACATGGCATTCTGGTGCAGTTGATGCCTAAGCTGTTTCTTTACAACGTGGCATTCTTTGTGCAGTTGACGATAAAGCTGTTTCTTTACAACGTGGCACTCTTTGTGCAGTTGATGGCTAAGCCGTTTCTTTACAAGGTGGCGTTCTTTGTGCAGTTGATGGCTAAGCTTGTTCTTTACAATGTGCCATTCTTTGTGCAGTTGATGGCTAAGCTGTTTCTCTACAACGTGGCATTCTTTGTGCAGTTGACGGCTAACGTGTTTCTTTACAACGTGGCATTCTTTATGCAGTTGAAGAATAATCTGTTTCTTTACAATGTGGTGTTCTTTGTACAGCTGATGGCTAAGCTGTTTCTTTACAGCGTGGCATTCTTTGTGCAGTTGATGGCTAAGCTGTATCTTTACAACGTGGCAGTTGACGGCTAAGCTGTTTCTTTACAACGTGGCATTCTTTGTGCAGTTGACGGCTAAGCTGTTTCTTTACAACGTGGCATTCTTTTGCAGTTGACGACTAAGCCGTTTCTATACAATGTGGCGTTCTTTGTGCAGTTGATGGATAAGCTGTTTCTTTACAACATGACATTCTTTGGCCAGTTTATGGCTAAGCTGTTTGTTCTTTGTGCAGTTGACGGCCAAGCTGTTTCTTTACAACGTGGCATTCTTTGTGCAGTTGACGGCTAAGCTGTTTCTTTACAACGTGGCAGTTGACGGCTAAGGTGTTTCTTTACAACGTGGTATTCTTTGTGCAGTTAATGGCTAAGCTGTTTCTTTACAAAGTGTCATGCTTTGTGCAATTGAAGGATAAGCTGTTTCTTTACAATGTGGCATTCTTTGTGCTGTTGATGGCTAAGCTGTTTCTTTACAGCATGGCATTCTTTGTGCAGTTGATGGCTAAGCTCTTTGTTCTTTGTGCAGTCGTTGGCTAAGCTGTTTCTTTACAATGTGGCGCTCGTTGTGCAGTTGACAGCTTAGCTGTTTCTTAACAATGTGGCGTTCTTTGTGCAGTTGACGGCTAAGCTATTTCTTTACAATGTGACATTCTTCGTGCAGTTGATGGCTAAGCTGTTTCTTTACAACGTGGCAACGTGGCATTCTTTGTGCAGTTTATGGCTAAGATGTTTCTTTACAACGTGGCGTTCTTTGTGCAGTTGATGGCTAAGCTGTTTCTTTACAATATGGCATTCTTCGTGCAGTTGATGGCTAAGTTGTTTCTTTACAACGTGGCATTCGTTGTGCAGTTGGTGAATACGCTGTTTCTTTACAACATGGCATTCTTTGTGCAGTTGACAGCTCAGCTGTTTCTTTACAATGTCGCGCTCTTTGTGCAGTTGATGGCTAAAGCTGTTTCTTTACAATGTGGTGTTCTTTGTGCAGTTGATGGCTAAGCTGTTTCTTTACAACGTGGCAACGTGGCATTCTTTGTGCAGTTGATGGCTAAGCTGTTTCTTTACAACGTGGCATTCTTTGTGCAGTTGATGGCTAAGCTGTTTCTTTACAACGTGATGTTCTTTGTGCAGTTGATGACTAAGCTGTTTCTTTACAACGTGGCATTCTTTGTGCAGTTGATGGCTAAGCTGTTTCTTTACAACGTGGCAACGTGGCATTCTTTGTGCAGTTTATGGCTAAGATGTTTCTTTACAACGTGGCGTTCTTTGTGCAGTTGATGGCTAAGTTGTTTCTTTACAACGTGGCATTCGTTGTGCAGTTGGTGAATACGCTGTTTCTTTACAACATGGCATTCTTTGTGCAGTTGACAGCTCAGCTGTTTCTTTACAATGTCGCGCTCTTTGTGCAGTTGAAGGCTTAGCTGTTTCTTTACAATGTGGTGTTCTTTGTGCAGTTGATGGCTAAGCTGTTTCTTTACAACATGACATTCTTTGTGCAGTTGGCAGATAAGCTGTTTCTTTACAACGTGGCAACGTGGCATTCTTTGTGCAGTTGATGGCTAAGCTGTTTCTTTACAACGTGGCATTCTTTGTGCAGTTGATGGCTAAGCTGTTTCTTTACAACGTGATGTTCTTTGTGCAGTTGATGACTAAGCTGTTTCTTTACAACGTGGCGTTCTTTGTGCAGTTGATGGCTAAGCTGTTTCTTTACAATGTGGCGTTCTTTGTGCAGTTGATGCCTAAGCTGGTTCTTTACAACGTGGCATTCTTTGTGCAGTTGATGGCTAAGCTGTTTGTTCTTTGTGCAGTTGACAGCTAAGCTGTTTCTTTACAACGTGGTGTTCTTTGTGCAGTTGATGGCTGAGCTGTTTCTCTTAAACGTGGTGTTCTTTGTGCAGTTGACGGCTAAACTGTTTCTTTGCAATGTGGCAACGTGGCATTCTTTGTGAAGTTGATGGCTAAGCTGTTTCTCTACAACGTGGCATTCTTTGTGCAGTTGATGGCTAACCTGTTTCTTTACAACGTGGCATTCTTTATGCAGTTGAAGAATAATCTGTTTCTTTACAATGTGGTGTTCTTTGTTCAGTTGACGGCCTAGCTGTTCCTTTACAACATGGCATTCTGGTGCAGTTGATGCCTAAGCTGTTTCTTTACAACGTGGCATTCTTTGTGCAGTTGACGATAAAGCTGTTTCTTTACAACGTGGCACTCTTTGTGCAGTTGATGGCTAAGCCGTTTCTTTACAAGGTGGTGTTCTTTGTGCAGTTGATGGCTAAGCTTGTTCTTTACAATGTGCCATTCTTTGTGCAGTTGATGGCTAAGTTGTTTCTCTACAACGTGGCATTCTTTGTGCAGTTGACGGCTAATGTGTTTCTTTACAACGTGGCATTCTTTATGCAGTTGAAGAATAATCTGTTTCTTTACAATGTGGTGTTCTTTGTACAGCTGATGGCTAAGCTGTTTCTTTACAGCGTGGCATTCTTTGTGCAGTTGATGGCTAAGCTGTATCTTTACAACATGGCAGTTGATGGCTAAGCTGTTTCTTTACAACGTGGCATTCTTTTGCAGTTGACGACTAAGCCGTTTCTATACAATGTGGCGTTCTTTGTGCAGTTGATGGATAAGCTGTTTCTTTACAACATGACATTCTTTGGCCAGTTTATGGCTAAGCTGTTTGTTCTTTGTGCAGTTGACGGCCAAGCTGTTTCTTTACAACGTGGCATTCTTTGTGCAGTTGACGGCTAAGCTGTTTCTTTACAACGTGGCAGTTGACGGCTAAGGTGTTTCTTTACAACGTGGTATTCTTTGTGCAGTTAATGGCTAAGCTGTTTCTTTACAAAGTGTCATGCTTTGTGCAATTGAAGGATAAGCTGTTTCTTTACAATGTGGCATTCTTTGTGCAGTTGATGGCTAAGCTGTTTCTTTACAGCATGGCATTCTTTGTGCAGTTGATGGCTAAGCTCTTTGTTCTTTGTGCAGTCGTTGGCTAAGCTGTTTCTTTACAACGTGGCGCTCGTTGTGCAGTTGACAGCTTAGCTGTTTCTTAACAATGTGGCGTTCTTTGTGCAGTTGACGGCTAAGCTATTTCTTTACAATGTGACATTCTTCGTGCAGTTGATGGCTAAGCTGTTTCTTTACAACGTGGCAACGTGGCATTCTTTGTGCAGTTTATGGCTAAGATGTTTCTTTACAACGTGGCGTTCTTTGTGCAGTTGATGGCTAAGCTGTTTCTTTACAATATGGCATTCTTCGTGCAGTTGATGGCTAAGCTGTTTCTTTACAACGTGGCATTCGTTGTGCAGTTGGTGAATACGCTGTTTCTTTACAGCATGGCATTCTTTGTGCAGTTGACAGATAAGCTGTTTCTTTACAACATGGCCATGTTGCATTCTGTGTGCAGTTGATGGCTAAGCTGTTTCTTTACAACGTGGCAACGTGGCATTCTTTGTGCAGTTGATGGCTAAGCTGTTTCTTTACAACGTGGCATTCTTTGTGCAGTTGATGGCTAAGCTGTTTCTTTACAACGTGAGTTTTTTGTGCAGTTGATGACTAAGCTGTTTCTTTACAACGTGGCGTTCTTTGTGCAGTTGATGGCTAAGCTGTTTCTTTACAATGTGGCGTTCTTTGTGCAGTTGATGCCTAAGCTGGTTCTTTACAACGTGGCATTCTTTGTGCAGTTGATGGCTAAGCTGTTTGTTCTTTGTGCAGTTGACAGCTAAGCTGTTTCTTTACAACGTGGTGTTCTTTGTGCAGTTGATGGCTGAGCTGTTTCTCTTAAACGTGGTGTTCTTTGTGCAGTTGCCGGCTAAACTGTTTCTTTGCAATGTGGCAACGTGGCATTCTTTGTGAAGTTGATGGCTAAGCTGTTTCTCTACAACGTGGCATTCTTTGTGCAGTTGATGGCTAACCTGTTTCTTTACAATGTGACATTCTTTATGCAGTTGAAGAATAATCTGTTTCTTTATAATGTGGTGTTCTTTGTTCAGTTGATGGCTAAGCTGTTTCTCTACAACGTGGCATTCTTTGTGCAGTTGATGGCTAGCCTGTTTCTTTACAACGTGGCATTCTTTATGCAGTTGAAGAATAATCTGTTTCTTTACAATGTGGCGTTCCTTGTGCAGTTGACGGCCTAGCTGTTCCTTTACAACATGGCATTCTGGTGCAGTTGATGCCTAAGCTGTTTCTTTACAACGTGGCATTCTTTGTGCAGTTGACGATAAAGCTGTTTCTTTACAACGTGGCACTCTTTGTGCAGTTGATGGCTAAGCCGTTTCTTTACAAGGTGGCGTTCTTTGTGCAGTTGATGGCTAAGCTTGTTCTTTACAATGTGCCATTCTTTGTGCAGTTGATGGCTAAGCTGTTTCTCTACAACGTGGCATTCTTTATGCAGTTGAAGAATAATCTGTTTCTTTACAATGTGGTGTTCTTTGTACAGCTGATGGCTAAGCTGTTTCTTTACAGCGTGGCATTCTTTGTGCAGTTGATGGCTAAGCTGTATCTTTACAACGTGGCAGTTGACGGCTAAGCTGTTTCTTTACAACGTGGCATTCTTTGTGCAGTTGACGGCTAAGCTGTTTCTTTACAACATGGCATTCTTTTGCAGTTGACGACTAAGCCGTTTCTATACAATGTGGCGTTCTTTGTGCAGTTGATGGATAAGCTGTTTCTTTACAACATGACATTCTTTGGCCAGTTTATGGCTAAGCTGTTTGTTCTTTGTGCAGTTGACGGCCAAGCTGTTTCTTTACAACGTGGCATTCTTTGTGCAGTTGACGGCTAAGCTGTTTCTTTACAACGTGGCAGTTGACGGCTAAGGTGTTTCTTTACAACGTGGTATTCTTTGTGCAGTTAATGGCTAAGCTGTTTCTTTACAAAGTGTCATGCTTTGTGCAATTGAAGGATAAGCTGTTTCTTTACAATGTGGCATTCTTTGTGCTGTTGATGGCTAAGCTGTTTCTTTACAGCATGGCATTCTTTGTGCAGTTGATGGCTAAGCTCTTTGTTCTTTGTGCAGTCGTTGGCTAAGCTGTTTCTTTACAATGTGGCGCTCGTTGTGCAGTTGACAGCTTAGCTGTTTCTTAACAATGTGGCGTTCTTTGTGCAGTTGACGGCTAAGCTATTTCTTTACAATGTGACATTCTTCGTGCAGTTGATGGCTAAGCTGTTTCTTTACAACGTGGCAACGTGGCATTCTTTGTGCAGTTTATGGCTAAGATGTTTCTTTACAACGTGGCGTTCTTTGTGCAGTTGATGGCTAAGCTGTTTCTTTACAATATGGCATTCTTCGTGCAGTTGATGGCTAAGTTGTTTCTTTACAACGTGGCATTCGTTGTGCAGTTGGTGAATACGCTGTTTCTTTACAACATGGCATTCTTTGTGCAGTTGACAGCTCAGCTGTTTCTTTACAATGTCGCGCTCTTTGTGCAGTTGAAGGCTTAGCTGTTTTTTTACAATGTGGTGTTCTTTGTGCAGTTGATGGCTAAGCTGTTTCTTTACAACGTGGCAACGTGGCATTCTTTGTGCAGTTGATGGCTAAGCTGTTTCTTTACAACGTGGCATTCTTTGTGCAGTTGATGGCTAAGCTGTTTCTTTACAACGTGATGTTCTTTGTGCAGTTGATGACTAAGCTGTTTCTTTACAACGTGGCGTTCTTTGTGCAGTTGATGGCTAAGCTGTTTCTTTACAACGTGGCAACGTGGCATTCTTTGTGCAGTTTATGGCTAAGATGTTTCTTTACAACGTGGCGTTCTTTGTGCAGTTGATGGCTAAGTTGTTTCTTTACAACGTGGCATTCGTTGTGCAGTTGGTGAATACGCTGTTTCTTTACAACATGGCATTCTTTGTGCAGTTGACAGCTCAGCTGTTTCTTTACAATGTCGCGCTCTTTGTGCAGTTGAAGGCTTAGCTGTTTCTTTACAATGTGGTGTTCTTTGTGCAGTTGATGGCTAAGCTGTTTCTTTACAACGTGACATTCTTTGTGCAGTTGGCAGATAAGCTGTTTCTTTACAACGTGGCAACGTGGCATTCTTTGTGCAGTTGATGGCTAAGCTGTTTCTTTACAACCTGGCATTCTTTGTGCAGTTGATGGCTAAGCTGTTTCTTTACAACGTGATGTTCTTTGTGCAGTTGATGACTAAGCTGTTTTTTTACAACGTGGCGTTCTTTGTGCAGTTGATGGCTAAGCTGTTTCTTTACAATGTGGCGTTCTTTGTGCAGTTGATGCCTAAGCTGGTTCTTTACAATGTGGCATTCTTTGTGCAGTTGATGGCTAAGCTGTTTGTTCTTTGTGCAGTTGACAGCTAAGCTGTTTCTTTACAACGTGGTGTTCTTTGTGCAGTTGATGGCTGAGCTCTTGCTTTAAAACGTGGTGTTCTTTGTGCAGTTGATGGCTAAACTGTTTCTTTGCAATGTGGCAACGTGGCATTCTTTGTGAAGTTGATGGCTAAGCTAGTTCTTTACGATGTGGCGTTCTTTGTGCAGTTGATGGCTAAGCTGTTTCTTTACAACGTGACATTCTTTGTACAGTTGATGGTTAAGCTGTTTGTTCTTTGTGCACTGATGGCTAAGCTGTTTCTCTACAACGTGGCATTCTTTGTGCAGTTGATGGCTAACCTGTTTCTTTACAATGTGACATTCTTTATGCAGTTGAAGAATAATCTGTTTCTTTACAATGTGGTGTTCTTTGTGCAGTTGATGGCTAGCCTGTTTCTTCTTCTTCTTCTTCTTTTCGATCGCTGGTATCACACTTGGAGAGCCGTTCTCAAGATGAAATCTGTGGTTTTCTGCAGTTCTTCCACAGGCCCATACAGCTTTTCAAGAATAGAGGTTGACAAAGGCCAGATCTCTTCTCTCAGCAGCTGATACGTACTGCAACATTGAAGTATGTGCTCTGTGGTCTGTTCTGCTTCTCCACAAGGACAAGCGGGCGATGTCGTAAGGTGGAACCGCCTGTACATGTGTTGGTTTAGTCTGTTGTGTCCAGTTCTGAGACGAAAAATGGTCACTTGCTCTGGCCTCGAGAGATGATGGTAGGCATCTTCTGATTGAGGTGTTCTATAGAGGGACTTAATGATAGTCTTCATCTCTGTATGGGTAACCATGTTTTCTGTCTGATTCTCTTCTGCACCCACCTTTGCCATCTTGTCTGCTTCCTCATTTCCTTGGACTCCACAGTGTGAGGGGATCCACTGCAGTGCTATCCGAAAGCATTTGATGGTTTGTAGTGCTTCTTCAAGTTGTGGCAGCTTACCTTTGGTGATAGCCTCAAGGACGGAGCGGGCATCAGATAAAAAGACAATCTGTGCAATAGGGTCTGCTGTTCTGCTGATGGTATTAGCTGCATGAACCAGTGCTTCGACTTCAGCTCTGTAGTTTGTGCAGTGTTTGCCTGTCGGTATTGCAGCTGACTCATGTTGTCCGTTTGGATACTGTATGTGCAGTCCGGCACCTCCGCTCCTAATTGCATCTTTGGCTGATCCATCTGTGTAGATCCTTATCCATGTCTCCTGAGGGTACATTTCTTCCAGCATGGCTAGGGTCAGGGCCTTCTTGCTCACATCACTGTGTTCATTTTTGGTTGTGAGATGGGGTACTGTGGTGCGAATAGCTATGCTCTCTAGTTTGTTTTCCCAGGGTGGAGGATCAAGGGTGTGGTTTGGATCTTCTATTTGTGCTGGCAACATCTCTTGGTGTTTCCTTTGAAGTGCTTTTGTCTCTTTCACAAAACTTGATCTTTTAAGTCTTCCTGATGACAGCTGTGCTTGCCTGATCTTCATCGGGTGGTTATTGAACGATTTGAACTTTGCAGCTTGGATCAGTGCTTTGCATTCCCTTCCTTTGCTAAGTGGGGGAATGCCTGCTGTCTGCTCCATTTTTTCTATTGGTGTTGATCTCATTCCACCAGTGATGATGAGCAGTGCCTGGTTTTGTACTCTGTCGAGGTTCTGTTGATGAGATTTAGCTGTTGTCATCCATGAGCTGGATCCATACTCAAGGTGTGGTCGTACGGCACCTAGGTAGATGGTCTTGAGGATCCTTTCATTGGCACCCCACTTTGTTCCTGCCAGCTTCCTCATGATGTTTAGCTTTCTTCTGGCCTTTGCCTCTGCATTCTGGATGTGCTCCTTCCATGTTAATCTTCTGTCATATGTGACTCCCAGGTATGTCTGCTGGTCCTCGTATTCGAGTGGAGTACCGCCCAGTGTCAGATTGCCAACCTTGGTTTTGGTGGACAGTGTGAATAGCATGGCTGATGATTTTTCTTTGTTGATGGTAATACACCAGCGATTGGCCCAAGCTGTAATTCTGTCCAAGGCGAGCTGCATTCTGTACGTGGCAGTTGTTGTGTACTCCTCGGTGCACCAGATTACGAGGTCATCTGCATAGAGGGCTGCTTGGATCCCATTGGGCAGCTCTGCTACAATGTCATTGATGAAGAGTATGAACAGAGTAGGTGATAATACTCCGCCTTGTGGCACCCCTTGTCTCAGCAATACATTCTGTCCAGATTGTCCATCCACCAGCACCGTAGCTCTGCGATTGTGTAGGTATGACTTGGTCCATCGGAACATGTTGCCACCGATGCCTGTGCGCCAGAGCTTCACGAGGAGGCCATCCTTCCACACCTTGTCAAATGCTTTCTGCAGATCGATAAAGGCAGCTAGCATCACCTTCTTGGCTTGAAAAGTGTCCTCTATGACCTGTGCAAGATGTGTTGTTTGATCTTCTGTGCTCCTGTATCTTCTGAATCCGGCCTGCTCTGAAACTATAATGTTCTCTGACTCCAGGTACCACTGCAACCGCTGGTTGATGATGCGCTCCATGGTCTTGCATATGCAGCTTGTAAGACTGATAGGACGGTAGCTCAGCACTTTCGTCTTGTTCTTTCCTTTTTTCAGGATAGGAGTCATTCTGGCTTCCTTCCAGCACTGAGGAACCTCTCCATTGGTCCAACTGAGATTAAAGATGTCTAGCAACTTGCGAAGAGATGCATTACCAAGGTGTTGGATCATTTCATTCGTAATGCCATCTGGCCCGGGAGATTTCTTCTTTTTCAGTTGGCGGATAGCCTTCTTCAGTTCTGTTAAACTAATGTCAACTTTCATTGCATCGTGAGTGTTGGTGTCTGTTCTTTCCTTTTGCTCTTTTCTAACCTCCCTTTGACGCATTCGTGGTATAGAAATGTTGCTTTCTTTTGCATATGCCTTCGCAAATGCATCTGCTGCCATCTTTCCTGTCAGTGTTTGTCCATCTTCTTCAAGAGTAATCTTCTCTCCCCTGACACCCTCATCATTGAGTGCTTTAGTCAGTCTCCATAGTTTTGTGGTGTCTCTCTCTAAATTAAACCCTGCCGTCTTTTCCCTCCAGCTTCTTCTTTTGGCCTCCAGTTTGGTCTTTAGATACCTGGCTTTAGTTTGTTGTAGCGTGAAGTGGTTTTCATGACAGGGATTACCCTCTGCATCTTCTCTGGCCTTGTCTAGTTTATCATGTGCTGCTTGCAGTTCTGTTGTCCAGTAGGGGCGGTAGTTTTTCCTGAACCCTCGAGGAATCGCTTCATTGGCAGCCTTGAGGATACTTGAATTAAATTCCTTTACCACATTGTTGATGTTTCTCCCTTCTACTGCTATATTATGGGTAAGCTCATTGGAACGAATGCCGAACAGACTCCAATTTGCCTTTTTGTAGTTCCACCTTGGATGTTGAGGTGAACTGGTCGAAATACTTCCAGAAAGAGAGAGGAGGACTGGGCGGTGGTCGCTTCCTCCTAACTGCGATCCGACCACTCTACTGAGGTTTCTGTGAATGTTTTCTGTACAAAATGCCAAGTCTGGCGTTGTTGTCGAGTGCCATCGGCGCGAGTAGAAGGTAGGCTGATCTGTGGGATCGTTGACAAGTAAAAGGTGCTTTTCATCTTGCCATGCTTCAATGTCTTCTCCTCGTTTATCAAGTGTTCTGTATCCCCAGCTCTGGGACTGGCTATTAAAGTCTCCCGCAATGAGGAAGTGGCAGTCCGGGACCTGGATTGTGTCAAGTGAGAGATTCTTGTCATTAGGGCAGTAATAATTGACAATTTCAATCACAGAGTTGCTGGTTGTTACCTTGATCTTGATATATTCTGCCTCTTCCATAAAGGTTTTGATCTGGCTGGCGTTCACGCTGTTTCGGACCAAGGTCATCACCCCACCTTTCTTTCTTCCTCTTCGATCACACCAGAAAATCTGGTAACCTCGGATCTTAAATGGTTTTCCTTCTTGCAGGTGTGTCTCTTGAATGCAGCAGATATCAATGTTGTTTTCGTACAGGAACTGTTCGAGCTCTGATTTCTTGTTGGTAACCCCTTCTGCATTCCAGTGCATGATGTTGATACTGGGGTTCTCTTTGGGTTTGGTCTTCTCTTTCCGTTGGCCAGTAGCTCTCCATCCTCGTCCCCTGGCTCCACAAGACGAGTTGATGGGACCTCCAGTAGCTGAGGGTGGGCTCCTTCGAGGCATGGAGCCCGGCGCTGCACCTGCCTGGCGGATCCTCACAGGGCGAGCACCATTTCGATTGATTCGATCTCCAAGTGTAATTTCATTAGCGTTGTGCATAATGCTCTGGTTAGCCCCTCCAAATGTCTGGATTGACACCCAGTGGGTTACACCCCTGCGCCACGTTGAGGCCGAGCATATAGTCTTAAACAGGGGAGCCTGTTTCTTTACAACATGGCATTCTTCATGCAGTTGAAGAATAATCTGTTTCTTTACAATGTGGCGTTCTTTGTGCAGTTGATGGCTAAGCTGTTTCTCTACAACGTGGAATTCTATGTGCAGTTCCGACTAAGTTGTTTCTTTACAATATGGTGTTCTTTGTGCAGTTGACGGCTAAGCTGTTTCTTTTCAATGTGGCATTCTTTGTGCAGTTGATGGCTAAGCAGTTTCTTTACAACATGGCATTCTTTGTGCGGTTGACGGCTAAGCTGTTTCTTTACAATGTGGCGTTCATTGAGCAGTTGACGGCCTAGCTGTTCCTTTACAACATGGCATTCTGGTGCAGTTGATGCCTAAGCTGTTTCTTTACAACGTGGCACTCTGTGCAGTTGACGATAAAGCTGTTTCTTTACAACGTGGCACTCTTTGTGCAGTTGATGGCCAAGCCGTTTCTTTACAAGGTGGCGTTCTTTGTGCAGTTGATGGCTAAGCTTGTTCTTTACAATGTGCCATTCTTTGTGCAGTTGATGGCTAAGCTGTTTCTCTACAACGTGGCATTCTTTGTGCAGTTGACAGCTAACGTGTTTCTTTACAACGTGGCATTCTTTATGCAGTTGAAAAATAATCTGTTTCTTTACAATGTGGTGTTCTTTGTACAGCTGATGGCTAAGCTGTTTCTTTACAGCGTGGCATTCTTTGTGCAGTTGACGGTTAAGCTGTTTGTTCTTTGTGCAGTTGATGGCTAAGCTGTTTCTCTACAACGTGGCATTCTTTGTGCAGTTGATGGCTAACCTGTTTCTTTACAACGTGGCATTCTGTGTGCAGTTGATGGCTAACCTGTTCCTTTACAACGTGGCATTCATTGTGCAGTTGATGGCTAACGTGTTTCTTTACAACGTGGCATTCTTTATGCAGTTGAAGAATAATCTGTTTCTTTACAATGTGGTGTTCTTTGTACAGCTGATGGCTAAGCTGTTTCTTTACAGCGTGGCATTCTTTGTGCAGTTGATGGTTAAGCTGTATCTTTACAACGTGGCAGTTGACGGCTAAGCTGTTTCTTTACAACGTGGCATTCTTTGTGCAGTTGACGGCTAAGCTGTTTCTTTACAACGTGGCATTCTTTTGCAGTTGACGACTAAGCCGTTCCTATACAATGTGGCGTTCTTTGAGCAGTTGATGGATAAGCTGTTTCTTTACAACATGACATTCTTTGGTCAGTTTATGGCTAAGCTGTTTGTTCTTTGTGCAGTTGACGGCCAAGCTGTTTCTTTACAACGTGGCATTCTTTGTGCAGTTGACGGCTAAGCTGTTTCTTTACAACGTGGCAGTTGACGGCTAAGGTGTTTCTTTACAACGTGGTATTCTTTGTGCAGTTAATGGCTAAGCTGCTACTTTACAAAGTGTCATGCTTTGTGCAATTGAAGGATAAACTGTTTCTTTACAATGTGGCATTCTTTGTGCAGTTGATGGCTAAGCTGTTTCTTTACAGCATGGAATTCTTTGTGCAGTTGATGGCTAAGCTGTTTGTTCTTTGTGCAGTCGATGGCTAAGCTGTTTCTTTACAACGTGGCGTTCGTTGTGCAGTTGACAGCTTAGCTGTTTCTTAACAATGTGGCGTTCTTTGTGCAGTTGATGGCTAAGCTGTTTCTCTACAACGTGGCATTCTTTGTGCAGTTGATGGCTAACCTGTTTCTTTACAACGTGGCATTCTGTGTGCAGTTGATGGCTAACCTGTTCCTTTACAACGTGGCATTCATTGTGCAGTTGATGGCTAACGTGTTTCTTTACAACGTGGCATTCTTTATGCAGTTGAAGAATAATCTGTTTCTTTACAATGTGGTGTTCTTTGTACAGCTGATGGCTAAGCTGTTTCTTTACAGCGTGGCATTCTTTGTGCAGTTGATGGTTAAGCTGTATCTTTACAACGTGGCAGTTGACGGCTAAGCTGTTTCTTTACAACGTGGCATTCTTTGTGCAGTTGACGGCTAAGCTGTTTCTTTACAACGTGGCATTCTTTTGCAGTTGACGACTAAGCCGTTCCTATACAATGTGGCGTTCTTTGAGCAGTTGATGGATAAGCTGTTTCTTTACAACATGACATTCTTTGGTCAGTTTATGGCTAAGCTGTTTGTTCTTTGTGCAGTTGACGGCCAAGCTGTTTCTTTACAACGTGGCATTCTTTGTGCAGTTGACGGCTAAGCTGTTTCTTTACAACGTGGCAGTTGACGGCTAAGGTGTTTCTTTACAACGTGGTATTCTTTGTGCAGTTAATGGCTAAGCTGCTACTTTACAAAGTGTCATGCTTTGTGCAATTGAAGGATAAGCTGTTTCTTTACAATGTGGCATTCTTTGTGCAGTTGATGGCTAAGCTGTTTCTTTACAGCATGGAATTCTTTGTGCAGTTGATGGCTAAGCTGTTTGTTCTTTGTGCAGTCGATGGCTAAGCTGTTTCTTTACAACGTGGCGTTCGTTGTGCAGTTGACAGCTTAGCTGTTTCTTAACAATGTGGCGTTCTTTGTGCAGTTGATGGCTAAGCTGTTTCTTTACAACGTGACATTCTTTGTGCAGTTGATGGCTAAGCTGTTTCTTTACAACGTGACATGCTTTGTGCAGTTGACGGCTAAGCTGTTTCTTTACAACGTGACATTCTTTGTGCAGTTGATGGCTAAGCTGTTTCTTTACAACGTGGCAACGTGGCAACGTGGCATTCTTTGTGCAGTTTATGGCTAAGATGTTTCTTTACAACGTGGCGTTCTTTGTGCAGTTGATGGCTAAGCTGTTTCTTTACAATATGGCATTCTTCGTGCAGTTGATGGCTAAGTTGTTTCTTTACAACGTGGCATTCGTTGTGCAGTTGGTGAATACGCTGTTTCTTTACAACATGGCATTCTTTGTGCAGTTGACAGCTCAGCTGTTTCTTTACAATGTCGCGCTCTTTGTGCAGTTGAAGGCTTAGCTGTTTTTTTACAATGTGGTGTTCTTTGTGCAGTTGATGGCTAAGCTGTTTCTTTACAACGTGGCAACGTGGCATTCTTTGTGCAGTTGATGGCTAAGCTGTTTCTTTACAACGTGGCATTCTTTGTGCAGTTGATGGCTAAGCTGTTTCTTTACAACGTGATGTTCTTTGTGCAGTTGATGACTAAGCTGTTTCTTTACAACATGTCATTCTTTGTGCAGTTGACAGCTCAGCTGTTTCTTTACAATGTCGCGCTCTTTGTGCAGTTGAACGCTTAGCTGTTTTTTTACAATGTGGTGTTCTTTGTGCAGTTGATGGCTAAGCTGTTTCTTTACAACGTGGCAACGTGGCATTCTTTGTGCAGTTGATGGCTAAGCTGTTTCTTTACAACGTGGCATTCTTTGTGCAGTTGATGGCTAACCTGTTTCTTTACAACGTGAGTTTTTTGTGCAGTTGATGACTAAGCTGTTTCTTTACAACGTGGCGTTCTTTGTGCAGTTGATGGCTAAGCTGTTTCTTTACAATGTGGCGTTCTTTGTGCAGTTGATGCCTAATCTGGTTCTTTACAACGTGGCATTCTTTGTGCAGTTGATGGCTAAGCTGTTTGTTCTTTGTGCAGTTGACAGCTAAGCTGTTTCTTTACAACGTGGTGTTCTTTGTGCAGTTGATGGCTGAGTAGTTTCTCTTAAACGTGGTGTTCTTTGTGCAGTTGACGGCCAAACTGTTTCTTTGCAATGTGGCAACGTGGCATTCTTTGTGAAGTTGATGGCTAAGCTGTTTCTCTACAACGTGGCATTCTTTGTGCAGTTGATGGCTAACCTGTTTCTTTACAATGTGCCATTCTTTATGCAGTTGAAGAATAATCTGTTTCTTTATAATGTGGTGTTCTTTGTTCAGTTGATGGCTAAGCTGTTTCTCTACAACGTGGCATTCTTTGTGCAGTTGATGGCTAGCCTGTTTCCTTACAACGTGGCATTCTTTATGCAGTTGAAGAATAATCTGTTTCTTTACAATGTGGCGTTCCTTGTGCAGTTGACGGCCTAGCTGTTCCTTTACAACATGGCATTCTGGTGCAGTTGATGCCTAAGCTGTTTCTTTACAACGTGGCATTCTTTGTGCAGTTGACGATAAAGCTGTTTCTTTACAACGTGGCACTCTTTGTGCAGTTGATGGCTAAGCCGTTTCTTTACAAGGTGGCGTTCTTTGTGCAGTTGATGGCTAAGCTTGTTCTTTACAATGCGCCATTCTTTGTGCAGTTAATGGCTAAGCTGTTTCTCTACAATGTGGCATTCTTTGTGCAGTTGACGGCTAACGTGTTTCTTTACAACGTGGCATTCTTTATGCAGTTGAAGAATAATCTGTTTCTTTACAATGTGGTGTTCTTTGTACAGCTGATGGCTAAGCTGTTTCTTTACAGCGTGGCATTCTTTGTGCAGTTGATGGCTAAGCTGTATCTTTACAACGTGGCAGTTGACGGCTAAGCTGTTTCTTTACAACGTGGCATTCTTTGAGCAGTTGACGGCTAAGCTGTTTCTTTACAACGTGGCATTCTTTTGCAGTTGACGACTAAGCCGTTTCTATACAATGTGGCGTTCTTTGTGCAGTTGATGGATAAGCTGTTTCTTTACAACATGACATTCTTTGGCCAGTTTATTGCTAAGCTGTTTGTTCTTTGTGCAGTTGACGGCCAAGCTGTTTCTTTACAACGTGGCATTCTTTGTGCAGTTGACGGCTAAGCTGTTTCTTTACAACGTGCCAGTTGATGGCTAAGGTGTTTCTTTACAACGTGGTATTCTTTGTGCAGTTAATGGCTAAGCTGTTTCTTTACAAAGTGTCATGCTTTGCGCAATTGAAGGATAATCTGTTTCTTTACAATGTGGCATTCTTTGTGCTGTTGATGGCTAAGCTGTTTCTTTACAGCATGGCATTCTTTGTGCAGTTGATGGCTAAGCTCTTTGTTCTTTGTGCAGGCGTTGGCTAAGCTGTTTCTTTACAACGTGGTATTCTTTGTGCAGTTAATGGCTAAGCTGTTTCTTTACAAAGTGTCATGCTTTGTGCAATTGAAGGATAAGCTGTTTCTTTACAATGTGGCATTCTTTGTGCTGTTGATGGCTAAGCTGTTTCTTTACAGCATGGCATTCTTTGTGCAGTTGATGGCTAAGCTCTTTGTTCTTTGTGCAGTCGTTGGCTAAGCTGTTTCTTTACAATGTGGCGCTCGTTGTGCAGTTGACAGCTTAGTTGTTTCTTAACAATGTGGCGTTCTTTGTGCAGTTGACGGCTAAGCTATTTCTTTACAATGTGACATTCTTCGTGCAGTTGATGGCTAAGCTGTTTCTTTACAACGTGGCAACGTGGCATTCTTTGTGCAATTTATGGCTAAGATGTTTCTTTAAAATGTGGCGTTCTTTGTGCAGTTGATGGCTAAGCTGTTTCTTTACAATATGGCATTCTTCGTGCAGTTGATGGCTAAGCTGTTTCTTTACAACGTGGCATTCGTTGTGCAGTTGGTGAATACACTGTTTCTTTACAGCATGGCATTCTTTGTGCAGTTGACAGCTCAGCTGTTTCTTTACAATGTCGCGCTCTTTGTGCAGGTGAAGGCTTAGCTGTTTGTTTACAATGTGGTGTTCTTTGTGCAGTTGATGGCTAAGCTGTTTCTTTACAACGTGACATTCTTTGTGCAGTTGACAGATAAGCTGTTTCTTTACAACATGGCAATGTTGCATTCTGTGTGCAGTTGATGGCTAAACTGTTTCTTTACAACGTGGCATTCTTTGTGCAGTTGATGGCTAAGCTGTTTCTTTACAACGTGATGTTCTTTGTGCAGTTGATGACTAAGCTGTTTCTTTACAATGTGGCGTTCTTTGTGCAGTTGATGCCTAAGCTGGTTCTTTACAACGTGGCATTCTTTGTGCAGTTGATGGCTAAGCTGTTCGTTCTTTGTGCAGTTGACAGCTGAGCTGTTTCTTTACAACGTGGTGTTCTTTGTGCAGTTGATGGCTGAGCTGTTTCTTTAAAACGTGGTGTTCTTTGTGCAGTTGACGGCTAAACTGTTTCTTTGCAATGTGGCAACGTGGCATTCTTTGAGAAGTTGATGGCTAAGCTGTTTCTTTACGATGTGGCATTCTTTGTGCAGTTGATGGCTAAGCTGTTTCTTTACAACGTGACATTCTTTGTACAGTTCATGGTTAAGCTGTTTCTTTACAATGTGGTGTTCTTTGTGCAGTTGATGGCTAAGCTGTTTCTCTACAACGTGGCATTCTTTGTGCAGTTGACGACTAAGTTGTTTCTTGACAATGTGGTGTTCTTTGTGCAGTTGACGGCTAAGCTGTTACTTTACAACGTGGCATTCGTTGTGCAGTTGGTGAATACGCTGTTTCTTTACAACATGGCATTCTTTGTGCAGTTGACAGCTCAGCTGTTTCTTTACAATGTCGCGCTCTTTGTGCAGTTGAAGGCTTAGCTGTTTCTTTACAATGTGGTGTTCTTTGTGCAGTTGATGGCTAAGCTGTTTCTTTACAACGTGGCAACGTGGCATTCTTTGTGCAGTTGATGGCTAAGCTGTTTCTTTACAACGTGGCATTCTTTGTGCAGTTGATGGCTAAGCTGTTTCTTTACAACGTGATTTTCTTTGTGCAGTTGATGACTAAGCTGTTTCTTTACAACGTGGCGTTCTTTGTGCAGTTGATGGCTAAGCTGTTTCTTTACAATGTGGCATTCTTTGTGCAGTTGATGCCTAAGCTGGTTCTTTACAACGTGGCATTCTTTGTGCAGTTGATGGCTAAGCTGTTTGTTCTTTGTGCAGTTGACAGCTAAGCTGTTTCTTTACAACGTGGTGTTCTTTGTGCAGTTGATGGCTGAGGTGTTTCTTTAAAACGTGGTGTTCTTTGTGCAGTTGACGGCTAAACTGTTTCTTTGCAATGTGGCAACGTGGCATTCTTTGTGAAGTTGATGGCTAAGCTGTTTCTTTACGATGTGGCATTCTTTGTGCAGTTGATGGCTAAGCTGTTTCTTTACAACGTGACATTCTTTGTACAGTTGATGGTTAAGCTGTTTGTTCTTTGTGCACTGATGGCTAAGCTGTTTCTCTACAACGTGGCATTCTTTGTGCAGTTGATGGCTAACCTGTTTCTTTACAATGTGACATTCTTTATGCAGTTGAAGAATACTCTGTTTCTTTATAATGTGGTGTTCTTTGTGCAGTTGATGGCTAAGCTGTTTCTCTACAACGTGGCATTCTTTGTGCAGTTGATGGCTAGCCTGTTTCTTTACAACGTGGCATTCTTTATGCAGTTGAAGAATAATCTGTTTCTTTACAATGTGGCGTTCTTTGTGCAGTTGATGGCTAAGCTGTTTCTCTACAACGTGGAATTCTTTGTGCAGTTGACGACTAAGTTGTTTCTTTACAATGTGGCATTCTTTGTGCAGTTGATGGCTAAGCAGTTTCTTTACAACATGGCGTTCTTTGTGCAGTTGACGGCTAAGCTGTTTCTTTACAATGTGGTGATCCTTGTGCAGTTGACGGCCTAGCCTTTCCTTTACAACATGGCATTCTGGTGCAGTTGATGCCTAAGTTCTTTCTTTACAACGTGGCATTCTTTGTGCAGTTGACGATAAAGCTGTTTCTTTACAACGTGGCACTCTTTGTGCAGTTGATAGCTAAGCCGTTTCTTTACAAGGTGGCGCTCTTTGTGCAGTTGATGGCTAAGCTTGTTCTTTACAATGTGCCATTCTTTGTGCAGTTGATGGCTAAGCTGTTTCTCTACAATGTGGCATTCTTTGTGCAGTTGACGGCTAACGTGTTTTTTTACACCGTGGCATTCTTTATGCAGTTGAAGAATAATCTGTTTCTTTACAATGTGGCGTTCTTTGTGCAGTTGATGGCTAAGCTGTTTCTCTACAACGTGGCATTCTTTGTGCAGTTGACGACTAAGTTGTTTCTTTACAATGTGGCATTCTTTTTGCAGTTGACGGCTAAGCTGTTTCTTTACAACGTGGCATTCTTTGTGCAGTTGACGGCTAAGCTGTTTCTTTACAACATGGTATTCTTTTGCAGTTGACGACTAAGCCATTTCTATACAATGTGGCGTTCTTTGTGCAGTTGATGGATAAGCTGTTTCTTTACAACATGACATTCTTTGGTCAGTTTATGGCTAAGCTGTTTGTTCTTTGTGCAGTTGACGGCCAAGCTGTTTCTTTACAACGTGGCATTCTTTGTGCAGTTGACGGCTAAGCTGTTCCTTTACAACGTGGCAGTTGACGGCTAAGGTGTTTCTTTACAACGTGTCATGCTTTGTGCAATTGAAGGATAAGCTGTTTCTTTACAATGTGGCATTCTTTGTGCAGTTGATGGCTAAGCTGTTTCTTTACAACGTGATTTTCTTTGTGCAGTTGATGACTAAGCTGTTTCTTTACAACGTGGCGTTCTTTGTGCAGTTGATGGCTAAGCTGTTTCTTTACAATGTGGCATTCTTTGTGCAGTTGATGCCTAAGCTGGTTCTTTACAACGTGGCATTCTTTGTGCAGTTGATGGCTAAGCTGTTTGTTCTTTGTGCAGTTGACAGCTAAGCTGTTTCTTTACAACGTGGTGTTCTTTGTGCAGTTGATGGCTGAGGTGTTTCTTTAAAACGTGGTGTTCTTTGTGCAGTTGACGGCTAAACTGTTTCTTTGCAATGTGGCAACGTGGCATTCTTTGTGAAGTTGATGGCTAAGCTGTTTCTTTACGATGTGGCATTCTTTGTGCAGTTGATGGCTAAGCTGTTTCTTTACAACGTGACATTCTTTGTACAGTTGATGGTTAAGCTGTTTGTTCTTTGTGCACTGATGGCTAAGCTGTTTCTCTACAACGTGGCATTCTTTGTGCAGTTGATGGCTAACCTGTTTCTTTACAATGTGACATTCTTTATGCAGTTGAAGAATACTCTGTTTCTTTATAATGTGGTGTTCTTTGTGCAGTTGATGGCTAAGCTGTTTCTCTACAACGTGGCATTCTTTGTGCAGTTGATGGCTAGCCTGTTTCTTTACAACGTGGCATTCTTTATGCAGTTGAAGAATAATCTGTTTCTTTACAATGTGGCGTTCTTTGTGCAGTTGATGGCTAAGCTGTTTCTCTACAACGTGGAATTCTTTGTGCAGTTGACGACTAAGTTGTTTCTTTACAATGTGGCATTCTTTGTGCAGTTGATGGCTAAGCAGTTTCTTTACAACATGGCGTTCTTTGTGCAGTTGACGGCTAAGCTGTTTCTTTACAATGTGGTGATCCTTGTGCAGTTGACGGCCTAGCCTTTCCTTTACAACATGGCATTCTGGTGCAGTTGATGCCTAAGTTCTTTCTTTACAACGTGGCATTCTTTGTGCAGTTGACGATAAAGCTGTTTCTTTACAACGTGGCACTCTTTGTGCAGTTGATAGCTAAGCCGTTTCTTTACAAGGTGGCGCTCTTTGTGCAGTTGATGGCTAAGCTTGTTCTTTACAATGTGCCATTCTTTGTGCAGTTGATGGCTAAGCTGTTTCTCTACAATGTGGCATTCTTTGTGCAGTTGACGGCTAACGTGTTTTTTTACACCGTGGCATTCTTTATGCAGTTGAAGAATAATCTGTTTCTTTACAATGTGGCGTTCTTTGTGCAGTTGATGGCTAAGCTGTTTCTCTACAACGTGGCATTCTTTGTGCAGTTGACGACTAAGTTGTTTCTTTACAATGTGGCATTCTTTTTGCAGTTGACGGCTAAGCTGTTTCTTTACAACGTGGCATTCTTTGTGCAGTTGACGGCTAAGCTGTTTCTTTACAACATGGTATTCTTTTGCAGTTGACGACTAAGCCATTTCTATACAATGTGGCGTTCTTTGTGCAGTTGATGGATAAGCTGTTTCTTTACAACATGACATTCTTTGGTCAGTTTATGGCTAAGCTGTTTGTTCTTTGTGCAGTTGACGGCCAAGCTGTTTCTTTACAACGTGGCATTCTTTGTGCAGTTGACGGCTAAGCTGTTCCTTTACAACGTGGCAGTTGACGGCTAAGGTGTTTCTTTACAACGTGTCATGCTTTGTGCAATTGAAGGATAAGCTGTTTCTTTACAATGTGGCATTCTTTGTGCAGTTAATGGCTAAGCTGTTTCTTTACAAAGTGTCATGCTTTGTGCAATTGAAGGATAAGCTGTTTCTTTACAATGTGGCATTCTTTGTGCAGTTGATGGCTAAGCTGTTTCTTTACAGCATGGCATTCTTTGTGCAGTTGATGGCTAAGCTCTTTGTTCTTTGTGGAGTCGTTGGCTAAGCTGTTTCTTTACAACGTGGCGCTCGTTGTGCAGTTGACAGCTTAGCTGTTTCTTAACAATGTGGCGTTCTTTGTGCAGTTGATGGCTAAGCTATTTCTTTACAACGTGACATGCTTTGTGCCGTTGACGGCTAAGCTGTTTCTTTACAACGTGACATTCTTTGTGCAGTTGATGGCTAAGCTGTTTCTTTACAACGTGGCAACGTGGCATTCTTTGTGCAGTTTATGGCTAAGATGTTTCTTTACAACGTGGCGTTCTTTGTGCAGTTGGTGGCTAAGCTGTTTCTTTACAATATGGCATTCTTCGTGCAGTTGATGGCTAAGTTGTTTCTTTACAACGTGGCATTCGTTGTGCAGTTGGTGAATACGCTGTTTCTTTACAGCATGGCATTCTTTGTGCAGGTGACAGCTCAGCTGTTTCTTTACAATGTCGTGCTCTTTGTGCAGTTGAAGGCTTAGCTGTTTCTTTACAATGTGTTGTTCTTTGTGCAGTTGGTGGCTAAACTGTTTCTCTACAACGTGGCATTCTTTGTGCAGTTGACGACTAAGTTGTTTCTTTACAATGTGGCATTCTGTGTGCAGTTGACGGCTAAGCTGTTTCTTTACAACGTGGCATTCTTTGTGCAGTTGATGGCTAAGCTGTTTCTTTACAACGTGATGTTCTTTGTGCAGTTGACGACTAAGCCATTTCTATACAATGTGGCGTTCTTTGTGGAGTTGATGCCTAAGCTGTTTCTTTACAACATGACATTCTTTGGTCAGTTTATGGCTAAGCTGTTTGTTCTTTGTGCAGTTGACGGCCAAGCTGTTTCTTTACAACGTGGCATTCTTTGTGCAGTTGACGGCTAAGCTGTTTCTTTAAAACGTGGTGTTCTTTGTGCAGTTGACGGCTAAACTGTTTCTTTACAACGTGGCAACGTGGCATTCTTTGTGAAGTTGATGGCTAAGCTGTTTCTTTACGATGTGGCATTCTTTGTGCAGTTGATGGCTAAGCTGTTTCTTTACAACGTGACATTCTTTGTACAGTTGATGGTTAAGCTGTTTCTTTACAATGTGGTGTTCTTTGTGCAGTTGATGGCTAAGCTGTTTCTCTACAACGTGGCATTCTTTGTGCAGTTGATGGCTAGCCTGTTTCTTTACAACGTGGCATTTTTTATGCAGATGAAGAATAATCTGTTTCTTTACAATGTGGCGTTCTTTGTGCAGTTGATGGCTAAGCTGTTTCTCTACAACGTGGCATTCTTTGTGCAGTTGACGACTAAGTTGTTTCTTTACAATGTGGTGTTCTTTGTGCAGTTGACGGCTAAGCTGTTTCTTTACAACGTGGCATTCGTTGTGCAGTTGGTGAATACGCTGTTTCTTTACAACATGGCATTCTTTGTGCAGTTGACAGCTCAGCTGTTTCTTTACAATGTCGCGCTCTTTGTGCAGATGATGGCTAAGCTGTTTCTTTACAACGTGGCAACGTGGCATTCTTGGTGCAGTTGACAGATAAGCTGTTTCTTTACAACGTGGCATTCTTTGTGCAGTTGATGGCTAAGCTGTTTCTTTACAACGTGGCGTTCTTTGTGCAGTTGATGGCCAAGCTGTTTCTTTACAATGTGGCGTTCTTTGTGCAGTTGATGCCTAAGCTGGTTCTTTACAACGTGGCATTTTTTGTGCCGTTGATGGCTAAGCTGTTTGTTCTTTGTGCAGTTGACAGCTAAGCTGTTTCTTTACAACGTGGTGTTCTTTGTGCAGTTGATGGCTGAGCTGTTTCTTTAAAACGTGGTGTTCTTTGTGCAGTTGACGGCTAAACTGTTTCTTTGCAATGTGGCAACGTGCCATTCTTTGTGAAGATGATGGCTAAGCTGTTTCTTTACGATGTGGCGTTCTTTGTGCAGTTGATGGCTAAGCTGTTTCTTTACAACGTGACATTCTTTGTACAGTTGATGGTTAAGCTGTTTGTTCTTTGTGCACTGATGGCTAAGCTGTTTCTCTACAACGTGGCATTGTTTGTGCAGTTGATGGCTAACCTGTTTCTTTACAATGTGACATTCTTTATGCAGTTGAAGAATAATCTGTTTCTTTATAATGTGGTGTTCTTTGTGCAGTTGATGGCTAAGCTGTTTCTCTACAACGTGGCATTCTTTGTGCAGTTGATGGCTAGCCTGTTTCTTTACAACGTGGCATTCTTTATGCAGTTGAAGAATGATCTGTTTCTTTACAATGTGGCGTTCTTTGTGCAGTTGTGGCTAAGCTGTTTCTCTACAACGTGGAATTCTTTGTGCAGTTGACGACTAAGTTGTTTCTTTACAATGTGGTGTTCTTTGTGCAGTTGACGGCTACGCTGTTTCTTTACAATGTGGCATTCTTAGTGCAGTTGATGGCTAAGCAGTTTCTTTACAACATGGCATTCTTTGTGCAGTTGACGGCTAAGCTGTTTCTTTACAATGTGGCGATCCTTGTGCAGTTGACGGCCTAGCCTTTCCTTTACAACATGGCATTCTGGTGCAGTTGATGCCTAAGTTCTTTCTTTACAACATGGCATTCTTTGTGCAGTTGACGATAAAGCTGTGTCTTTACAACGTGGCACTCTTTGTGCAGTTGATGGCTAAGTCGTTTCTTTACAAGGTGTCGTTCTTTGTGCAGTTGATGGCTAAGCTTGTTCTTTACAATGTGCCATTCTTTGTGCAGTTGATGGCTAAGCTGTTTCTCTACAACGTGGCATTCTTTGTGCAGTTGAAGAATAATCTGTTTCTTTACAATGTGGTGTTCTTTGTACAGCTGATGGCTACGCCGATTCTTTACAGCTTGGCATTCTTTGTGCAGTTGATGGCTAAGCTGTATATTTACAACGTGGCAGTTGACGGCTAAGCTGTTTCTTTACAACGTGGCATTCTTTGTGCAGTTGACGGCTAAGCTGTTTCTTTACGTGGTATTCTTTTGCAGTTGACGACTAAGCCGTTTCTATACAATGTGGCGTTCTTTGTGCAGTTGATGGATAAGCTGTTTCTTTACAACATGACATTCTTTGGTCAGTTTATGGCTAAGCTGTTTGTTCTTTGTGCAGTTGACGGCCAAGCTGTTTCTTTACAACGTGGCATTCCTTGTGCAGTTGACGGCTAAGCTGTTTCTTTACAACGTGGCAGTTGATGGCTAAGGTGTTTCTTTACAACGTGTCATGCTTTGTGCAATTGAAGCATAAGCTGTTTCTTTACAATGTGGCATTCTTTGTGCAGTTAATGGCTAAGCTGTTTCTTTACAAAGTGTCATGCTTTGTGCAATTGAAGGATAAGCTGTTTCATTACAGCATGGCATTCTTTGTGCAGTTGATGGCTAAGCTCTGTGTTCTTTGTGCAGTCGTTGGCTAAGCTGTTTCTTTACAACGTGGCGCTCGTTGTGCAGTTGACAGCTTAGCTGTTTCTTAACAATGTGGCGTTCTTTGTGCAGTTGACGGCTAAGCTATTTCTTTACAACGTGACATGCTTTGTGCAGTTGACGGCTAAGCTGTTTCTTTACAACGTGACATTCTTTGTGCAGTTGATGGCTAAGCTGTTTCTTTACAACGTGGCAACGTGGCATTCTTTGTGCAGTTTATGGCTAAGATGTTTCTTTACAACATGGCGTTCTTTGTGCAGTTGATGGCTAAGCTGTTTCTTTACAATATGGCATTCTTCGTGCGGTTGATGGCTAAGTTGTTTCTTTACAACGTGGCATTCGTTGTGCAGTTGGTGAATACGCTGTTTCTTTACAGCATGGAATTCTTTGTGCAGTTGACAGCTCAGCTGTTTCTTTACAATGTCGTGCTCTTTGTGCAGTTGATGGCTAAGCTGTTTCTTTAAGATGTGGCGTTCTTTGTGCAGTTGATGGCTAAGCTGTTTCTTTACAACGTGACATTCTTTGTACAGTTGATGGTTAAGCTGTTTGTTCTTCGTGCACTGATGGCTAAGCTGTTTCTCTACAACGTGGTATTCTTTGTGCAGTTGATGGCTAACGTGTTTCTTTACAATGTGGCATTCTTTATGCAGTTGAAGAATAATCTGTTTCTTTACAATGTGGCATTCTTTGTGCAGTTGGTGGCTAAACTGTTTCTCTACAACGTGGCATTCTTTGTGCAGTTGATGGCTAGCCTGTTTCTTTACAACGTGGCATTCTTCATGCAGTTGAAGAATACTCTGTTTCTTTACAATGTGGCGTTCTTTGTGCAGTTGATGGCTAAGCTGTTTCTCTACAACGTGGGATTCTTTGTGCAGTTGACGACTAAGTTGTTTCTTTACAATGTGGTGTTCTTTGTGCAGTTGACGGCTAAGCTGTTTCTTCACAATGTGGCATTCTTTGTGCAGTTGATGGCTAATCAGTTTCTTTACAACATGCCATTCTTTGTGCAGTTGACGGCTAAGCTGTTTCTTTGCAATGTGGCGTTCCTTGTGCAGTTGACGGCCTAGCTGTTCCTTTACAACATGGCATTCTGGTGCAGTTGATGCCTAAGCTGTTTCTTTACAACGTGGCATTCTTTGTGCAGTTGACGATAAAGCTGTTTCTTTACAACGTGGCACTCTTTGTGCAGTTGATGGCTTAGCTGTTTCTTTACAATGTGGTGTTCTTTATGCAGTTGATGGCTAAGCTGTTTCTTTAAAACTTGGTGTTCTTTGTGCAGTTGACTGCTAAGCTGTTTCTTTACAACGTGGCGTTCTTTGTGCAGTTGAAGGCGTAGCTGTTTCTTTACAATGTGGCATTCTTTGTGCAATTGATGGCTAAGCTGTTTCTTTACAACGTGACATTCTTTGTGCAGTTGACAGAGAAGCTGTTTCTTTACAACGTGGCAACGTGGCATTCTTTGTGCAGTTGATGGCCAAGCTGTTTTTTACAACATGGCGTTCTGTGTGCAGTTGATGGCTAAGCTGTTTCTTTACAATGTGGTTTTCTTTGTGCAGTTAATGGCTAAGCTGTATCTTTACAATGTGGCGTTCTCTGTGCAGTTGACGGCTAAGCTGTTTCTTTACAACATGGCGTTCTTTGTGCAGTTGATGATTAAGCTGTTTCTTTACAATGTGGCGTTCTTTATGCAGTTGACGGCTAAGCTGTTCCTTTACAACGTGGCGTTCTTTGTGCAGCTGACGACTAAGCTGTTTCTTTACAACTTGGTGTTCTTTGTGCAGTTGGCGGCTAAGCTGTTTCTTTACAACGTGGCGTTCTTTTTGCAGTTGAAGGCTTAGCTGTTTCTTTACAATGTGGCGTTCTTTGTGCAGTTGACGGCTAAGCTGTTTCTTTACAACGTGGCATTCTTTGTGCCATTGATGGCTAAGCTGTTTCTTTACAACGTGGCGTTCTTTGTGCAGTTGATGGCTAAGCTGTTTCTTTACAATGTGCCGTTCTTTGTGCAGTTGATGCCTAAGCTGGTTCTTTACAACGTGGCATTCTTTGTGCCGTTGATGGCTAAGCTGTTTGTTCTTTGTGCAGTTGACAGCTAAGCTGTTTCTTTACAACATGGTGTTCTTTGTGCAGTTGATGGCTGAGCTGTTTCTTTAAAACGTGGTGTTCCTTGTGCAGTTGATGGCTAAACTGTTACTTTGCAATGTGGCAACGTGGGATTCTTTGTGAAGTTGATGGCTAAGCTGTTTCTTTACGATGTGGCGTTCTTTGTGCAGTTGATGGCTAAGCTGTTTCTTCACAACGTGACTTCTTTGTACAGTTGAGGGTTACGCTGTTTGTTCTTTGTGCAGTGATGCCTAAGCTGTTTCTCTACAACGTGGCATTCTTTGTGCAGTTGATGGCTAACCTGTTTCTTTACAACGTGACATTCTTTCTGCAGTTGAAGAATAATTTTATTTCTTTACAATGTGGTGTTCTTTGTGCAGTTGATGGCTAAGCTGTTTCTCTACAACGTGGCATTCTTTGTGCAGTTGATGGCTAGCGTGTTTCTTTACAACGTGGCATTCTTTATGCAGTTGAAGAATAATCTGTTTCTTTACAATGTGGCGTTCTTTGTGCAGTTGATGGCTAAGCTGTTTCTCTACAACGTGGCATTCTTTGTGCAGTTGACGAGTACGTTGTTTCTTTACAATGTGGTGTTCTTTGTGCAGTTGACGGCTAAGCTGTTTCTTTACAATGTGGCATTCTTTGTGCAGTTGATGGCTAAGCAGTTTCTTTACAACATGTCATTCTTTGTGCAGTTGACGGCTAAGCTGTTTCTTTACAATGTGGCGTTCCTTGTGCAGTTGACGGCCTAGCTGTTCCTTTACAACATGGCATTCTGGTGCAGTTGATGCCTAAGCTGTTTCTTTTCAACGTGGCATTATTTGTGCAGTTGACGATAAAGCTGCTTCTTTACAACGTGGCACTCTTTGTGCAGTTGATGGCTTAGCTGTTTCTTTACAATGTGGTGTTCTTTATGCAGTTGATGGCTAAGCTGTTTCTTTAAAACTTGGTGTTCTTTGTGCAGTTGACGGCTAAGCTGTTTCTTTACAACGTGGCATTCTTTGTGCAGTTGATGGCTAAGCTGTTTCTTTACAACGTGGCATTCTTTGTGCAACTGATGGCTAAGCTGTTTCTTTACAATGTGGCGTTCTTTGTGCAGTTGATGGCTAAGCTGGTTCTTTACAATGTGGCGTTCTTTGTGCAGTTGACAGCTAAGCTGTTTCTCTACAACATGGTGATCTTTGTGTAGTTGATGGCTGAGCTGTTTCTTTGCAATGTGGCAACGTGGCATTCTTTGTGCGGTTGATGGCCAAGCTGTTTCTTTACAACGTGGCATTCTTTGTGCAGTTGATGGCTAAGCTGTTTCTTTACAAAATGGCGTTCTTTGTGCAGTTGGTGGCTAAGCTGTTTTTTTACAAAGTGGCATTCGTTGTGCAGTTGATGGCCTAGCTGTTCCTTTACAGCATGGCATTCTGGTGCAGTTGATGCAGTTGACAGCTCAGCTGTTTCTTTATAACGTGGCGCTCTTTGTGCAGTTGTTGGCTTAGGTGTTTCTTGACAATGTGGCATTCTTTGTGCAGTTGACGGCTAAGCTGTTTCTTTACAACGTGACATTCTTTGTGCAGTTGATGGCTAAGCTGTTTCTTTACAACGTGGCAACGTGGCATTCTTTGTGCAGTTTATGGCTAAGAAGTTTCTTTATAACGTGGCGTTCTTTGTGCAGTTGATGGCTAAGCTGTTTCTTTACAATATGGCATTCTTCGTGCGGTTGATGGCTAAGTTGTTTCTTTACAACATGCCATTCGTTGTGCTGTTGATGGCTAGGCTGTTTCTTTACAACGTGGCATTCTTTGTGCAGTTGAAGGATAACTGTTTCTTTACAATGTGCCGTTCTTTGTGCAGTTGATGGCTAAGCTGTTTCTTTACAGCGTGGCATTCTTTGTGCAGTTGACGGTTAAGCTATTTGTTCTTTGTGCAGTTTACGGCTAAGCTGTATCTTTACAACATGGCAGTTGATGGCTAAGCTGTTTCTTTACAACGTGGCATTCTTTGTGCAGTTGACGGCTAAGCTGTTTCTTTACAACGTGGCATTCTTTTGCAGTTGACGACTATGCTGTTTCTATACAATGTGGCGTTCTTTGTGCAGTTGATGGATAAGCTGTTTCTTTACAACATGACATTCTTTGTTCAGTTTATGGCTAAGCTGTTTGTTCTTTGTGCAGTTGACGGCCAAGCTGTTTCTTTACAACGTGGCAGGCTTTGTGCAGTTGAAGGATAAGCTGTTTCTTTACAATGTGACATGCTTTGTGCAGTTAACGCCTTAGCTGTTTCTTTACAACGTGGCGTTCTTTGTGCAGTTGGTGAGTACGCTGTTTCTTTGCAACGTGGTGTTCTTTGTGCAGTTGATGGCTAAGCTGTTTCTTTACAGCGTGGCATTCTTTGTGCAGTTGACGGCTCAGCTGTTTCTTTACAACGTGGCGCCCTTTGTGAACTTGATTGCTTAGGTGACTCTTGACCATGTGGCATTCTTTGTGCAGTTGACAGATAAGCTGTTTCTTTACAACGTGACATTCTTTGTGCAGTTGATGGCTAAGCTGTGTCTTTACAACGTGGTGTTCTTTGTGAAGTTGACGGCTCAGCTGTTTCTTTACAATGTGGCGTTCTTTGTGCAGTTGATGGCTAAGCTGCTTCTTTACAACATGGCGTTCTTAAGCAGGTGATGGCTAAGCTGCTTCTTTACAACGTGACATTCTTTGTGCAGTTGCCAGCTAAGCTGTTTCTTTACAACGTGGCAGTGGCATTCTTTGTGCAGTTGAGGCTATGTTGTTTCTTTACAACATGACATTCTTTGTGCAGTTGATGGCTAAGCTGTTTCTTTACAACATGGCGTTCTTTGTGCAATTGACGGCTAAGCTGTTTCTTTACAATGTGCCGTTCTTTGTGCAGTTGATGTCTAAGCTGTTTCTTTACAATGTGGCATTCTTTGTGCAGTTGACGGCTAAGCTGTTCGTTCTTTGTGCAGTTGATGGCTAACCTGTTTCTTTACAATGTGGCATTCTTTGTGCAGTTGACGGCTAAGCTGTTTCTTTCCAACGCGGCATATTTTGTGCAGTTGATGGCTAAGCTATTTCTTTATAATGTGGCATTCTTTGTGCAGTAGAAGGATAAGCTGTTTCTTTACAATGTGACGTTCTTTGTGCAGTTGATGGCTAAGCTGTTTCTTTACAGCGTGGCATTCTTTGTGCAGTTGATGGCTAAGCTGTTTGGTCTTTGTGCAGTTGACGGCTAAGCTGTTTCTTTACAACGTGGCACACTTTGTGCAGTTGATGGCTAAGCTGTTTCTTTACAACGTGACATTCTTTGTGCAGTTGACGGCTAAGCGGTTTCTTTGCAAAGTGACACTGTGGCATTCTTTGTGCAGTTGATGGCTAAGCTGTGTCTTTACAACGTGGTGTTCTTTGTGAAGTTGACGGCTCAGCTGTTTCTTTACAATGTGGCGTTCTTTGTGCAGTTGATGGCTAAGCTGCTTCTTTACAACGTACTGCTGACATTTCTGCACGCTGCGTCGTGGGGAACATAGCTTTCCAGCCCTTCTGGAAACTATGGATTCGTAGATCACAGATGCCCTTGATAAGAAGAGGCTACGTTTATACAATGCAACTTGTGTATTCTTGATGCTGTATAACTGTAACAGCTGGGCAGCTCCAAAGGCAGCTCTAGACAAACTCGATGCCTGCCACCGCAAACACCTACGCACCATCACTGGACACCGATGGCCAGACAGCCCAATTTCCAATGGTGCACTATAAAGGATGTGTAATACGTTGCCGCGCTCTGTAAATGTCGCCCAGCAAAGATGATTCTTCTTCGCTTTTGCACACTGTGCCTTGTCCTCAGCCGAAATCCTTAGCTTCCTCAGGTCTATTCTTGACTTGAGTGTACCGACTCCTGCTTTCTTGAGGTCACCTCGTAACATGCTTAGCAGATTTATGCAATGACGTCCTCTCCTGGCTTTGTATTTGCTGGCTCCGAGTAGGGCGAATTCCAAGGCTCTCTGCGCTGGTGTTTCTTCTGGCATCCTTAGCACATGGCCAAACATGGACCATCTTTGATGGACGCCTTTTACAGAGTGCGGCGACGTATTACACATCTTGTATAGTGCATCGTTGGAAATTGGGCTGCCTGGCCATCGGTGTCCAGTGATGGTGCGTTGGTGTTTGCGGTGGCAGGCATCGAGTTTGTCTAGAGCTGGCCAGCTGTTACAGTTATACAGCATCAAGGATAGGCAAGTTGCATTGTATATACGTAGCCTCTTTATCAAGGGCATCTTTGATCTACGAATCCATAGCTTCCAGAAGGGCTGGAAGGCTATGTTCCTCATGACGCAGCATGCAGCAATCTCAGCAGTACTGCAAAGCAGTGAGCCCAGGATTTTACTTTTCCTCCATAATTCGCTGCCACGAAGTGGGCTGTCATTTTCCATAGTTTCATGCTTTGTAGATAAGTATATGTGGGTGCACTCTGTTTTGGATTCATTCATATATACATGTATTCGTTTGTACAAGGCAGTGTAATATACGTTTCAGATATTCAATAAAATTGAATTGAATTCATTGAATTAAATTGGATAAACTGATACTTAGCTAAATACGTAACTAACCATACAGGTATGCACATTTGGATGTAAATTTAAAGCAAAAATGTCATGCTACTAAACAAACCAATCAACGCCATTCTGTCGCGATACAACAGCATATGTATTTTAGAGCAATTAGCAGTCATAATCAAATCTGACAAAATAGAAACTTAGAAAATTGCAATTATGCGAGACTGAGGCTCCATGCATTGAAAATAAAGTTTATGAAATAAATTTAGGCCGTGTAAGTTGTGCATGCAGTTCCCTGCATACCTGTGTATGTACATGCATAAATTACACATGCATGTTGGTGCTTGCCTGGCTGGAACAGGTAATACATTTGTCTCTTGCTAAGCTTTGCTCGAGAGTTCAAATGATATGCCAGGAAGAAATCGATGTGGCACCGTTGTGGATATTATTAGCTATTTTTAAAGGTTTATAAATGATTTTAAAATGTTTATAAATGATTTATAAATGATTTAGAAAGGTTTTAAAATAATTTTTAAACCTTTATAAATCATTTATAAACATTTAAAAATAGCTAATAAATTCCACAACGACACCTCATATAAATCGATGTTTTCACAATATGGCCATAACATAGATACCATGTTTCTTCTTGAGGTGTAGACTCACGAAAGAGATAATGTCACTTGTTCCAAGCGGTATGAAGGTGAAAACAGTTGCTCCACCTGAACACAAATACTCAGTGTGGATCGGTGGATCTATTCTATCTTCACTCTCTACATTCCAACAAATGTGGATCTCAAGAGGAATATGATGAAAATGGATCCAGCATCGTTCATAGAAAGTGTTTCTGAATAACACAATGGCATGCAGAAAGTTCAATATAACTAAATCTCAGTTTAAACCAGAGGATGTTAACACCAAAGTTGAATTAATAGAGAAAATTGAGAGTCGCGATCTTCAACCAAGCCTTTCTTGATAAGGACAGCGTGCTGAAATGTTTACCTGCTGAAGGTAGAAGGCTTATGTACGGGAGATAGACTGCTTACCAACTGCGGGGTATGTACGGGAGCTAGACTGCTTACCGACTGCGGGGAGAATACAACGCGAATTGTACTTAACCGTCACAAAAGGCGTTGCTACAAATCAACACAATGGGACTTAGCAATTCGGCAGCTTGTTATGAAAAGAGAAGGAAGACACAGTTGGTTTCAAGATGTTGAATTGATTATGTATGGAAGCATCATGTCCAAAAAGGCTATAAACACGGTAGTCCTAGAGATGCTAAAGGAAGACATTAAGCAGAAATCATCAGCCCGGTTTGTGAATGTTGACATCCTATATATCGGAAGGCCACATCCGATCTGGTCAACAGTGACAGCAAATACATATGATGTAAAACGTGTCGTCATCAAGGCAAGGTTACTAACCGGTACATACTATGTGCAAACACACATATCCAAATTTAATCAATATGAGAGTGATGCCTGTCCTTTTTGTAAGAGCGTTATAGAAGACCGTATGCATTTCCTAGTTCAGTGTCCAGAATTTGCAGATATCATAAGCATCTATATAGCGGAAATCTAGCATCTAGCGGTGGAAGATAGCTGGGAATTAATAAGCAAGGATGAGAATCTTATTCTCCAGATGTTACTCGACACAACTCTCTTGTTTGGCCTGATTGGAAGCGATTCAATGTTGAAAATTGAATCCATCTTCAGGAAACTCTGCTATAAACTTCATATCAGACGTAATCATCTCTTAAATGAAATGAATTACCTAACAAAGCTTGCATTATAGAATATCAAGTTAGTATAATTAAAGTCAATTGCACATAGAAAAATACGGTGCACCTTATGCTTTCTGGATGCTCCTACATGTATTTTAATAACAATGAACTCATTTACGCGTCTGGTGAACATAAATTTACTTGTCTATGAACTGTGACCATTTACCTATATACAGATAGGAAAATCACTTGCGTGTGTACATGCATGTACATAAATGTTAGATTTAATGATCATTTGCGTGTGTGTATATAATATAATATATAATTAATGGAAAACTCCAGTAATTTGCGGATTCTAGAGATTCCCGGATAATACACTGAAAGGTGGTGCGCCAGACATTGGCGGAAACTCCAAGAACAGAACAAAACAGAACAGATGGCAATATGCAGCAGTAAAACATGTGTATTTATATATACACCTGTGCAAAAGTTAAGCACCAGCAAAAACAATAGAACGTAGAAACATGATGGTACAACTAGGCTGCCATACTTTTTGTCCCTGCGTTAGCTGACATAATTCCAAGTACGAAATGCACATGCATGCATGACTTCACGCCGCTTGATGTCCGTGCGTGGCGGGAAACAGCACACGTGTTCAGTTACGTAAAAGTCCAGTTTGAGGTGTAGAACATTACAAACAGATTTAGGCGACAAGATTATGAATTTTGTGTTCATGACCGTGGTTTATTTGTACAGAGAGAATTAGCTCTTGATTGTGAACCGCTATGGCAAGACGAAGGTTAAGTGATCGTGTGAAATGGCAAATCATAGGCATGCATACCACTGGTATGTTATGCAGAGAGATTGGCAGACAGCTGAACATTAACCATACTGTAATCAGTCGTTTGATTGCAAACCATGGGCAAACTAACGAGGTGAAGGACAGGCCTAGATCTGGAAGACCGAAGAAGACTACTGGCCGTGATGATCGAGCCCTAGTACGCCTTGTTAGGGGATCTCCATTCACCAACAGCAGAGTGCTCAGCCAGCAATGGGAAACGCGCAATAGAGTGTCAATGTCTACCGTCAAAAGGAGACTGTATGCTGCTGGCATGAAAGCTAGGAGACCTGTCAGACGTCCTCTCCTCACTGCACACCACAAAGAGGAGCCTCTGAGGTGGTGCAACGAAAGAAGACACTGGAACATGAGATCCTGGAGACGGGTACACTGGTCCGATGAAAGTCGGTTCCTGCTTCATGCCACAGATGGTCGAACTCGTGTATGGAGGTCCAGACGCACGGCGTACGACCAACGTAACATCATGGAAGAAGTTCCATTTGGTGGAGGTTCCGTTATGATATGGGGGTGCATCTCATTTGATTGTAAGCTGGATCTGTTGACTGTACCTGGAACACTAAATGGGCAAAGATATCAAGATTCCATACTGGATAGAGTTGTGGTCCCTCATTTTGTAAATCATGCACCTGGACCCCACCCTATATTCATGGATGACAACGCCCGACCACATCGTGCTAGAGCTGTGCATGAATGAATACCTCCGCCAGAATGCCATCGAAACCCTACCATGGCCAGCAAGGAGCCCTGACATGAACCCTATTGAGCATATCTGGGACATTCTGGGAAACATGGTGAGAAGGAGGGATCCTCCTGTGCAGAACCTACAGGAATGAACAGACGCACTCCATCTTGAATGGCAACGAATACCACAATGGCGTATCAGTCGGTTGGTGACCAGCATGAGACGTCGTGTCCAGGCCGTCATCCAGGCACAAGGTGGATATACCCGGTATTAATAATGACAGTCTCAAACTCGTGCACAGATGTTAAACTTCGTTTTCAGACACAATTAATGACAATCTAGCCACGTGTGTCAACTGTAGGGCAATAGTTGTCAGTTGTGTCAACGTAACCATATTCAGGCCTCGTTTTCAAGTTCAAACAAAAACATACAGTGTTTCCCCACCATCATAATCAGCATTCCTCTAGTTGCATTAGTACCTCTTGCACTAAGATGGATGGGTACATAAATGTTTATGCTATTGCTTTCTTCATAGCACATGAATATACCCTCGCATGTGCGTAAAAATTGGGTGGTGCTTAACTTTTGCACAGGTGTATATATAAATATCATTCAGCCAAATAAATGAAGATTCAATTCAATTCAATTATTAAACTGGTTCTTGGCAGCATTGAGTTAACTTAACGTACAAAAGTCATGGGATCATGTAGAACTGAACAACATGATGCATACAGTTAATTTAATATGATGATATGATTACAGTTAATTTAATATGATGATATGATTACAGTTAATTTAATATGATGATATGATATGATATCGTTTTCAGCTGACATATATTAGGCATGTTGGAGCCTGTCAGCTGGTCCTAGCATTCATAACTTAAAACTAATCTCCACTAACGTATAGCATTTACAATAGTATATGTTTGGGTCATAACTCATTCCGAAATTTAGAGATAACCCAGAGAAGTATTTATAGAACTTGCTAATAGATGAGCCGGTGTGCTATTAACATACAATAAATGACAATACAAGTGTAATTTTAACATGGACTGATGCGGTTCCACACCCGGTCCATGTTCCGTCAAGTTTATGAACTGGCCTGGATTACCATACCCAGTTCATATCCCTATAATTTACTATCCATTGATACATTTACAAATGGACTTACTATATGGGCTGGTGTTACGACATCAACCGGTAAAGCACTCCATGTATCTACTACTCTTATTGAGAAAAATTGCTGTTAGAGTGTTGTCTTGCATTACCTTTTTTAGTTTGTAAGAATGGCCCCGTGTAGCTGTACTTTAGTCAATCTCTACGAGTTTACTGTCCACTTTGTAGATATCATGGTGTACTTATACACGTCTATCATGTCGCCCCTTGATCTTCTATATTTAATACTCGGAAGATTCAGGGCTTTCAATCTATCTTGGTACTGAAGTGATAACAATGATGGTATTAGTTTTGTCGCTCTCCTTTGGACTCCTTCAAGTAACATCTCATCTTTGATATATCAAGGTGCCGCAACTGTATTAGAATACTCCAGGTGGTGCCATACAAGGGCAATTGAAGAGACTCTTCAATGAGGCTGTGTCCAAGGATACACATGGCCTCCTTGTAAAACCCAGAATTTTGTTGAACTTGTTAAACCCGCATCTCTGTGTGAGTAGAGAACTTCAACTCATCATCGACATTCACACCCAGGTCTTTTTCAACTGGGCTCGTCTCTAAATTTATTTTGCCCTCACTACTGGACATTTCATAAGTGTATTTTGGGTTATTTCTTCAAAGATGCAAGATCTTGCACTTAGAGGCATTGAAACCAAGCTGTCAGGTGCTGGACCATTCTGTTAGTTTATATAAGTCATCTTGCAGATCTTGCTGGTCAGTCGCTGAATGGATCTGTGTGTAGACTTTGGTATCATCAGCAAACATCTGCACCATGCACTTTATGCTGTCTGGCAAGTCGTTGATAAAGACAACAAACAATACTGGTCCAAGAACACTACCCTGTGGGATGCCACTCAGTACAGGCGCCCGATTTGTTGGTTCCCCATTGACTATCACTCGATGCTGTCTGTTGCTTAAGAAGTTTGTAATGTATTCTTCTATGCGGAGGCCGTGTGGCTGGGGTCAGCTGTGGACATACATGTACCTTTGGGCCAGTTATTTTCTGGATGATTGAAGTCACCACTGATGAGCATGTGTGTGTACTTGTAGTTAGTAGTGATTTGGCGGAGATCATTATTTATGGTAGCATTATTTTCCACTGAGCTGTTTGGTGACCTATATATACACCATATCAGCATGCTCTCCCCTTTATTTAACTTAGTCTCACACCACACACCACACACTCTCTTTCATCTGACAGGATTCGTTTACTTTGCTAGGGACAGCAGCTAATGCCTTCTTTGTATATATAACCACCCCTCTCAGTGATAGGCTAAGATTGTCGAAGCAATCATATCCGTCCAGTTGCAATTCTGCTGATTGGACTGGAAGATGGCAATTCTTTGGAAGGATCTCTGTCAGGCAGATTTTATCTGGCTTGTAGAGTGCAATAACGTTATTAAGTTCTGTGCGTTTGTTTAATATATTGTCAACATTGGAATATATACAGTTTAATTTGCTTTGTTGTTTAATATCAACGTCTGTACTTTTATTTGTTTCCTTTTCAACATTAGAATATATACAGTTTGACATGCTATTCTAATTATACAATAGTTGCTATATGCTACGCTCTCTGCTGTTGCAGTTTCGGGTCTTTTTTCACTGGTTCTATGTCGTGTTTCTGCCTTGCTGCATTTACAACTCTTCCTCTTCTTATCTTCCAGTCTGCAGTCTCACCTTTCTTGGCTGACTCTTGTCTGCAAGTGTCTCTTGTCTTTATTAGTGCTTTCATTTCCCCCCATCTCTATGGGAGTCATATCCCTTTTAATCCATATATTCTTAAATATTTCGGCATCACACTCTGGGTTGTTTTTTTGCCATGCTGAGTATCTTGGTGTGGTCCTCCTCAGATGCCATCGACACTCTCATAGGCCGAGCATTTTCACCTCTACAACACAGCCGGTTTAATGTGTCCAATTTTGCGTTCGTCTCTAGGATATCCTTATACAATTTTTGGATTAAGCCTTCATCATGTGTAATCCTCTCCTCTATTACTTCACTATCACTCTCTGGGATATTGAAGACCACAATGTTTTTCCTCCTGATTCCCCTTTCTTTGAGCTCACGAGCAGTCCGTCTTGTCACCTCTGATAGATCAACGTTTGAGGCACAAGAACTTTTCAACTCTTCATTTATCTTTGTCTGCTAAATGTATTCATATCTGGTCTGACTTTGTCAACATCTGTTTCCACTGCCTTGAATATATCCTCTAGTTCATTTCTGAGTGCCTCCTTATAAACTTTACACTTTTCTTCTATCAGCTTATCTGACAGCACTTACCACAGATTCGTTGCAATCAAATACCAATGGATGAGTAAAACTTCGCTTAATAGTATGCCATATTCATTGTCTGACAGGCATGTACACCATAAGCAGAACCACTTTTCGCACCTCTTGCACTCTATAAGTTTATCTCCCTCTTGGGTAAATATCTGACAGCATTTCTTGCACTCTAAGGAGTCTTCTGGACTTTGGGAACTCATCTGCATTTCTTTGTTATTTCTTGTGCTTGATGCACTGCTGCCCGATCTACCACCATCCAGTTTTCGAGGATACCACCAATACCTTTTTGCACCATGGGCGTGTCTGGCTTAGGAGGCATTGCCTTATCAGAAAGAGTTTCATTTTTTGTGCACCAGATATCTATGATATAGAATCAGATGGCATCAGTGTTTTTGATTGATTTTAATAATGCATATGTCTGTCGGCGTACACTTTTCCTTTTGTATATAAACGATCTACCAGATTCCGTAACCTGCCCTTGTAAGATCTTTGCAGATGATACAAAACTGTTTGGTAACCCTAACACCGCGAACCTTCAAGATAATATAGATAATGTATGTAATTGGTCTCAGATTTGGCAGCTACACTTTAATACAGACAAAACACATGTAATACATTTTGGTTCCAATAATCCTAGGACCCAGTATTATATGACGGACACTACACGTCAGTCACAAACCATTGAAATCATATCGTCCACAAGTGAAAAAGATCTTGGCGTACACATAGATGAAACCCTCTCCTTCGATACCCATATAAATGCAACTGTATCAACGGCTAACAGCATAGTTGGTCTAATTAACAGAACATTCAATTGCATAGATGAAAACACACTTACCCTGTTATTCAAATCACTAGTCCGACCAATTTTGGAATACTGTAACTGCATATGGTCTCCTCGTTTTAAAAGACAATCTTGTATAATCGAAAGCATCCAGCGCAGAGCCACTAAACTTGTTCCCCATTTGAGAAACTACTGCTACACTGACAGGTTAAAGGCTTTGAATCTCATGTCACTAAAATACAGAAGGCTTAGAGTAGACTTAATTGAAACATACAAATTTATCCATGATGATTACAACATTGACAAAAACACATTCTTTTACTGATCAAGTAACACACGTGCCAGAGGTCACACATTCAAGCTCAACACTAAATGCAGCAGAAAAGAAATTCGTAGGCATTTTTCCCCAACCCGAATTATTAACACATGGAACTCACTCCTTTCTGTTGCGGTCGAGGCACCCACGCTCAGCGTGTTTAGATCAAAACTAGATATGCACCTAAATGACATAATATACGATCATGACATAACTAACTAATAGATATATAATAATAATAATACAATCTAGAAATATACCCAAATGCTAGGCGCAGAATGGTGTAACCATGAGCGTAGGTGGCACACCGCAGCTGACGCGGGGATAACCCATCTGCCCCACAGCACCTCCCAAAGTCAACCAAGGTCCTGATTAATGTCAACGAATAATGCCAACCAAACAAATAAACAATTGTAACTGAACAAAGTACAAGCACTAGTAATACAACACAAGATTCAAGAATCAAGATTCAAGATTATTTATTTCATGCTAGATATACAATATACTGACATTACAATTGGGCAGTCCATCAAAGGCAGAGCCTATGAGTCGATGGACCCCCTACACACAAAACAAAACATTACAATATATAAGGTGATAGTTAATTATACAGACATCTGTGAGTAAACACAGAACACAGGACGGCACATCTTTTTTTTGTACCATATTATTATGATTGTTCTAGGCTTGCGTGATTACATAATTAAATCGAAAATCGTGATTATGTTTTAAATCGTGAATTTATATGATTAAAAATTAAATGATCGAATAATCGTGGAAATTTTCTATTGCATAAAATATTTCAAAACCTAACTTTCAATTACTTTTTAATGTGATCGGTAATAAAAAAAAACCATGATATTTTGCTTAGTGTATGTCTAAACACCATTGCAATTTTCGTCATTGATATTCTTTGTTGTTATGTCTTGTTGTATCCACGCTGATTAATCGAGTAATCACGATTATTTTTTAACAGTCGATCGCGATCACTCAACGCAATAATCGCACAAGCCTAGATTGTTCTACATGTAGTGTATTCTACATATAAAGGGTCTTTTAGATTGCAACTAGGATTTTTGATTGTAGATACAGGTTGGGTTTTTTTTGGGTTTTTTAATACGGTACAGTTGGGGGCAGGAGGGGTGGGGGCAGTGCTCAACAAAGTCACAGTAGTATTTGGGGTGAGAAGTTGTTGGTAGGTGTGGCTTAGATATTTTATAGTAGAGTGTCGGATTGATAAAATGGGGAGTATTAGACCAGAATCTTAAATACATAAAGGGCATTGACGCAGAATTGGGATAGATAGGATGGCTGGGATTGACTCATACTGGCAGTAATCGCCCACTACATGTACAGAGTAAATATGATATCTGGCTGCTAGGTGAGAAAAGGGTTTAGATTTGACACTTTCGACGCCTCTGCCCCGATCACTTAATTCCCCTTACTTATGCAATGGCTGGATATGTTAGGACTAGCCAGCCTGAAAGCTGATGTTGCTTAGGTTGAAGCAGGTGCATCCAGTCTACCCAGTCCGAAAAGATTCAGCATTGACCAGTTCCCATATCTTGGATTGAAATTTATTGCTAGTGCTATGTGGAGCCTCTCCGCTACCCGAAAACACTGGTTTTACTTATTAGATATGAGACTAATACCCTCAACCATTTGGTTAGGTTAAACACATTCAACCCATTAATCCTTTCATGCTGCATTCCACGACTATCAGCTACAATACAAATATTAGTAATCTATTTGATATGCTGGGGTTACCCTGACCAGGAAAACTGTTTGTTCCAGTGGCAGAAGCAGTTTCTAGTCAAAGCAGCCCCAGAATTGGCAGACAAATATTATTTTATTAGGTCTTGAGGCTTATTTGGCTTTGCAGTGTTGAAAGGGTTAATCCGACACTTCGGCAGTTGCATTAATGGTGATTAGTGTATTGTGCATTAATGGTTTTTGGTGTATTGTGCATTGTTACTGTGTGTCGGATACCATAGAGGGTTTATGTGGTCAGCAGTGTCGGAAATGTCAAATGATAACAGATGGGTGTCTAGACCACCAGTCTGGTGTATTGGCAAAGCCAAGCTCTGTCCCTGTAGTTTATGGATAGGTTAGTTTGTAACATGCAGATTGAATTCACCTGAGTTGAACTGGTGGTGGTGGGTGGGTGGGTGGGGGGGGGGGGGGGTAGTAGTAGTAGTAGTAGTAGTAGTAGTAGTAGTAGTAGTAGTAGTAGTAGTAGTAGTAGTAGGAGGAGGTAGTAAATTGCTTTGTTATATAAACTGATGTTCTTTAGTTAGGACTGATTATCAGCGAGTCCCTACATTGGCAAGTTCAAATCTACTACACATCAGTACCCGCCAATTATGGACTCCATGACAATTTTCTTGAATGATTTTCTATTTAGGATCTGTTCCCGTGTCTTTGTACTGGTGTTGCTCCATAATTTTGTGGCTGTTATTGTGATGCGTTGTGCTCCTGTTTCCGTTCTTGTGAATTTGGTATGTAGATTATGTCTATTTCTAGTCTTGTATCTATGGATGTCAGTGTTGAATGTAAAGTTGGAGGCTATGGTTTATGGCAATGCATTGTGGTGAAAGTCTTTTACAATATTGTACATCTGTAGTTTTCCGATATCTTTGAGTTTAAGTAATTTCGCCATTTTGAATATATTCTGGCCCACTGCTGGTTTGGTAAAGAGTTCTATGCATTTTTTTAAAAGGGTTTTGGAGTTTTGTTAGTTTGCTCTTGTGTGCCGCAGTCTAGATAGTATTGCAGTAGGTGAGATAAGGGAGGACAAGTGTGCAGTACAGAGTTTTAACAGTGTCTGGTGTCATGTACGGCTTTAGTCTTTGGATAACACCTACACCCCTGGCCACTTTTACCATAACTATTTCAATTTGCTTAGCCCAGGTCAGATGTTTGTCCAACTATACTCCAAGAAATTTAGCAGATGGCTCTTCTTCGATCTCCTTATTGTTAATGTGGATTTTTTGGAATTTCACTTTTTTTTAGTTTCGTCATGTTAGTAAATAACATATAATTAGTCTTATCGACATTTAGTGATAGTTTATTTATTGAGAAACAATTTATAATTTCTTCCATTTCTTTATTTACTTTTGCATATAACCTGTCTATATTCTCATCACAGCAAAAGGCATTGGTGTCATCAGCAAACAGTATTAGTGACAAGTGCTTACAGAGGTTTGGTAAATAATTCATATATACACCTGTGCAAAAGTTAAGCACCACCCTATTTTTACGCACATGCGAGGGTATATTCATGTGCTATGAAGAAAGCAATAGCATAAACATGTATGTACCCATCCATCTTAGTGCAAGAGGTAATAATGCAACTAGAGGAATGCTGATTATGATGGTGGGGAAACACTGTATGTTTTTGTTTGAACTTGAAAGCGAGGCTTGAATATGGTTACGTTGACACAACTGACAACTATTGCCCTACAGTTGACACACGTGGCTAGATTGTCATTAATGGTGTCTGAAAACGAAGTTTAACATCTGTGCACGAGTTTGAGACTGTCATTATTAATACCGGGTATATCCACCTTGTGCCTGGATGACGGCCTGGACACGACGTCTCATGCTGGTCACCAACCGACTGATACGCCATTGTGGTATTCGTTGCCATTCAAGATGGAGTGCGTCTGTTAATTCCTGTAGGTTCTGCACAGGAGGATCCCTCCTTCTCACCATGTTTCCCAGAATGTCCCAGATATGCTCAATAGGGTTCATGTCAGGGCTCCTTGCTGGCCATGGGAGGGTTTCGATGGCATTCTGGCGGAGGTATTCATGCACAGCTCTAGCACGATGTGGTCGGGCGTTGTCATCCATGAACATAGGGTGGGTTCCAGGTGCATGATTTACAAAATGAGGGACCACAACTCTATCCAGTATGGAATCTTGATATCTTTGTCCATTTAGTGTTCCAGGTACAGTCAACAGATCCAGCTTACAATCAAATGAGATGCACCCCCATATCATAACGGAACCTCCACCAAATGGAACTTCTTCCATGATGTTACGTTGGTCGTATGCCGTGCGTCTGGACCTCCATACACGAGTTCGACCATCTGTGGCATGAAGCAGGAACCGACTTTCATCGGACCAGTGTACCCATCTCCAGGATCTCATGTTCCAGTGTCTTCTTTCGTTGCACCACCTCAGACGCTCCTCCTTGTGGTGTGCAGTGAGGAGAGGACGTCTGACAGGTCTCCTAGCTTTCATGCCAGCAGCATACAGTCTCCTTTTGACGGTAGACATTGACACTCTATTGCGCGTTTCCCATTGCTGGCTGAGCACTCTGCTGTTGGTGAATGGAGATCCCCTAACAAGGCGTACTAGGGCTCGATCATCACGGCCAGTAGTCTTCTTCGGTCTTCCAGATCTAGGCCTGTCCTTCACCTCGTTAGTTTGCCCATGGTTTGCAATCAAACGACTGATTACAGAATGGTTAAGGTCTAGCTGTCTGCCAATCTCTCTGCATGACATACCAGTGGTATGCATGCCTATGATTTGCCATTTCACACGATCACTTAACCTTCGTCTTGCCATAGCGGTTCACAATCAAGAGCTAATTCTCTCTGTACAAATAAACCACGGTCATGAACACAAAATTCATAATCTTGTCGCCTAAATCTGTATGTAATGTTCTACACCTCAAACTGGACTTTTACATAACTGAACACGTGTGCTGTTTCCCGCCACGCACGGACATCAAGCGGCGTGAAGTCATGCATGCATGTGCATTTCGTACTTGGAATTATGTCAGCTAACGCGGGGACAAAAAGTATGGCAGCCTAGTTGTACCATCATGTTTCTACGTTCTATTGTTTTTGCTGGTGCTTAACTTTTGCACAGGTGTATATAAGTTGGCAGATTAGTACAGTGGTAGTGTTGCCAGTTCTTACATTTAAAACACATTATCATATACCTATTATTTGATTTATGGCAGGGGCATAAAATGTGTAGAGTATGGATATTTTCATTTTCTTCTTGGTTACCAGGATCAGTCATATCTGGTAGTGTGTTTGTGATAGGAGGCTCAACAACACATGTTTGCTGTGTGTGAGAGCCAGTCGGAGAAGTATTTGTTGACAAGCTTGATGTCATAATGTCTGGTGTAGAAAAATGCTCATTTGGGGTTGTATACACACCCATGGGAGACTTTGACACACTAACTGGCGGAGTTGGCTGAACAACTGCTTCAGTGGCGGAGATGTTAATTGATGGGTTTGATTGTTTGGGCTTCTGGCGTGCCATGCTAGTAATTACTTTGGCTTGATTTGAGGATTGTGTTGATATATATTTCCTATATACTTCCTATTCTCGTATTCTGTCGCACTCTTATGCCTCGTAAAATGATGATGATGATGTATATTTCTATTTTGTTAGCATTGTATACCTGACTGTAAATGTATGCTTATCAGCCAATTGGCATAAAAAGCAAATAACTTTATACCTTAGATTTAATATTCGCCCCAGTATCCGCATTTCATACACTACCGTTTCTAATCCGGGTTCCTTTTAAATGGATGCGCCCATAGTTGAACAAAAAGAATTATTGGATATATTTAATACTGAGACAGTATGACTTGTCTCAACTCTTATCGAGGTTAGCTCCGAGAGAGATACAACTTTTATCATTGACAAAACGTCGTATTTACCTAAATGAAATATGAATTTTTCTAAAAACACCAGTTTTCGTTATGAAAAAACGTTAATATGAAAATAGGCGTTGCCTATAAGCGAACGCAGACATTATTTATTGTTTAAATAAATCGGACAAATTTGTGTAGTGTCGAAATGACCTAAATGGCCATACGCATATCCATGTATAGTACATTTGAAGTTAATTTTTGCATCACCGTGATGATCATTAATAAATAGGACGAATTTGTATACAGTTGTCGAGTTGAAATGTTCTAAATACATATATCCATGTATAGTACATTTGAAGCTAATTTTTCATCATGCTTGGAAGGCATTGTGGAAAATTCAGTCCACGATGTTCACAACAATACTTAGGTCTATTGGCAGTGATACACGCCAGCATAGTTTCATCTTTTACATAGGCATTTATTTGCACCAGTACAATTTTCTATAGAAGCCCACATTCAGATATTTTGAACAACGTACAACTTTGCCATCTACTACATACATTATGTTCTGATAACAGAGGCACACATATACTGTGTGACTTTAACATGGCGCATATCAATTGGTCACTAGCTGCATATGCCAGCGCTACTAATTGAAATTTTACGTATCACTTTATTGAGAAAATAAGATATTGCTTCCTACAGCAATTGATAACTTCTCCCACTAGAGGACGGGGCTCGGCTAAGCCCTCAATGATCTAATATTTACAAATTATCCTGAACTAGTGGATGACATAGTTGTTAATGCCCCCTCTGTAAGAGTGATCATTCTATAATACAAGTTGCAGTCCATCTCGACCTGGTCAGCAGTACAACCACAAAATTGCGATATTGCTATGATAAAGCGGATTATAAAGCTATGAATGCATATTTAAACATAGACTGGAGCAAACATATGCGAAGGTTCAGTGATGTTAATGATCTTTGGCAAACAATACTTTCAAAATATCACGAAGCTGAAAAGAAATTCATTCCTATTTTAAAAACTAAAAGTAAGCGAAGCAGATACCCACTTGATAAAACAACCAGAAGTAAGATTAATAAAAAGAAGTCTCTGGAGAAAATATATAGAAACTGAGAGTGAAGACACTTATGCTGAATACTGTAGAATAAGAAACCAAGTGAGGACGGCTACGAGAAAAGCTATGAAAATTCATGAACATAATATCTCGAAATGTGTTAAACAAAATCCAAAGAAATTTTGGAAAGATGTTCAATCCCTGACAAAAACCACAATTGGTATCCCTGATTTGGAAATACCTAATAACAATGGTGTTTTTACTACAAATGATAAGGAAAAGGCAGATGTTTTAGCCGACTACTTTAATTCTGTTTTCACTGTTGAACCTGATAAAGAGGCACCGCTAATTTCAACTAGACATATAATAATGCAGTATCCACTAATTGTTAATATCACTTCAGACATTGTGAAAGAAAAATTATCCAAACTCAAGATTTCTAAATGCCCTGGACCTGACAAATTACATCCTAGACTAATATATGAACTTAGGCAAGTATTCTGCCATCCTTTATCATTGCTTTTTAATAGATCAGTAGAATCTGGGAAATTGCCAGACTGTTGGACTAACGCCAATATTCAAAAAGGGGGACAAAAAGAAACCTGAAAATTATCGGCCAATCAGCCTAACATCGGTAGTGTGTAAAATAATGGAATCAATAATTAAGGATTCAATAATAGACCATCTAAGAACAAATAAAATGCTTTTAGACAAACAATATGGCTTTATCAGTGGCCGATCTATTGTTCTGCAATTGCTAAATGTACTTGAAAAATGGCTGCAGACACTTGATAAAGGCGGGATGATTGATGTTATATCTACTGCGACTTTATGAAGGCATTTGACAAGGTTCCTCACAAACGTTTCATAAAAAAGTTGTCTATATATGGCTTAGAAGATAAATTGTTAGATTGGATACAAGCATTTTTAACCGGTAGAACGCAACAAGTATTAATTAACGGGATCCCTTCTAAAACAACACAGGTCAGCATACCACACGGTTCTGTTTTGGGACCACTTTTCATAATATATATCAATGATCTTCCTGATGCAGTTAACTGTGGTTCTGAAATGTTCCTGTTTGCAGATGACACAAAACTCTTCAGATCAATTTTTAATCAAACAGACTGTATTTCACTGCAAAAAGACATAAATTCCATGTGTTCATGGACGGATGATTCATTGTTAAAACTTCACCCAGATAAGTGCAAATATATGTGAATCTCTACTAAAAACAGAACAACACTCCTATACAATGAACTCATGCAGCCATACTTTAACATACTCCCCTGCTGAAAAAAGATATTGGTGTAATAATCGATGAAAAGCTAAATTTTGACCAGCACATAAATGAAAAGACAAACCAAATAATGGGATTAATCCGACATACATTTAGCTTTATAGATAAATATAATTTTACCCACCTATTCAAGGCCCTCGTTAGACCACATATTGAATATGCTAATGCAGTCTAGGCCCCACATTTGGGAAAACACATAAATGCTGTAGAAACGCCTACAAACGTTGAAATTACCTACCTTAGCCATTAGTAGATTATGTGGCGATATGATAGAGATTTAAAAACATCTCAATAACAAATATGATCAAGGGACATCAGACTTCATTGAACTTCACAACACAAATACTAATACAAGAGGCCATAGCTTAAAAATCATGAAAGTTAGACCCAGACTAGACATAAGGAAGTACTCCTTCCCATTGCGGTGCACTGATCATTGGAATAAACTATCTGAATATGTCATCAGCGCACCTTCAATTAATTCGTTTAAACATAGATTGGACAAACTTTGGGAAAGTCACCCTGTGCACTTCAACTTTGAAGTTAAACCTACATGTATTTCCAATTGTACTTCAATACTAGTTGACTGATGTGAAACTGTTATTCCTGATGTTTGAGGCCTGCTGTCAGATGTCCTTTCATTGTATCATTGTAACAATTACTTTATAAAATGTGTAGCGACGTATAACGGTACGCCTCGCCTGTGTGGAGTTTACAAACAACAATGTTTATAGTAACAATGACGTCATAGAAAAATATTGTCCGCTAAAATTTTCAAATCACGTTTATAAATAAATAGGTTACCCAAATGTGAATTTATTATGCATGTCAGCGAGTAAATGCATGAATGCCTGGGTGGGTGTCTGGGGGGTAAAAAATAATACGAGACAATGAACAATATGACATGCTTGCAATTACATATGCATAAATAGGAATACATATAGCTTTTACCTGAGCTGCTTCACACCATTTAATCTTTTTATATTCTGAAGTAAATGTATGCGATTCTGTGATAGCAATATAACACAAAATTTGGACATTGAAAACTAGGGTTAGGGTTAGTTAGTTAACCCTAACCCTAGGTTGTCCTAAATAAAACTGAGGGAACACACACATAATGAAGGACCATATCCCATAGTGCAATGGGGGGGGGGGCCATGAAAAGAAACCACAAAAGGTATATCATAAGCCGGAACTGGAATAAAAAATGCTCGTGACCAGAAACCGCGCTTTCTCCTTCGATCAATACTCACCATTCTGTTACTTCTGATATACAGCTGGCTCTAGGACTATAGACTTAGAAAGCTTTACCGACTCCTTGGAACCGGGTACTCGGTTCCCAACTGCCGAGTACCCGTCTACCATAGAGCTCATTCTTGTTTGCATAGCAACAAGAGGAATACATGCTTTTGCAGTTGGAAAGATCTTGAGAAATAAAATCTAAGTCTTTTTGTCTGTGGTTTATTGTGATAGCTAGTGCGTTTCTACAAGGATATTTGGATTAATATGGATACCGCCGAGGATAACCAGGTTGTATATTTCCTTATTATTCCATAGTTAAAAGACTTAGGTCTCTAAAATTTTGTCTGTGTCGCATGTTCCAATTTCTAACCCCTAAGAAGATGGGACGTGTGTTAACAACGAAATATGCCAGACGATCGCCTTCTTTAAACCACAACAGGCGATCGGCAGATATGAAAATAGGTTTTTGCTACGGTATTTGTAACACAAATATCGGCTGATGTCGTTCTCCGTAAGATCCGAGCGGGTGACGTCACACCCGTGGTGCTCGGATGTTTATGTGAAGAAAATTTTTCATTAATTCGCGCATCTTATTCTAGGTGCTGCGTACTAAAATGGTACCAGAAAACTTTGGAATTTCAAGTTTTGCGTGTTATCACGATCTGTTTGCAATGATCGGTGGTTTCAAAATTCTTGATTAAGATGTGTGGTCTGCGGTTTTACCGTGTGCTACAGCAGTTTGTTTCATTTTGTTGTTTCTTCACATATCGTTTTGGCTTTCGTTAGGAGTATAATTTATTTTTATTGGTAAATATACCCTGAATGCTATGCGATATGATTCCTGGTTCCGTGATACATCCTTGAGGATCAGTTTATGGGTGTATTTAGGCCCGCTTCATTCTTGTCGTCATAATCAATGCGATCTTTGCTGTAACGTTGCGGGGTGGGGTGCGGGAGGGTTACAGTTAATTTATGGTCAAAATATTTGAGAATTAATTGTCTGCCTTCCATCTTTGTCTCGTTCCGCTTGCTTATTGTAGTATTGTGCTTATTTATAGGCCAAGCCAGCCCCGCCATCATGTGACGAGTGCCACAAGTTCGTCCGGATCCTGTTTAAGGACCATGTCTGCTTTCGGTATACGTTATGAAACCTTGACAATAGGTGTAATATATGTGCAGTGTGGTCTGTTGATATGATGATGAAATTCCTTGCCCAGAAGGACTTGGCTGGGTCTGACGCGGGGTCAGGCGGACCGAAATTAAATTGTGGAGCGTCCGTTTCGGCCCTTGGGGGCGCTCCACGTCTTCAGCTGGAGGTGGCGGAGATGGCACCGCCGGCGTGGTTTGGTCCGGCTATGCAGGGCTTTCTGCATAGCGTTCTGCCCATGCTGGTGTCATCCCTGCTGCCGAAAGTTGTTGGGCAGTCTCTCCCCATGCTTGGTTCGGACCCTGTCCTTGGACGGGGTTCTGGACTGGTCGCCGAGGGAGCCATCTCGTACGGCCCCCTGGCAGTCCTGTCGGGCTCCGGCCTGACGGGTTTTGTCTCTCTGCGGCCACCTCCGGGTGGTCCAGTAGCAGTGGCCGGTCCGTCAGGCATGGGAGCTGTCCGCCAGGACGGCTCCACGGTTTCCTCATCTAGTGACGACTCTTCGGGGTCTGAAGATGAAGAGGAGGAGAGGTTGCTGCGGCCTGTGATGCCACGTGTGGAGAATATGGAGGTCGATACCGTCCTCCATCTGTCTGGCTTGGCGCAAGCCAGGGCAGTGGCTCCGCCCATGGTTGAGGCCAATCTGGTACCAGGCACCGGTCCCGTGATGGTTGGTTTGACGGGCCAGGCGTGGTACTCACCTATCACCTGTGGCTGGCCACGATTCCGTGTCTGCTATGGGTCCGCACGGTTTTCCGTGCAGGCCTACTCCATGGACTGGTGTGTTCCATGAGGTGGCAGCGGAACGTATGGTACCGGAGTCCCTGGCATGTCAGCCGCGGCTCCTAGCCGGGAGGCCGTGGCTGGTAGGCCCGTGAACATGTCAATGGGTGACGTGTGTCCTCCTCGGAAATAGACTGGTCTGAGGCTCTGGCTTGGCTAGCCAGGGTAGACCCGTCTGTGGTTTCGACCACGGCCGAGGAGGATGCGCCCCGTCCATCGGTGGCATCGATCAGGACGGGGATCTTGCCCGCAGCCTGGATCCAGTCCATTGGACTGGATCCACGGTTTATTGAGTTCCTGGAGGCTATTTATAGTAAGCAACTCATGACCAAGGGCCAGCTCCCTGCGGCCTCCAGGGAGGTGCGGGCGAGGTGTTGTATTCCACGGGGGGAATACGACAGGTATGGTGTTATACCGTCGGTTACCGAGGATGACCGATGGGTTCTGGGTGTCCAGAGTGCTGGAGCGGGTGGCCCCACCCCGGCACTGGTGGACAAATCCCAGGGACACCATGAGGAAGTCCTGTCCCTTTGCGATGAGGGTGTGAGGGCAGCCATGAGTGCTGTCAACCATTCTTATCGCCTTCTTCAGTCGGTGTGGGCTGAAGCGGGGGCAGGCCACCCTGTGGCGCTTTCGTGCGTTAATGACGGTCTGGTGCTGTCTATGGACGCACTGGCAAGGGTGCAGGCACGTGTTACGAAGTCCAGGAGGCAAATGGTTCTTGACCATATGCGTCCGGCTACGGCCATCAGGGAGCGTCTTCTTGGGATGCCCCTGACAGGTCCTAGCATCTTCGGTGGCCAGGCGCGGGCCATCTTAGAGGACACGGCTAGCATTGCGCAGAATCGGTTGGCGGTGAACCTACAGCTAGAGCTGGTGCGGCAAGCGCACGCACTAAGGGCTGTAGGGAAGCCGCTGACCGTGCAACCCTCCAAGAAGCAGAAGAAGCATAAAGGCGAAAGCTAAGCCTAGTGCGGCTGGTGCTTCATCTGGCTTTTCTCAGCCGCCGGCACGAAGAAAGCCAGGAAGGTTGTGGAGGCACCTACCCTCCCCAATGTTGCTCCTGATCGCCCTAGAGGCGGGAATGGGAAGGGTAAGGGCGGAAAGAAGGGAGTGGATCATACCTGAGGGTACGAGAGCTCCCTTCGTATACGCCTTGACCGCACCTGTGCGACAGGAACAGCGGTGCCAGTTAGACCAGCGGTGCCAAGACTGAAATGGTTCTCTCTCTCGTTAAGAGAGGGGGGGGAGCGGACCGCGAGCCGGACAACCCCGTTAGGCGTCGAGGCATCTATAGTGGGTGGAAGGCTCATGCGTTTCGTCGAGGCTTGGCGAGGTGTGACGTCAGACAGTCTGGTCCTGGGATGGTTATACCAGAGTGGTGGGACTTTCCACCACAGAATCTGTCTTTGGCACTTGTCTGGACACCCGTACCAAGGGAACCAGACAAGTTAGAAGCCATTCAAAACGAAGTGTCAGGTTTGCTTCTGGAGGGAGCAATAAAACCAGCAAACCAGAACACTCCAGGCTTCTATTCAAATATGCTCCTTGTTCCCAAGAGCACATGGGGATGGAGACCCATACTCAATCTCGGGCCATTAAATTGGTTTATCCATACGCCTCGGTTCCAGATGGAAACGCCGAGGTCGGTAATGGCAGGATTGAGGAAGGGAATGTGGTGCGTGTCGATCGATCTGAAAGATGCATATTTCTACATTCCAATGAAGGAGTTGTCACAGGTTTCTGAGATTTGCATTTTCAGAATCAAGTATGGGAGTTTATTGTCCTCCCATTTGGCCTGTCGACAGCTCCAAGGGTTTTCACAAGAGTGGTCCTTGCGGTGACAGCGTTTCTCAGAAACATAGACATAGACGATTGGCTGATCAAGGCAGACACGGCAGCCAGGTTAGAGGTGGATACTGCTCTGACTCTGAAGTTACTTTCAGATCTAGGCTGGATAGTCAACAAGGAGAAATCCGAGTTGACACCCACTCAACATTTCGTTTATTTAGGGATGTGAGTCGATCTCGAGGAGGGCAGGGTTTACCCGTCAGAGCCCAGAGTGGTGTCTCTGTTAGCCATCCTCAAGAGTTTTCGATTGGGAAACCGCATTCAGGTGAGGCGGTTTCTTCAGATGATGGTCTTCCTGGAGCAGGTGATCCCGTACGCTGCTCTAAGCGAAGACCTATCCAGTTGTATCTGATGTCTCTGTGGAAACAGAGTACAGAACCCCTGTCAAAACTGGTGCCAGTTTTGGAGCCAATAATGTCGCATCTTGTATGGTGGAAAAAGCGTCAGAATCTCCTAGTAGGGGTTTCGCTACCCCACCCCCAGCTGTCCGTGTACACGGATGCATCGCTGGAGGGGTGGGAGCCTGCCTGGGATAACACCAGGTCTCGGGCACATGGACTCTCCAGGAGAGCCAGCTGCATATCAATCTGTTGGAAATGATGGCAGTGGAACTGGCATTGGAAGAGTTTCTTCCAATGATCAGGGGCAAGGTGATATTGATACGGTCAGACAATTCGACGGTAGTATCATACATAAATCGCCAAGGCGGGACCAAGTCACCCACAAGTCTATCAAAGTGTGGCACTTGATTCAATGGTGCAGGAATTACTCGGTTGTTTTGAAAGCAGCTCACATTCCTGGGCGATTGAACATTCTGGCGGATGCTTTGTCTCGCAGACAGAGAATTCTGCCAACAGAATGGTCCCTCAACCCTCCAGTTCTACGAAGGAACCCAACATGGACTTGTTCGCCACACGGGAAAATGCTCAAATCATGACTTATGTCTCGCCGATTCCAGATCCAAATGCCGTCGATACAGACGCTGTGGCGATAAGCTGGAGGGGGATGCACGCTTACGCGTACCCACCCACCATTCTTCTGCCGAAGGTATTGCTGAAGATCAGAGAGGAACCGTGCCTGGTCCTGCTAATAGCGCCGTATTGGCCCAGCAGGGCGTGATTCACGGATCTTCTAGATCTGCTGGTGGAAAACCCAGTGCAGTTACCCAAGATTCTGAACGTAATCTCTCAGGCCAAGGGACGCTTCCTACACGAGCGTCCCGAAATGTTCAAATTGACTGCGTGGATGTTATCAAACAACGTTCCATGTCGGAAGGCTTTTCTCGACAAGCTGCTGATTTAATCGCGGCTGCGAGAAGGAGGTAAACCTTCAAGTCATATAACAACAAGGTTAACAGATTTGCAGACTGGTGTGAAGAAAAGGGTATTGATACCTTTCAATCCACTATTCAGCAAATAGCAGACTTTCTCTGTGAGCTGTTCTTTTCAGGACTAGCTCCCGTCACAATTGCTGGATACAAGTCAGCTTTGGCATCAGTTATCCCTTGTCTAGCCAACAGGGATAGTCCAGAGGTAGCCCAGTTAAATGTGATGGTGAAGGGAATGAGCAATCTCTGACCGAGACAACCGGTAGTCATTCCAGCCTGGAGTCTATCTTTAGTGCTTAATGTACTGGCCAAGCACCCTTTCGAACCATTGCGTTCCGCTAGTCTAAAGCATTTGACTCTAAAGGCGGTCTTTCTATTGGTAGCTTCCTCAGCTAGAAGGCGCAGTGAGATCCATGCACTTTCAGCAGATAGGGACCGATTTATTGTCTCCGGAGAGGGTCTGCATCTTCTGCCAAGAGCAGAGTTTATGTCAAAGAATCAATCTTTGAGATATCCCGGCAAACCGATCATTATACCGAAACTAACAAGGTTTGATCGTGATGCCAGTGTCTGGTGCCGCCCGGTCCGTGCTTTGACTAGGTACAGAAAACAGACAGACTCGTTACGGTCGAACGATAGACATCTATGGATCTGCCATAAGAAGCCTGGTGACTGGGCACCAGGTGCAATGCGCAAGGGCACACGATGTTAGAGGAATACCCGTCTTGACCGCCCTTTACAGTGGTGTTCCGTTAGAGGACATCATGGCCGTTGCACAATGGCACTGTGAGTCCTCATTCACGGATTACTATATGAGGGATGTGTCAGACTCAGCCAATCCACTCGCTTTAGCTGTTTTGAAACGATAGTTAAGCGACCACACTGCTCTTCTCCCTTTTTTGACTTTGGTAAGAAAGAATTAAGAAGCAGACATGGTCGAGCGAGAGGATGACAACAGATTGTGTCACTGATGGCCGGACAAGTGAATGGTTGGAGGCGGTACGTCTGGAATCCATTTATCATGAGGTAAGTCAAGATTGAGATATTTTTGTATTATGTCTATATATCATGTTCATTCATCTTATATATTCATGCTCATTCCCAGGCTAATACATGTGTATATGCAATGAGCAGTTAACCCTCTTGGCATATTTGTGTTTTCAGGCGAGATGCATGTTCGTGAGTAGGAGAAAAAGGGGGAGGGGGCAGTGATGCGAATGTGATTCGGGTCCGTTAACTTGACGGTCCTTTTTTACGTCTCCGTTAGTCAAGTTTTTAAGTCTAACTCTTTCTCCAAGGGGCAAAAGTAGCATTGATGGCTTGCCCCTTCCCACCAGGTTACTGACCAAATCTGGTGTATATCGGAAGTAACAGATTGGTGAGTATTGATCGAAGGAGAATGAAGGAAATTTAAATTTCCCTTTCTCCGAGATCTAACAATACTCACCATTCTGTTGCGGACCCAGCCTCCCAGCCCCACGGAGGCACGCCATGGGTTTCTCTTGTTTAGTGGCTATGCAAACAATATGAGCTCTATGGTAGACGGGTACTCGGCAGTTGGGAGCCGAGTACCCAGTTCCAAGGAGTCAGTAAAGCTTTCTAAGTCCTAGAGCCAGCTGTCGGGGCCAGCTGTATATCAGAAGTAACAGAATGGTGAATATTGTTAGATCTCGGAGAAAGGGAAATTTAAGTTTCCTTCATTCTCAGTGGCAATGTATATGTAGTTTAGCCTGGTTCCCTGTCTCATTTTTTGTTAATTTTTATTGTTATCTATGTACGCTCACTTCGTTCGCTATAAAATTTGTAGCGCTGTATCGCCATTGGGGGAAATACAAACAAAATCATAGTAACTGCGACATCATAAAGAAATATCGTCCGCTAGAGTTTTCAAATCACATTTATCAAGACGTGTATGGAAAAAGAAAGGGTTGGGGAAATTGATCATCTGAGTTCCATTGGGAAGAGTGACCATGCACCCTTCGGGAAGAGTGACCATGCACTAGTATCATTTAATGTAATGTGCTACATAGATTTGAACCGTAGGCCTAGGGGAAAAGTGTATTACGAGAAGGCAAATTTCTCAGGATTGAAGATAAGACTGAACCAAGTAAACTGGGAAGAGAAATTTAACCACTGTGAGGACAATGTAGAGGAGAAGTTAAAGATATTCATGAACACATTGCAGAAGCTAGAAGATGAATTTATACCCAGAAAGATGATAACCCAGTGACCCAAATATAAGGGGAGGAAAACCTTGAATTGGAATACAATAAAAATTATAAAGAAAAAGTACACAGCTTGGAAATGTTACATGGAAACAAAGACTTGAAAAGTATCAAGAATTCTGCAGATTGAGGAACAAAGTGAGAAATTTAACAAGAAAAATGAGGAAGACATTTGAGGAAAACTTAGCCAAACAGGTGAAACAATATCCTAAAGCCATCTGGAAATACATTAAATCCAGGTGTAATACTAAAGAGAGGGTATCAGACCTATATACCAACACAGATGATAAGAAGTCACCCTTGACGGTAAACGATAAGGAAAAAGCAGATGTTTTAGCAAAGTTCCTTTCGAGTGTCTTCACAATTGAACCAGACGGAGACAGGCCTAAAACCGAACAATGCAAATTAAGTAATGTGATGATGCTGCTTCATATTTAACTGCAGAAATGGTGGAGAAGGCATTAAAGAAGCTAAACATTTGTAAATCACCAGGGCCAGATGGAATAAGTCCCTGGGTACTCCGGGAATTGGCAGAACCCCTGGCTGCACCTCTAGCAAACATTTATCAAACATCAATCAGAATGCAGACGGTGCCCAAAAGTTGGAAAGAAGCCAGGATATCAGCAATATTTATAAAAGGTGATAAAACAGGCTCGTAAATATAGACCGGGGAGTCTGACAAGTATACTCTGCAAACAATGAGAAGGTATAGTGAGAGACCATATATCTTCTAGAAAACGGGGCCTTTAGTCAAAAGCAATTCAGCTTTATCAGTGGAAGATCCACAACACTCCAGCTTCTACATGTCTTAGACAGATGGACATAGGTGATAGATGAGTGTCACACAGTGGATGCCATCTATTTGGATTTTAAAAAGGCATTCGATACAGTGCCATATGGGAGGCTTTTGGATAAAATAAAGGCTTATAATATTGGCAACCCAATTCATGGGTGGATTAGGGAATTTCTCAGTGATAGAATGCAGCAGGTCACTTGGAATAAATGCAGAAGGATCAAATTGAATGGACGTCACCAGTGGGATGCCACAAGGCAGTGTGCTAGGCCCTTTGGTCTTCATGATCTACATTAATGATCTACCAGAAGGGGCCCACTCATACGTTTACTTATTTGCAGATGACACTAAAATCTTCTGTACGATTCTAAAAGATGAGGACTCTGCGGCCCTGCAAACAGATCTGGACGCACTAGCTGAGTGGTCTAATACATGGCTACTCAGGTTCCATCCAGATAAGTGTATCAGTATGAGTTTTGAAAAGACACAGAGTGAACCACATACATGTAAGTACCACATTACTGCAGATTGATGAAGCCATGATATGTACCAGTCTAAGGAGGGAAAAAATATCGGCGTAATAATCGATGAGGAATTAAATTTTGAGAGGCACATCACTGAGAAGGTAAACAAAGCAAACAGAATGTTTGCCATCATCAGACGAACATACCTAAATTTAAACAACTATACAAACCTATGGTAAGGCGTCAGTTGGATTATGCGGCATCTTTGTGGAGTCTCTTCAAAAGGTCAAAGATAACGCTGCTAGAGAATGTGCAGAGACGAGCTACCAAACAATTGGCTGGATTTAAGGAACTGACCTATGAGGAAAGACTCAGAAGGCTCAAGTTACCAACACTAGCATTCCGTAGAATCAGAGGGGATATGATTGAAGTATTTACAATGCTGCGTGGTGTGTATGACACCAGAAATGGATGCATCTTCAGGATACAGAAGGATGTGGTTGCACCTCAGAGAGGAGAGGCTAGAGGCCATAGCAAAATGCTGTTTATGCCTAGAGCTAGGTTGGAGATCCGGAGGAACTCATTTTCAGTTAGAGTGGTGAAAACACGGAACAGCATGCCATTACACCTGGTTACCACCCCATCTGTGAATGCCTTTAAAGCCTGGCTTGATAAATCTTGGAAGAATCAGCTACTGATGTCTAATTATACTGCACCACTGGAGACCAGAAGTCACGGCAGTGTACATCAGTACATGAAGATGATGATCTGACCGTAGAGGCATAAGCCTGCGGTCAGAAGCAACATAAGTAAGTAAAGACAGAAGCAACAAAAAAGGGGAATTAATGCATGTCAGTGAGCAAATATGTGAATGCACATTCCATCCAAGTGTGAAAGACATGGTACTGGCCGGGCCTTAATTTTCATGTTACAGCGCTAAATGCATACAAAACTGACAACCATGACTTTCCACGGCCATGGGTGGGTGTCTGGGTGTGAAGAGTAATACGAGACCGTGAACGATATATCATGCTTGTATCAGACAGATATTCCTCAGACAATGGATTTACCTCAGACACTGATAATAGATTAATTGTCAGGCAAATATTTCTCAGATGAGAAGCCAGAATGAACGTACATGTAGGATGAATGAAACTAACCTTTCTAATATTAAGCTGTTGATATACCTTAAAACCTACCTTTGAGACAGGACTGTCGAGGTGTGCTTTAAAGTGGGGGCAAGGAATATGACTAGTACTACTAGGTATCACAAAACTACATGCATTTCAGCCAAAAGCAGTAATGTGACAGCTTGTATCAGTTGTAAAGTATAGATCCACAGAAGGACATAATTTTGTAATGGACTGCAGGCAAGCCTTTTCACATAAGTTTGTTGTGTGGCACTATAGACATTAAATAACAATTAACCATTTCAGCCTTATGGCTGGAATGCCACATGTTAAAGCAATATTGCATTAAGCAGTGTTTGGAGTTTAGGAATGAAAGGGTACAGCCACATAATAAACAATGACTATATCAGAAAACATTGTTATTACCAGGCCTCATGTACAACTTAATTGTAAGACACGTGTGCTGATGCTTCTTAACCCAGTGTCCCAAATTATAACTGAAAGCCATAAGGTATGGGTTGGAATAACATTTTGGAAACATGGTGTCGTAATCTGTTGCGGTCAGTGACTGCAACAATTTTCAGCAACACTGTTCTCAGCAAGCTATTCCTCTTCTCATAATAAAATGAGATAAGTAATACATACTGGTATTTAGTGTAAATAGAGTTAATGAGTGTCACACATTGTCAGGCTTGTGTTGGATAAAAATGCCATGCTGAGATTCTAGTCAATACCGGCAGGCTGTGTGTTATATCTTTACAATATAAGTGAGATAAAATTTGGACATGGACAGAGAAGGACAGACAGAGAAAAAAGACAAATAGTGTAGAACGTTTTAATATTAGTCTGTCATAACAGCAAATTCTGTAAATTTAAAGCAAGTATTTATAATCTGATGATCAGTAGAAGATACAAAATAAATAATCATTGTCTGGGTTTTTATCCAGTCAGCAATATCATATCAGAGACCCCTGCTACAAGTGCTAGGCCTCAAAGTAGATCTCTGATCTTGGGTCAGGCGCAGGGGTGTAACACTTTATCTGGGTACTAAGCCGCGTATTTGGAGCGAGTGGCCAACCATAGCACTAAACAACTCATCTTTCATGACAGTTAATATCCGTCATGGTGCTCGCCATGTGAGTTCCCGCCAGGAATGTGCAGCACCGCCCCCCCCCCCCCCCAGCCTCGAACGGGTCCACCCAAGCTACTGTGGTAAAGTTTGTAGACCTTGGAGAAAAAGGAAGAAGGTTGTCCAACCTAAAGAACAAGTAAGCAAACCGCTGACTATCATGCAATGGAATGCTGAAGGAGTTTCTAACAAGAAAACAGAGCTTAGCCAAATTCTCAAGGAGAAAGGCGTATATGTCGCGTGTATCCAAGAAACTCATCTAAATGCCAACAGAAGATTCTGTATAAGAGGATTTCAGTGCTTCAGATCTGACAGGGATGGAAGACATAAAGGAGGAGTCATAACCCTGGTCCGGAATAACCTAAACGCCATTGGAGTTCAGACAGACATGGAAGGACCTGAAATTCTCACAATCAAGATAATTCCAGAGAAACATCCTATCACTGTTGTCAACTATTACTGCCCTACCTAATAATCAACCATTGAATCTCGGAATAATCCCAGTTCACCCAGATTTAACTATCGTTGCTGGTGACCTCAACAGTCATTCTCAGTTATGGGCTATCAGTCTACTGATAGGAGGGGTGAGGACAATTGGATGGATGAGCAGAAGCTGATTCTCTTGAATAAGGCAGATGACCCCCCCCCCCTACATTCAACTCAAGACAATGGCATACCTCAAGTTTTGTAACACAACAAAAATACACTCAATTCACTGTTTGCTAAAAGTCACCTGACTTAGATATCTCAGAAAATTTTAACCTATTCATTCCCATGGTGTAGGTTCCCTTGAAACAAGTTTAGCAGAGATACATCCCTCCATTGGGTAGTCTTGATAGTATCTCTTTAACTCTAAAGCAGTCATTGCTCTAGGGAACCGGTTCCTCTATTCCTATAGAGAACATATAAACGAGTCTGTGAGCATGCGCACTTATGCTACTATGCATGCGACCGAGTCCAAGCCGTCATTAATTAATTTTCTGTATTACGGGAAACACCTAACTAAAATTTATCTCAACAAATCCTATTCATTCCATAATCTTGTGGAGCTACATCCACATTTGCTTTTCATGAATACCACAGTACAAGTGGTCTTTGTTGAATAAGTCATAGTACTTATGTAAAATGGTTATAATTTACGTGAATATGAACAGAAAGTTCGTTGTGACCAAGTTGAAAGAAAATGGCGCCAGCTTCACATTACAAGCCAGGTGAAGTCAATAACTCTGATCCTATTTTAGCCACGAGGCTCCGTTCCTACGAAAGGTATACTATATACCGGTTTGGAACATCTCCTACGAAAGGTATCCTACATAACATATGTAACATACCGGTTGGGAAGTTAGTGGATCAATTAAGAGTTTTGACTAGGTACGTATTTCCGAGCGTCATTCTTTCCTACATAAGGTATACCACATACCGGTTTGGATCGAATCCTACATAAGGTATCCTACATAACTATGTAATATACCGGTTGGGAAGTTATTGGATCTATTAAGAATGTGACAGTGGTGCAAACAGGCGTGGTGGACCGGATGAACACCACAAGGATACACCACGATCATCCCCTGAAGAAAACCGAGTGGTCCTTCTAAGGACCGTTACTAACCAACTAACATGAAACTCGCAATTACTTCATGATGATCAGTCAGTCATGTCAGTCGTATTACAATAAAGACGAGACCATCGTATTAATTCGCGATTCGGTGTTCGCTTTCAATTGGCGGCGTTTTTGCAGGCTAATTTAACATTACTAGCAATGGGCCATGAAACCTTTTTACCTTTTATTTAATATCTTATAAAAATTACTCGAGATTTTATGTTTTCTAATACCTGGCGGGGTTAGTCGACGCAAGTATTTTTTATGGCCGTAGTTTCATGAAAAATGTAAACATTGCGTTGCTATGGGATATCCTCTTTAGTGTGTCGTAAATTGGCAAATGTTGGACGATCTCGGAATGCCCGGATGTTCAAAATTACGATACTGAATTGAATCCTCGTAATCACATAACCCGCTTTTGTTAGATAGGCTATTAAGCCTGTGCCAGATTATCAGGTTCACTTGATTTGTAAATCTAGCGAGAAACTTGCGTTCACTTGATTTCTAAATCTAGCGTTAAAACTTATCATATATATTACTGGTTATATTGTAATGTGAACCTAAAATGATCTAAAACGTAATGCGATGTTCTAGAAAAATTGCATGAACGGCCGATAATTAAACTGGGTAGCCAGCGTCTATTGTTAGCGAGCCGGACAGTGGCAAAGTAAATCTCCGTTTGGAGGCGCTGACGAGAAGAGTAGATCTCATTGCCGAATTTCCGATTCCAGGATATCTATATCCGAGTACTCGCTTAAGCTACTTCATTAAAATTTGCTTTACCTAATCTGGTCAGATAATATCACGTGATTTATATATCATGTGATTATCACGTGATTCTGATTTATATATTATAAAGACGACATTTATGTCAAGTTAGGATTAATTTTGATGGAAAAAACAATCTTTATTAAAGGATACGCAATATTTAGGCTGCTCAATTTAATAATTTCACTTCTGCGAATGATGTTTTAAGTTATACATTAAGCATAGCCGCGAGGTGACAAGATTTGTGAAGGGTTTTTTCGTGGTATCTTCAGACGTTAAGATGTTTAAAAATTCAGAGGAAAATAAGTTTTATCCTTGTATATAGTGCGCGCACATTTTTTAGAACATGTAAATTGAGCATAAATGTGCGACCTATTTATGGATTTTTAAGTAAATACGCCACTCCCATATTTGCTGGTACTCATTCAGAGTCAACTTATTTCAGTTGCAACTTATGACTAATAACTTCGAGAGTTAAATGGTTAATATTTTGATAGTAAACGCTACAAACTTTGATGACCAAGTTTTACTATATCAGAGATGTGTGTTGATCTCAGTGTTTTAGTAGCAAGCATAGCCTTTGGATCAGGAAAGTTCTTGACTATCAGCCACTTTTATTAGCCCTAAGATGGGTTTTTTCCCTACTTAATGTAAAATCTAATCTCTCATCATTTTGTAAATTCTTTCTGCGGGTACTTAACTTGGGTGAAATTGGATATATAGAGCAAGTACCCAGGCTATGAGGGATCATTCTATCGGCTCTCAATCGATTAATTGTTATAGTCAAATATAACATTCTGCTTGCAAATGGACTATTACTCGTGGAAATCATCTGAAAGTCTAGAAGAGGGGGAGAACTAACCTAGTTAGAACAATTTTCTCTCTAAGGGGTGTGTAAACTGTGAAATGTTGGTCTGAACATGTTGTTTCCACACCATCTCTTAAAACATTCGAAAATGGTTTAGGTAGGCTTTGGCATAGTCAAGCCAATGTATGACTACACCGTACACGCAACCCATGACTAGAAGTGATGGCACAGGCATGGAGATAAATGAAGAAGAGATGACCATGAGGCCTAATTGTCCTGTGCTCAGTATTATTACCTAGATTATAACTCAATTTTTATGGCATAGCAACTGATTATAATTAAACTTCTGGTTTAGGTATGCCAAATCAAATCACTTCTGGTGTTTTGCTGGTATTGTTTGTTTCTAAATCACTTGACAGTTTAAATGCCCTATTTCAGGGGCTCTTATTTTGGATTCTTTAATTCTTTATTAGTTGCTCTTAGTGCAATGGCTGAACCATCCAATTATCCTCATCCTTCGAAACCTTGTGTACACCCAACTCTTCGCATTTATCTTCTAGGAATGATTTAATTTTTTCTTATGATCCTAGCAGTGCTTTTGTCGTTTTGATTTCACTAGATTTCGTTTTGCTCCTGAATCTTCTCATGTATTACACTTTAACTATCAGCCTCCATCTTTCGACTAATATCAATCTGCAAATAAGTGCGTCAGACTTTATTATTTTAATTGTGAATAGTGGTTTGCTATCTTTTAGTATCATATCTGGCCTGATTTATTTTTAACATAGTTTTTCAGTCTTTCTTTTCTGTCAGTAGGATCCCTCGCCATGATGAAGCATATCTATGGGTGAATGTAAGCTTGTCACAATAACAAAATCTTTTTTGTCTTATCAAGATTTACACCGCTCCTTTCTCGAGTTCAGTAGAAATTTTGATCTTTTTATTTGTCTAGGGATATATCTATTTCTATTATTGTCATATGGAGAGGTCTTCTCAGCCTTATCTATTCAAGCCTATTTTTTATTCTTCTAAATTCTAAATTTCCCAGGCATTATTAAATAAATTCCTCAAGGGGGCCTAACCAAGATGATTGGATTATTGCCTTTGCATGGATTGTGGAATATGGTTTTTTCCTTTCACCCTTCTGTGTAGTTTCAGTCCTTTGTCCTTATCCATCATTGATCTGGTCACAGGTTTGATGGACTTCTTTCCTGTTTAATCATCTGATAAAGATATTAACAATTGGGCTCATATCATACTAGCTTTGTTTTAAAATTAGATTTGTAAAATAAGATTCAGCAGGTTTATTCTGGTCCTAGCTGTCATGCTTAAGCGCTTCTATATAATCTCTACTCTATCAGGGGTGGGATGGGTATAGCTGGCCTCATGCATGTCTTAGGTAGCAGATTTCCTACATATAAGGTACAATCAATGTAGTCATTGAATCCCCCTTTTTTCTATCAAACCATGTTGGTCTCCTTTGACATTAGTCCTGCTTCTGTTCCTGATCAATAATTTTCTGCTCTTTTCAAGTAGGATACAGTGGAGGAATGGCAGAATCCAGACTTTAAGGATTATGAGGTGCTGGCAGATCATCTTTTATAGGGTCTCTGCTCTTATCTTCAACTCATATATTTATCCTTTTCTGACAACTTCCAAAAAATTTACACTTCATGATTTAATACTAATTCTGTTGTATATTTTGGAATTATTTTGTCTGGAACCCATGGCTGCTTTGATACTGTTTGAGACAAAAATTACTTAGTCAATCGTTTTATATTCAACTCTTTTCCTACTATGTTGTCTCAGAAATGGAGTTCATCGATGAAAGGAATAATATGGACATGGAGTCATTTTGCCTAGTCATCACTGGTCTAGTCAAGGATAAGGGACAGTGTTTTCTGATATTTCTATATATACAGAATTTGTCCTAACTGGATCTGGGTTCTTTTAATTACATCATAGCCAGTCTGGGATTCCTCTGGCTTGGAAGGTTGCTTAATTATGTTAAAATTTGGGCCGAATGGAGTCAGTTTTGTGTACGAAGGTCAAGTCTGGTAATTCAGAATTTTGTCCCTCACCACGACTGCATACACTGCATTTTCATTCGTTGGGTGTCATCGGTACCAATTCACCAGTTTATCCATCTGCAGGTCCAGTTGATGTCTTGTTCTTATGTGTTTGGGGGAGGGGATCTCGTTCTTGTGTCTATGGAATCAGATAAAGTAGTCTTACTACTCTCTTCCTTTTCAGGAACTAGAACAGGAACTAATACTCTAGTATTCTTCTTCAATACTCAGGAATATTGGAGAATGAAGAGATATTGTCTCTTTCACAAGCACCTATCTGCTCATGCAGTCATTTCTATAGTAGTGACCTTCATCAACAAGCAGGGCAGTTGAGGTTATCAGATTTTGTCTGGAGTCTTGGTCTTCCTCCTGCGGTGGAGATGTCAGCAAAACTTTCAGCAGCTCACATTCCAGGTAGAATGATTTTCCTTGTAGCTCATTTATTACATCCCATTAAGTTTCTACTCAGTATAGTGTCCAGATTTGATGTTCATATTCTTCCTCCAGGCTAGGCTCTGGCGGTAGATGCTCTGGCCCAGTCATAGACTTCACATTTTTTTTAATTATCTTCAATTTAACTTTCTAGTGCCAATTGTATTTAAGAACTTTTGTCAGCGGTTTCTAGTACAATTGTCTTTAAGAACTTTTGTCAGCAGAATGTATTATCCCTTTAATCACTCATGCTTGGCCCAATGAGAGTTATTCAGTGGATCTCGTAGTCCTCTTTGTGGAAATCCAAAGCGTCTTACCAATTTTGCTGATTTTCTATCTCGTTTAACAGCAGCTTTCAGTTCATCATTCCACAAATCTTCAATATGTATATATGGTATTTTCCAAGAGACCTGTTTTTCAGAAATTGATTTTTTGTCTGAACTTTAGTATTCTTAATCAATTCAAACTATCTGTTACAGGAGAATTTACCAGAGTATATTTAAGGTTTTCAAATGGTTGTTAGAACAGCACATTATCTCGCCCGATTCTGCATCCCATCATCAAGTCATAGATTCATGGCATATTTTTTGATGATTTAAATCCCTGTATGCTGGGGTGGTGTTATCGTTTTCACTAGCATCTATCCTTCTTTGTTTTCTAGAAGCCGGTTTGAGAGTTATTAAGTATTTACATCATTTATCCATGGTACCGGTATTTTTAGGGTATAGCACAAAGGCAAATACCTATAATAAATTCCTCTATTAATTCATTCTTGGGTCCATATGTTTAATTGTATAACTCTGAAATCATTCTTTTTGTACTAGCGGCCGCGTTTGTTAGATGGCATTTTGATATTCATATTCTTTTTGGGAATGATCTTTTCTAGGTGGTAGGAGAGCTGGCCTCATTCTTTGCCCTTGAAGAGATCTTATATATATAAAACCTAATTAATTGTTTTCGATCCTTTCCGAAAACTATGCCCAATTTAAAATATCTTTTTGAAACACCGTTCAGGTTACTTATGCAAATTTGTTTAGTAAGCGCGCATCTCATCAACTGGATTACAGACACCATTAATCGACACTAGAATGTATCTCCAGGAGACACTCAGTAAGTGTTAAGGCACACGATGTTCGTGGTATGGCCTTCTCCTTCGCATTCTATGCAGATCTACCGTTCAGATTACTTATGCGAATTTGTTTAGTAAGCGCGCATCTCATCAACTGGATTACAGACACCATTAATTGACACTAGAATGTATCTCCAGGAGACACTCAGTTTGTGTTAAGGCACACGATGTTCGTGGTATGGCCTTCTCCTTCGCATTCTATGCAGATCTATCAGTGGACGACATTATGTAAGTTGCAGTATAAATGTCAGATTCTACATTATTTTTATCTGAAAGATCAGATTCAATTCACAATCTGACATTTCTCGTTTCGCCACTCAAACCTAGGCTCAATTGCCTAGATTCTTTAGTCAGCCGTCTTCTTCACCATCTCACGGCTGTTTTTAAATTCTCTTTGCTGAGATTTTCTAATTATCATTATATTATTGTATTTTATTTCGAACATTTGTTTGTTCGTGCTATTTCAGCACTTCAGCGATTTAGTTGGTTTTAGTATTTTTGGTGATTAACCTTTCATTCCTGATTTGCAATTTACCAACCCACCTAGTATTTGGGCTCTGACCAATTCTATGTTTTAGCAAACAGTGAATTGAGTGGCTTAGTATTTTTGTTGTGTTACAAAACGACCCAGACGTATATATACTGGTCTGGCGTTTTGTTAGCTTACTAAAATACTTACCACTCAATTCACTGGGGCCCACCTCAGCCACCCCGCATCGTTAAATTGCAAATCATTAAAAATTTGTGGAATTAATTAATGACGGCTTGGACTCGGTCGCATGCATAGTAGCATAAGTGCGCATGCTCACAGACTCGTTTATATGTTCTCTATAGGAATAGAGGAACCGGTTCCCTAGAGCAATGACTGCTTTAGAGTTAAAGAGATACTATCAAGACTACCCAATGGAGGGATGTATCTCTGCTAAACTTGTTTCAAGGGAACCTACACCATGGGAATGAATAGGTTAAAATTTTCTGAGATATCTAAGTCAGGTGACTTTTAGCAAACAGTGAATTGAGTGGTAAGTATTTTAGTAAGCTAACAAAACACCAGACCAGTATATATACGTCTGGGTCGTTCTCCTGATCTAGCATTTTCGACAGAAAATCTACATCATGAATCTTTGCATATTGTTGGGGAACAACTTGGAGGCAGTGATCACCACCCTGTTTTCAGTACCATTAACATGGATGTCGAGATTGACTGAAATCAGACCCCTAAATGGAACTATAAGAAAGCAGACTGGGACAGTTATCAGAAAGAGAGTGTCAGATTGGTAAAAGACATTGATGTCAAAAACCAAAACATCAATAAAGTTGTTAAAAAGCTTAACTCTGCTTTACTCTCTGCTGCTGGCAAATGCATTCCTAGGGGATCCAGGAAAAACTACAGACCTTACTGGAGTAGGTCTCTGCAAAAGTTACATGAAGAAATATCCAATGCAAGGGAAATTGCAGAGAATGTCCCAACAGAAGCCAACCATGTGAGACTCCAACAATCCAAGGCAAAATATCTGAAAGCCAAATTCAGAGCCACCAGAGAATCGTGGAGAGAAAAAACATCAAGCTTAAATCGTGAAAAGGCTACGAACAAACTCTGGAGGCTTGTGAAGCAGCTTAACGATGAAAACACCAGAGTACCGAACATAACTCTTGAAGAGGATTGTGAAATTAAAACAGGAGAGGCTGCTGCTGAACACTTTGCTTGTATGTTTGAGAAAGTAAGCAATCTGGATGTGCCAGTGAGTTGTAAAAAGGCTGCAATGAAGTCTGCAAAGGGGAACGGAGAGACACAAATACATGCCGCGGGAATGGATGAGCTTCTGACCATCAGCGAGTTGGAGAAAAGCTTGAAAGTTCTGAAAAGCAGGAAGTCTCCTGGGCCAGATGGAATAACCAATGAGATGTTGAGGAATCTGGGTACTATTGGAAAGCACAAGCTTTTGGAGATTTTCAACTGCAGTTGGTACACAGAAATTCCCCAGTCTTGGAGAGAGGCCAACATGATCCCTGTACTGAAGAAAGGCAAGAATAAATCCAAAGCGGCAAGTTATCGACCTGTCAGTCTGACTAGTTGCACTATCAAAGCCATTGAAAGAATCCTCAAACAAAGACTTCTTCGACATCTTGAAAGCAACAATCTCTTAGCGAATGAACAAAATGGCTTCAGAAAGTGTACATCTACTGAGAATCAAACAACATATCTGACACAGTCTATTGAGGAGGCGTTCTAACAGAAAAAGCATACCATCACTGTGTGGGCTGATCTGCAGAAGGTATTTGATAAAGTATGGATGCATGGACTCCTCCAAAAGCTCAGGACCAATGATATCTCTGGAAAAATGTACAGCTGATTATATCAGTATCTCCACAACTGAAAGGCATCAGTACAGATGAATGGGACGAGCAGCAAGAAAGTCCTGCTACGACATGGTGTACCTCAGTGTGGTGTAGTCTCTCCCACCCTCTTCACAATATTCATCAATGACCTGGTGAAGAACCTTCCAATGGGAGTCAGAGCTGCATTGTATGCTGACGATCTTGTGATGTGGATCAGCGAGGAGTATGTGTCAACAGCCAATTACTGCATGCAACTCGCAATTGATCACCTCAATTCTTGGGTTACAAGATGGTTTGTCCAGATCAACAAAGAGAAGGCAGTCGCAACTCTATTCACACTATCCACTAAAAAGGAACACAAGACAAGTCTGAAATTTGGTGACTCAGTTCTGCATTGAGGATGAAGTACCTTATCTTGGTCTGATATTTGACAGAAGACTAACCTGGAAGGCGCAAATCAGAAACGCTGAAGGTATAGCCAAGCAAAGACTGGCAGTTATGCGGAAGTTCACTGGAACAAAATGGGGAGCTACCATGAAAATTCTGAAACAGGTTTGCTCTGGATCAGGTAGGCCCATCATCGAATACGGCTCATCATCATGGATCACAGCTGCTACAAGCACCCTTCAGACATTGGATAAGGTACAAAATCGGGTTCTTCGTATCATAACAGGATCTATGAAGACCACTCCAATAACAGCGATGGAAGAACTTACCAATATCCAGCCACTCCAGCAGAGACGAGAAATCAAGGCTGAGATTCAATACGAGAAATTAAAATTGATGCCTCACCATCCCATGCATATGCTGACTCACCAAATGTCTAGAGGAAGGCTCAAGAGGAATAATTTCTTATTAACTTCAAAGAAAATTGAAAGAAGCAGAGAGTCAGACATCTTCCCCAGATGTAGAAACATAACTGCTATCTCTGAGAGGGAACCGTGGAAAGCTTCTGAAATAGAAAACACAATTTCAATCTGGCCCTCGATTCCAGGGATTGAAAGCAAGGGAGATCAAGCAGAGGTGACAAACAAAGTTACATATTTATACAGATGGATCAGCTATCCAGGCTGTCAAGAATTGAGGGCCAGGTGCTCACATTCACTTTCCATGTGGAGCTATAACAGACCCATGCTTGCCAACAGGGAAGCACTGTAGCAATTACACTGCAGAAATCCAAGCACTGATCTTAGCTAGCCAAAAGCTGATACAACGAAAAACCAGAAATGAAAATATTGTCTTCCTGACAGACTCCCTCTCAGCGCTCCAGGCACTGGAGAGTGGAAAGGAAAGTACAGATTTAATTCCTGAAAATCTTACGCAACTGGCTAAGGAGAACAGTGTCAACTTACAGTGGATCCCCTCGCATTGTGGCATATTAGGAAATGACAAAGCTGATCAACTGGCTAAGGAATGGTCAAATAAAGAACAATTCAACCGCGAGGTTGACTTTGTAGAACTGAAGCATATCATTAAAGCCACAAGAACCACCAGCAGGCAGCATAATGATGCAATACACAGCGTCAGTAGGGAGGATCAGACATGTATCTTCAGATTGAGGACTGGTTACAATCTCTCAGTGCGCATCTTCACCATCTCAAGATTACAGATTCTGCACTTTGTGAGTGTCAGCAGTCAGAAGAAACAGCAGAACATCTCTTGGAGTACTGCCAACGATATGAACAGGCTAGTAGAAGCTTCTGGCCTATTGAAGTATCTTTTGAAGAGAAGATCAGAGGAGACAGAGACATTTTCATGACCACTTCAGCTTTCATGCACCAAATAAGGAAAACAGTCTAGGATTACTATCATGAGAAAGATGAATGCAAGAAGAAGAAGATATCAGAGATATATCTATAGAACAACAGGGTCAATCCCAGACCTCACTGGCCAAGCGTGATAACAATATCACACAAATTTTGGACATTGAAAATGCGCAGTAGGTTGCCCTAAAACAACTAGGGGGAACATACGCATTATGAAGAACCATATCCCATAATGCAACAGGGGCCCATGAAGAAACCACAAAAGCTGTATCATAAGTCGAATCCTGAACCAAAAAAAGCTCACGACCGGAAATGAAGCTTTCTCAGTCGCATGGTATATGTATTTTTCCTGGTTCCCTGTCTCATTTTCAGTTGATTTTTCTTCATTACACATGCGTTCATGTTATCTATATACTCTCACTTCATGAGCGTTGGCTTGTTTGGGCTTTGGCCATGTGCTAAGGATGCCAGAAGACACACCAGCACAGAGAACCTTGGAACTCACCCTACTCGGAGCCATCAAATACAAAGCCAGGAGAGGACGTCATTGCATAAATCTGCTAAGCGTGCTACGAGGTGACCTCAAGAAAGCAGGACTCGGTACACTCAAGTCAAAAATGGACCTGAGGAAGCTAAGGATTTCGGCTGAGGACAAGACACAGGAAAAAGTGAAGAAGGGCTGATTGTAGCTGTATGATGTATCTACTACTACAGCCGCAGAATACAGTAATCATACATAGCAGCTCAATATACCGTCATGATTCTTAAGTTATTTAATCAATCAGTTAGTCAGTCACAAGCATATCCTACAAGTTGTGTGGTTGTTTATGACGTCATATAATGGATGGATAACTGGAAAGGTCCATTGGTATAATAAGTTATCAGGGTTTGCACGGGTCATGGAAATCCTGGAAAGTCATGGAATTTGAAAATCTAAATTCCAGGCCTGGAAAAGTCATGGAAATTCGTCATTTTGATCATAGTCATGGAAAAGTCATGGAAAATGATAATCTCCCTAAATAAAAATAAAATCTGATGGCATCCAAATGTAAAATGAGGAAATAAAGCTCGGAAATACACATTTCTTTGTTGTGGCGATCACATGATTTCATTCATGATCACAAACTCTTTTGTGTTTGGAGGCACTAGCAGGAGTTTCATTGATGCGATCTGCCGCTTCCTTGTCTGAAACGACTCCTATAAGTTATCAAACGGGTACACACCACAATGATAATATATAGTAATTTACGTGTTCTGAGTCTAGTATATTTATATCTACCGAGTACTTGCTATAACCCTTCTTAATCTGATTTAACCATACCGTATTCCTAATATCACGTGATTTCTCTATTTTCAAGATGCAATTTTATGTCAAAATTAGCATTGATTTTGATGTAACAAATGATTTTTATCGTAGGATACCAGATATTTAGGCGGTCCCATTTAATAATTTCACTTCTGCGATGATGTTTTTGCAGCATAAATTAAACATAGTGGTATGGAGGTAAGAATCAGTATGAGGAAATGGTGCTCAATTTTCGAGTTACTCTGAGTTTTAACCATTTTCACGGAATGGATTTCAATTTTTTTCTTGAACACCTAATAGAAGCCTGACTAAGTGAAGACTATTTTAGAAAAAAATTGTCTACTCTTGGTCTGCAAGCCACTACAGAAGCCGTTTTTGGCTTGCATGAGTGTTTCCAAAAATATACCATTTTTTGGGCCCAAAACTGATTTTTTTCTAAATTTTCTAGAGATGGTCATATTGCTTCTTACCATTTTGACCGATTTCAACCAAGTTAGGCTGAAAGGATGCTACATGTATGATCAATGTACATTCAGACTATTCATCAATTTTTTATGTGAAACCCTCAGATTTTATTAAAAATGTACTGGAAATAGTCACATGCTGACCCTTTGCTCTAGATATAGTGAATTCCATATGATTCAATATATGCTGTTGAACATTTTGAAACAAATTTGACTGTCTTTTATCTAACTATTGATTCTTGGAAGTCATGGAATTTTTTAATTTAATCATGTGGAAAAGTTATGAAATTTCAAATACTGAAACGTGTACAAACCCTGTCTCTTGATCTGCAAATGGACATTTCTCAAGACTACTACAGAAGCCGTTTTGGCTGATATGAGTGTTAAAGGGTTAATAGGCAATTTTTTTGGTCTAAATCTTGAATTTTTTTCTAAATTTACTAGAAATGGTCATATTGCTTCTTATAATTTTGACCAATTTCAACCAAGTTAGGCTGAAAGGACGCTATATGTATGATCATAGGCTTTAGAAACTCCATTCACAATTTTTATTCGTCAAAATCTCCTTACAGTTACTGACAGTAGAGATGTTATATTTACCTATAAATATATCTGGTAACATGGCTGGAAAAACTTGTAGTCTCTGTGTGGTATCGTTCAGACTAAGGATCTTGAATAATGTACCTTTCCAGTTTTAGCTATGCCCCGGCCATCTCTAGCAAAGAGCCACCCACACCTCGTCTGTGTTGGGATCTATCAATCCCTGAACTCCCTGACTATCAATTTCCAGAAAACTACACAGATAAGCTGTTGAATATTTTGACACTAATTTGACTGGGTGCTGTTGCTGCCTGTGGCAGCAACAGCACCCAGTCAAATTGGTTTCAAAATATCTGACAGAATGTTTATTAAATAGTAAAGACATACAATTCATACAACCTGACAAACTATTAAGTGTTTAAGATAGATTAAATCGAGTCATTCATTACATAATTATTATGATGTCAGCATACACGTCATGTAGTTGATTACGACGTCATATGATTGACTGAGGAAATGGATTCATGAATTGCTTAGACCTTGTTGTTTTCTGTGTCTTTCAGATTAAGATCACGGTAAACATCACTAAATCAGAGGAACATGGAAAATGACATGGATCATCATCAGAGCACCATTGAAAGCTAAAATGGAAAATTCTATAATTAGATTAAATTATCTTATTCTGTAGTTAGACCTGAAGTGAATTAACACATTTTCCTACAAGACACTAAACTGGTTCTGCATTCTTCTTAAATCAAACTGCTTCAATACGCGATCGTTCGCCTGTGTAGATCTAAATTCATCTCAATATTTAATCATGACATTTCCACACACTCACAAGACAGTATTTGTGCTTGACCGCAGTCCAGCCTTTCTCCAGTCCTCAGGAGAGTTTATCGAGTATGATGTGTCCAAGTCTAAAGTGGCCGGCTTCATTCCCGCAGCACCTATCTGTAAGAGTATGTGGACGTGTAATGTTGAGATTATGACGGAGTGTATGAGGATTATCTATGATGTCTTCCCAGCTAGAAAATTGGTAAATATCCTCTCACTCACATGTCAACATACATGTACTTGACCCCTTTAATGGTCAAGCCGGCCAAAACCAGCATCTGCAGTAGTCTTGAAGAATGTCCATTTGTAGGCCAAGAGAAGACTATTTGTGAAAATTTACCACTGGAATGCCTGGCTCGATAACCGAGTCAGTCATTCCAGTTGTAAATTTTCAAAACTAGCCCTCTTGGCCTGCAACTGGACATTCAGTAAGCAAATATTTGGATTTCCTTGACCATTAAATGGTTAAATACATGTATTGAGCTAACTTCCATGTATGGAAGACAGGTACACTCCATGCTCTAACCCTTAAACTTTTTCTAGAAAGTTTTAGTTTTCTCATAGAAAATGTCCATTTGCAGACCAAGAGAAGACTATTTTTGAAAATATATCACTGGAATGACTGGTTCGGTAGCTGAACTTGAGCCAGAGCCAGTCATTCCAGTGATAAATTTTCAAAAATAGTCTTCTCTTGGTCTGCAAATGGACATTTTCTATGAGAAAACTAAAACAGATTTTACGCTTATTTGCCCTGAGATTGAGCTATATGGGGAATTTAATAATCATTGAAATGGTTAATCTGGGCAGACCGTTGATTTTAGGGTGGATATCTGGGATTCGTAAGATGTCTGTAAATGGATGCTGAATGAATTAATATGATCCAGTTGATAAGATTGGTGATGCTTAATCGAGGAATCCAGTTTTAGCTATGCCCCGGCCATCTCTAGCTAAGCTCCACCCACTCTTCACCCGTGTTGGGATCGATCGATTCCTGAACTCTGACTATCAATTTCCAGAAAAATATGCGAATAAGCTGTAGAATATTTAGAAAAAAATTTGACTGGATGTTATTGCGGCCTATGGCAGCAACAGCACCGAGTCAAATTAGTTTCAAAATATTCAACAGAATGTTTATTAAATAGTGAAGACATAGAATTCATACAACAACGTTTTGTCCATCATCAATTAATGTCATTATCATAATGTAATTGATTATGACATCATCCTGCATGTTATGTAGTTGATTATGAGATCATATGATTGATGGATAAATTTGAAAGGGCCATTAAAACCTATGTTAATCCTTTGAATTATTAACTAAAAGCAGCCATACTGGATAGCTGTCGAATATTTTGAAACCAATTTGACTAGAAGCTGTTGCTATATAGTCAATGGAATGACAACATAAATCCCTACAGTATCACCATTGAACTTTGATATTCTGCACACACACACACACACACACACACACACACACACACACACACACACACACACACACACACACACACACACACACACACACACACACACACACACACACACACACACACACACACACACACACACACACACACACACACACACACACACACACACACACACACACACACACACACACACACACACACACACACACACACACACACACACACACACACACACACACACACACACACACACACACACACACACACACACACACACACACACACACACACACACACACACACACACACACACACACACACACACACACACACACACACACACACACACACACACACACACACACACACACACACACACACACACACACACACACACACACACACACACACACACACACACACACACACACACACACACACACACACACACACACACACACACACACACACACACACACACACACACACACACACACACACACACACACACACACACACACACACACACACACACACACACACACACACACACACACACACACACACACACACACACACACACACACACACACACACACACACACACACACACACACACACACACACACACACACACACACACACACACACACACACACACACACACACACACACACACACACACACACACACACACACACACACACACACACACACACACACACACACACACACACACACACACACACACACACACACACACACACACACACACACACACACACACACACACACACACACACACACACACACACACACACACACACACACACACACACACACACACACACACACACACACACACACACACACACACACACACACACACACACACACACACACACACACACACACACACACACACACACACACACACACACACACACACACACACACACACACACACACACACACACACACACACACACACACACACACACACACACACACACACACACACACACACACACACACACACACACACACACACACACACACACACACACACACACACACACACACACACACACACACACACACACACACACACACACACACACACACACACACACACACACACACACACACACACACACACACACACACACACACACACACACACACACACACACACACACACACACACACACACACACACACACACACACACACACACACACACACACACACACACACACACACACACACACACACACACACACACACACACACACACACACACACACACACACACACACACACACACACACACACACACACACACACACACACACACACACACACACACACACACACACACACACACACACACACACACACACACACACACACACACACACACACACACACACACACACACACACACACACACACACACACTGGAAGACCGAAGAAGACTACTGCCCATGATGATCGAGCCCTAGTACGCCTTGTTAGGAGATCTCCATTCACCAACAGCAGAGTGCTCAGCCAGCAATGGGAAACGCGCAATAGAGTGTCAATGTCTACCGTCAAAAGGAGACTGTATGCTGCTGGCATGAAAGCTAGGAGACCTGTCAGACGTCCTCTCCTCACCGCACACCACAAAGAGGAGCGTCTGAGGTGGTGCAACGAAAGAAGACACTGGAACATGAGATCCTGGAGACGGGTACACTGGTCCGATGAAAGTCGGTTCCTGCTTCATGCCACAGATGGTCGAACTCGTGTATGGAGGTCCAGACGCACGGCGTACGACCAACGTAACATCATGGAAGAAGTTCCATTTGGTGGAGGTTCCGTTATGATATGGGGGTGCATCTCATTTGATTGTAAGCTGGATCTGTTGACTGTACCTGGAACACTAAATGGACAAAGATATCAAGATTCCATACTGGATAGAGTTGTGGTCCCTCATTTTGTAAATCATGCACCGGGAACCCACCCTATATTCATGGATGACAACGCCCGACCACATCATATATATATATATATATATTGTAAATAGCATTCAGCCAAATAAATGAAGATTCAATTCAATTCAATTATTAAACTGGTTCTTGGCAGCATTGAGTTAACTTAACGTACAAAGGTCATGGGATCATGTAGAACTGAACAACATGATGCATACAGTTAATTTAATATGATGATATGATATCATTTTCAGCTGACATATATTAGGCATGTTGAAGCCTGTCAGCTGGTCCTAGCATTCATAACTTAAAACTAATCTCCACTAACATATAATATTTACAATAGTATATGTTTGGGTCATAACTCATTCCGGAATTTAGAGATAACCCAGAGAAGTATTTACAGAACTTGCTTATAGATGAGCCGGTGTGCTATTAACATACAATAAATGACAATACAAGTGTAATTTTAACATGGACATATATATATATAGTAATGTTTTTTAAAACATTTTTAACAAAGCTGCATTGGTCACAGTTATATGACATTAGTGTGAGTGAGTGCGTGCGTGTGTGTAATTTGTTGATAAGCCTATCTTTGTCTAACCATTGCAATTATGAAGAGGTTATAAAACACTAATTAATAATTTAACCCTTTAATGGTCAAGCTGACCAAAACTGTCTTCTACAGTGGTGTTCAGAAATAACCATTTGCAAAATAAGAGAAGACTATTTTTGAAAAGATACCACTGGAATGACTGGCTCGATAGCCAAGCCAGTCATTCTAGTGGTGTTTTAAAAAAAATAATCTCTTGTCCTACAAAAGGATTTAAATATTTTAAAATAAATTTTAACATTAATGGGTTGAAGACCAGCATAATGCAATGCTGGAATCTATACTGAGTCAAAAAGGTTTAGTAACAGTGAAGTTTGGTTTTGTTGTATTAAAACTATGCGTCCATTTATAACCAAATTTGCAGGCATGTTTCGTCAATGTAATGTGTCGCTGATCATGAAGAAATGCAAATCATTTCTTGCATTTCTTGGCCGCATTTGAAAATGCAATGGCCCACATTGGCGGGTAGCGAAGGCAAAAATTCAACATATTGCAAAAGCAGATAACGAACATTAACAGAAAACGCTTAAAAGTTTACCCTGCCGAACATGGGCCGCCGCCCAGGGCTACCCGAAAATCAGCGCCATGAAGCAATGGGAAGACTCGCTACTGGGGAGAGCGTTCGCGCTATTGCTCGACATTTTAATGTTCACGCCTCAACCATTTCCCGTCTCCGCCAACGTGAGCAGGAAACTGGACATGTTAATGACCGACCACGATCTGGCAGACCGAGAGCAACAACACCACGAGAAGACCGCTACTTAGTGACGTCATCACGACATCACAGGTTTGAGACTGCGCCGCAGTTGTCCCGTAATTTGCATACCGCTACCGGCACTACAGTGCATGCTCAAACAGTGCAAAACAGACTCCATGATGCTGGACTGCATGCCCGTCATCCACTTGTTGCTGTTCCGCTTACAGAGCATCACATCGAGAATCGGTTTGCATGGGCAAGAACTCAACAGCGATGGCATGCTCAACAATGGAGCCACGTTTTGTTCAGTGATGAGTCGAGGTTTTGTATGGATGTGGCGGATGGTAAGCAACGGGTTTGGTGACATTTAAGAGAACGGTATGATGCAGTCAACATCATTCAGCACGACGGATTCGGTGGCGGCAGTGTCATGGTGTGGGCTGGAATCCATGAAAATGGCAAAACAGATCTTATTGTGATTCGCGGAAATTTAATGGCGCAACGTTACTGCGAAGAAGTTGTCGCCCCTGTTGTCATCCATTTTATGCAGCATCATGCAGACTTTATGTTCCAGCAAGACAACGCCCGTCCTCATTCAGCTAGGATCACCAGTGATTTCCTTGAGGCTAACAATGTTCCGGTGTTGGACTGGGCAGCGCGATTACCGGACCTGTCTCCTATCGAACACGTGTGGGACATTCTTGGCCGTATGGTGCGTGAGAACCATCAACATTTTCACAACGTGCGGGAGCTGGAAGCTGCACTGCTCCAGGAATGGGGTGCGATTCCTCTTCGTGACATCAGGTGCTTAATTCGAAGCATGAGAAAGCGGTGTACGGCGGTGGTTAATGCGTGCGGATGTCACCACCGGTATTGACAGCTCAGTGTTATTATTTAAATTGGACCCTTCCATTGAATGATGCCGTGTTAAAGGCGCAATGCTAGCATTACAGTAACAAGAGACTGTTGTTCAAATTGGAAAATGGCCTATCAATTAAATAATATATTTGAATCAATTTATTGTTTTTGTTAAATAACATTGATACAGTAATATTCTCAGTGTTGCTAAACTTTTTTGGTTCAGTATATGACATACAATAAGTTTTTGCTTGCTACTATTCATTTATTTAAATTGTTTCTTCCAAGTGTCTATAATTCTGCTACACTGAGTTTTCTGGGTTTCAGTTCCAGGTAATAACGAGTGACACTGGCTCTCAGAAGCTGAGTACCTGGGCCCTGAAGGAACAAAATTTACAACAGGTATGTAATGTGAGAACAGCACAGGTAAACCCGCTTTATACCTTTCAGTGTCAAGTTGTCCACTAACGACTTTCGCTTTTGAAAAAATATGCATGTGTAGGTCAACAGGAAAATATTTATGTCAACACTTGAAGAAGTGACTTGACATAGCTATCCAGGCAGGGTTGGATGTGTCATCTCAGAATTAGGTAGAATGGTAAAGTTTTTCGACATGTCCAGACAGCTCAACATGCAGGCCCACACCTTTGTTTACCATTAACCCGTAAATGGTCAAGCTAACCAAATCTGACCTCTGTAGTGCTCACGAGGAATATTCAGGCCATTTTCAAACATTTACCGCTGAAATGATTGTTTCAGTAACCGATCCTGTCATTCCAGTGGTAAATGTTTACGCTTGGCACGTAAATGGACATTCACTATGTAAACATGTAGATTTTTTTTACCATTAAACTATTTAGGAGTTACACCCCCAAACGTAAGCAGTAATACACTCTGTTATAACAGGTCAGTTGCCATGCAAAATTTGACCATTAAAGGGTTCGTACAGATCGGATACGATAGGAAATGATTTTTATACCACTGGCTTTATACATGGCCACCTAATACAGGTGGTTACTTAGTCCCATCAGAAATGATTTCGGAGACTACAAGGTGGTGGTTCTTTAAAAGGATGTATGTCACAGTCATAGTGTTTAACATGGCATCTAAATTCTGGATGTCCCAAGAACCCCACACTGAAATCTGAGAGGCTCAAGCTGAAATCTAGGGGTTCCAAATTGAAAATCCCAAATTTCAATGTGCTTTTTCTCATCCATGCTAAGATTAGAAAGTAGTATGAACTCACAGCTACGAAATATGGAGATCACATGCTAGATCTTCTGGGTATTTCTATAAAATTAATTAATATTTAAAAATCATAAACGATTTTAAGGGGTCCCATTGGGCCGACGCACTGCCACTATTTTTGGGGTTCCATGTAGCATTTTGGAGGTATATACACCCAAAAGGACCCATATGAGAAGAGTTGGTCACAGAAGCACTTAGGTTAATAATGAACCACTTCGTTTCTGGAAGACAAGTGGTCGTTGATGTAGCAGGTTTGTGTTCATATTGACTAATGTGCTCATCCATTTCATGGAAGCATATCTGTGTGCTAAGAGTTTGAACCAATTTTAAGATCTCAGTTTTCAGATATTTATCTGACTTTAGATATTTTGTTTCTTCATTCAAACTTTTAGCCGCAACTTGTAACTACATGTAGTATAAGTCTGTCTGTCTGTCTCTCCATCTGCTCTGTCTGTCAAATTTCAGCCAAAGCTGCTGAGTCACAACTCTAGCATGTTGTACTTGTTCTTTCTTCATTTATGAACTTCATAAATTGTGGCTTAAAATATTTGAATGTTTTTATCTCACATGGCCTGATGGACCAATAACTTGGTCAATTTTTTCAATGTCCATCTTGGATTTTCGTAAAATTTTGGAAATCATCCAAAACATATCTTCTTAATATATTGCACGATTTTTGCAAAAGTTTTCATCAAAGACTCGGGAGTAGTAGTCCTCAGAACTTGTATACAGAAATTGAATTGTCAAATATTTGTCTGGCATCCATCATTGATTTTCCGAAAATGTCCAGGAAAATGCTTAAATGGCTACTCCTTACTAATCACATGTCCAATTTCCACCAAGCCTGGCTGGACGACCCTAGGCTCCTATGGTTAAGACCGTGTATAAAGAAATTTGATTAGTCAAATATTCTGGCAGCCATCTTGGATTTTCAGAACAGTTTTTGTTGAAAACCTGTGTGCCTGAACAAATGCTGTTGTCATAAGAGACTTAGAGTATGGTATTCATAGAGAACATGGTTTACTGTAATTCTTTCTTTACTACAGTTACAGATGACTGTCTCTGATGTTGAGTTTAGAGTATAGATTGTACTAAAGAAGTGTGATAAATAAGTATTATCTCTGGCTGGAAGGAGTTTCCTTATGACCTTACGCTGAGTATACGTTGGACTCAAAGTCTGAATGTTTGGAAGCTAATTTGCCTCCGCCTTTTATACTCACTGGCCCGGGTCTGCCACCAGCGGTGCCACTTGGTACTGTTTCCTTTTTCCGTGGCAAATGGTCATTCAGTAAGTACAATTATCTGGCCAGCAAATGGTCATTGAGTAAGTACGATTATCTCCTGGCCGGGTAATGGTCATTCAGTAAGTACGATCATCTCTTGACCTTCACAAGGGTCATTCAGTAAGCACAATGGTCATTCAGTAAACACAATCATCTCTTGGCCTGCACAATGGTCATTCAGTAAGCACAACCATCTTCTCTTGGCCTGCCCAATGGTTATTAGCTCACCTGGCCTGAAAGGCAAAGTGAGCTTATGCCATGGCGGTCATCCATCTGTCCATCAGTCTGTCCGTCAAATCGCTTCTGCTTAATGGTTTGACCGATTTCAAGCAAATTTGGCTGAAAGGATCCTATGGTGGTACCCTCTAGACTTTTTTTTCAGAATTTTGATTGATCAATTTTTTTGGTGAAAATCTTAGATTTTATGAAAAATCTACCGGAAATGATCAAAATTCTACTCCTCCATAGCTGCTTGACATATTTTAGCCAAATTTGGATAGATGGATTCGATGGTGGTAAGCTATAGACCATCTATTCAGAATTTTGATTGAGCAATTTTTTGGGTGAAAATCTTAGATTTTGTTACCGGAAATGGTCAAAATGCTACTCTTCCATAGCTGCTTGGCATATTTCAGCTCAAATAAAATCAGCAAATTTTATGGCCCTTCTTTCAGAGGCGCTCCTCAAGGCTCAGGAGAAGGGTGATCAGATTCCTCCTGAAATTTTTCGATCCTTAGCCGATGTTTCAAGAGGTTCCTTGAACTCAGTTTGCCGTTCCTTGGGTTTCATTACCTCTAAAAGAAGATCAAGGAAACTTGCAGAGGTTAACATTTTGAATTCACTCACTTATTTCAGCTCCTCCTTTTGGATTGGACATCTTTGGCCAGGCTTCTACCAATATTCTTAGAGCTGAGTCCGATCGCCTTAGATCAGCTAAGGATATGCGAGATCAGATCTCTGTTTTGAAACCATCGGTCAAGAGAGGCTCTTCCTCTGTCAGAAGTCCGAATTCCTCTCCCAGGAGGAAGAATCTCAAGTCGGATGAGTATGGTGCCTATCCTTCTAGGGTATTCACAAACTCAAACCGGTCCTCTGCTTCCCAATCCAGATCCGCGGAGGAGGATCGTTTCGAATCCATTTCGTCTCATAGACCTAGATCCCAAGTCTGTCAAGCACCTTCTTAGGTAAGAAGGGGTCAGGTGTTTTCACGAGGTTCTAGATCTAATTCTAGAGGTCACTCCTCTAGAGGTTTTTAGACTAGACGGGTTTGAAGGGATGGCCATAACCCTGGTAGGCCTTTCCCTTTCGTCTTGCCCAGTCTTTCCTCCTCCTCCTCCTCTTCTACCACCTTTGAATCTATCAGTGCAGTCCCTTCTTCCCAGTGTGCCAGTAGGAGGGCGCCTGTCTCTGTTTTGGGAGACTTGGCAAGCCCTCGTTCAGGACTCCTGCCTTTTAGAATAAATCCACAGGGGTTATGCACTGTCTTGGATAGATCTTCCTCCTCCTCTGTCTTGCCAGCCCAAATGGACTCTGGTCCCTTCCAATCCGGAGAAGTTGGAAGCACTGGAAGACGAATTGGAGTCGATGTTTCTAAAGAAGGCTATAGAAGCGGTTCCTTTATGGAGAGTAGACCCGGGTTTCTACTCAACTCTTTTTCTAGTCCCTAAAAAAACATGTGGATGGCATCCAATTATCAATCTAAAAAGGTTAAACCTTCTAATTTCTACTCCAAAATTCAAAATGAAGACTATCTCAGATTATTGCCAGTCTGACTGCAGGTATGTGGACGTCTTCCATAGACCTGAAGGACGCTTATTTTCATATTCTCATCCACCCTTCTTTCAGAAAGTTCATGAGATTCACTTTCAAGGGACGGGTATGGCAATTCAGAGCCTTGCCTTTCGGCCTGACCACGGCTCCCTTTTTCTTCACCCGCCTAGTATCAGCCGTAGCAGGAATTCTGCACCATCGTTTTATTCCCCTTCACGTTTATATAGACGATTGGTTACTAAAAGCAGAATCTTCCTCAATTCTGTCAAGTATCGTTCCAGAGGTCTGCGGTCTGGCTTACAGTCTAGAATGGGTCATAAATCTAGCAAAATCATGTTTGACTCCATTTCAGGTTTTCACCCACCTAGGCATTTCTTTCGACCTAGTTCGAGGCTTAGTCTTCCCTTCAGATCTAAGAGTAGAAGCCATCTTAGTGGCCATGGAATTTCTGTCCTCCTCTGCCGTGGTCAGAGCAATCTTTTTTCTCAGGGTGATAGGCTTGATAGTCAGCGTCGAGAACATCATTCCGTGGGCGGCGCTGATGAAAAGACCTTTCTAAATGTATCTTATGTCCCTGTGGAAACAGTCAGTTCATTCGATTTACCATCAGATCCCTGTCAGAGAGCATTTAAGTCCCCACGTAGAATTTTGGAAGGATCGCTCTCTGCTTCTGATGGGTGTTCCTCTGGTCAAGTCTTCTCCTTAAGCAATTATGTTCACAGACGCTTCCCAGGAGGGATGGGGAGTGGTCTGGGATTCCCTGTCTGTTTCAGGCCTGTGGGAGTCGTCAGCCCACATCAACATTCTGGAATTGTGGGCTGTCAAGAAGGCTCTCCTTTCTTGGTTGGATTGGGTAATGGGTCTCAAGATCTCGATTCGATCAGACAATTCAACAGTAGTCTCTTATATCAACAGGCAGGAGGGCACAAAGTCGTCTCCTATGCTTGGAGGTGTGGAATCTCCTCATGTGGTGTCGCATGAATCGAATTTTCCTAGTGTCCACCCATGTCCCAGGATGTCTGAATTTTCTTGCGAACCAATTATCTCGCCCCTCTAAGTTCGCCCACACAGAGTGGCAGTTAAAGAGGTTGGTTGTCAAAGCGATCTTCAACCTCTTGGATCGTCCCCACATAGATCTGTTCGCGACCTCTCTCAATACCCAGATCTCCTCTTTCATGTCTCCTTTTCCGGACAATCATGCGTTGGCTGTGGACGCCCTGTCTCAGTCCTGGACAGGAATCTTCGCTTATGCGTTCGCTCCAACAATCCTGATTCCTTTGGTTCTGAAGAAAGTCAGGGACCAGATCTGCGAGATTTTGTTGATAGCTCCCTTTTGACCAAAAAGGATCTGGTTTGTAGACCTTATCGATCTTCTAATAGACTTCCCTCATCTGCTTCCAGTGTCCCCAGACCTGCTGTCTCAAGTAAGGGGAACTTGCCTTCATCCAAACCCAGGAATCGTCAGTCTGTGCATTTGGAGAATATCGCGTGCTCGGTCCCTGGGAATAAAGTTTCTGCAAGATCTCAGGAAATCATTGATTCTGCCAGGAGGGAGTCGACCCGAAGAGTTTACAAGGGTCGACTTAAGATTTTTGGAGAATGGTGTTCAGATCATGATCTCGTGCCCGATTCTGTTTCTATTTCCCAGGTGTTAGACTTTTTATCTTTTCTGTTCGATTCTTTACATCTGTCTGCTAACACTCTAAGAAGATATAGATTTTCTTTAGCATCTTCTCTTCGTTGTTTGTTGAACACTCAAGTTAAAGATACTAAGGTTCTGAATGGTTTCATCAGAGGTTTAGGTAATATTCGTCCTCCAGTTGCTAAACCTTTGCCTTCCTGGAACTTGGCTCTGGTTCTTCAGGTTTTGGCAGGTCATCATTTCGAACCTATCTCTACGATTAGCTTGAAACTTTTAACTTTGAAGACCGTTTTTCTAGTTGCATCTGCTTCTGCAAGAAGATGATCCAAAATTCATGCTTTTTCCGCTGAAAAGGATAGGTTTATTGAATCTGGGGACGGTTTGCTTTTATATCCCAGAAGGGATTTTTTATCAAAGACTCAATCAAACCGTTTTCCAGCTAAACCAATTATTTTAAAATCTTTAACCTCCTTTTCTCCATCTGACAGACTTTGGTGTCCTGTCAGAGCTCTAAAAGTATACAGGCGTCGTACTGATTTTAAAAGATCCGATCCGTCCCATTTCTGGGTTCCGTATGTGGAAGGGGTAACCAGACCAGTCTCTAAAGCAACTATTTCCAGATGGATTTGTGAGACCATTCGCCTTTGATACGAGATTGCTTCTCCTGAGCATATCAATCTTTCTAACATTAAAGCTCACGACGTTAGAGGGATGGCTACCTCTTTTGCCCTTTTTGCTGGCTCTTCTGTAGACGAGGTTATGCAAGTTGCAGGATGGAAATCCAAATCTACTTTTACTACTTTTTATTTAAAAGATCAGAGCGCAGCGGCTTCATTTTCTAGGAACATTATGATTTTAACAAAAAAGGCTGAAGACGATTTACCAAGCACATCCCACCTTTTTCGTTAGGACCGTGCGTCTGCGTGTAATGGTGAGAGTTGTTCCTTGGTTTTTATTTATTTCTTTAAGTTTAAAGTTTTATTTAGTTGATAATCACTGTGTGATTGGTTAAGATGTACCATTATGTTATGTTATTAACATTTGGTTATGTTTTGTTTGATTTTTATCCTTGGTTATGGATTCTCAAATCTCCTCCCACCTAAGTTTTGTAGTGGGACACTGACCAAATCTACGGGTTTAGCAAGTAGTGATTGAACAGTAATGGATGTTTTTGTGGTGTAGTAACAACCCCCAACAGAACCCCCTTTAGTTGGTTGGTCTGTAGTTTTATTAACCACTATAAAAACATACTTACCGTTCAATCACTATGACCCGGCCTCAGCCACCCCGCTGGGTATTGATTTGAGAATCTATTCTGGATATATGGCACTTAAATTTAGAAAAGTGAATCAGTTTTCACGTTTGGGACCTACTGCGCATGCGCGAGTGTGCTTAGTGACAGGCGTCACCAAGGAGTGAGTACAGACTGGTGGCAGTCTATTGTATGGCTAATACAGGGGGTCCCTCTACCAGAAGCCTGGTTGAGGGTCTACATGGTGATGGTATTGGCATTAGGGAGTATGTAAGCGAGCATAAAAATTTTATTCTGAAAGCTAAATGCAGATATTTGATTTAGCAAGTAGTGATTGAACGGTAAGTGTTTTTATAGTGGTTAGTAAAACTACAGACCAACCCACTAAAGGGGTGTCTGTTGGGGGATTTTATGAAAAATGTGCCGGAAATGGTCAAAATGCTACTCCTCCATAGCTGTTTGACATATTTCAACCAAATTTGGTTAGATGTATTCTATGGTGATAAACTTTCATTCACAATTTTGATTGGTCAATTTTTCCGGTGGCCATCTTGTTTAATGTAAAGAGTCGTGTATATTTAAATGCAAATGTTTCAAATGCGAATGGTGCCAGTGAGTGTCACAGGCCCTTGGGCCTCTTGTTCAGTAAACACAATCATCTTCTCTTCGTCAGCATATGGTCATTCAATAAGCACAACCATCGTCTCTTGGCCTGCACAATGGTCATTCAATAAGCACAACATCTTCTCTTGGCCTGCACAAGGGTCATTCAGTAAGCACAATGGTCATTCAGTAAACACAATCATCTTCTCTTGGCCTGCACAATGGTCATTCAGTAAGCACAACCATCTTCTCTTAGCCTGCACAATGGTCATTCAGTAAGCATAGCCATCTTCTCTTGGCCTGCACAATGGTCATTCAGTAAACACAATCATCTTCTCTTGGTTTGCACAATGGTCATTCAGTAAACACAATCATCTTCTCTTGGCCTGCACAATGGTCATTCAGTAAGCACAACCATCTCTTGGCCTGCACAATGGGCATTCAGTAAGCACAACCACCTTCTCTTGGCCTGCACAATGGGCATTCAGTAAACACAATCATCTTCTCTTGATGTGCACAATGGGCATTCAGTATACACAATCATCTTCTCTTGGCCTGCATAATGGTCATTCAGTAAGTGTTGTTAGTTTCATAATGACAGTATGAGTGATTGACAGATCTGTTCCATGATGTTATTGTCAGACTCCCTGCCACTTTCCCCTTTTTATATTCTAATCTGATGGATAGCGAGATGTTTTACACAGCTTGTATATCTCTCAAATCCTGACAGACACAATTGTTTATTAGATTATATATACACCTGTGCAAAAGTTAAGCACCACCCTATTTTTACGCACATGCGAGGGTATATTCATGTGCTATGAAGAAAGCAATAGCATAAACATTTATGTACCCATCCATCTTAGTGCAAGAGGTAATAATGCAACTAGAGGAATGCTGATTATGATGGTGGGGAAACACTGTATGTTTTTGTTTGAACTTGAAAACGAGGCCTGAATATGGTTCCGTTGACACAACTGACAACTATTGCCCTACAGTTGACACACGTGGCTAGATTGTCATTAATGGTGTCTGAAAACGAAGTTTAACATCTGTGCACGAGTTTGAGACTGTCATTATTAATACCGGGTATATCCACCTATGCCTGGATGACGGCCTGGACACGACGTCTCATGCTGGTCACCAACCGACTGATACGCCATTGTGGTATTCGTTGCCATTCAAGATGGAGTGCGTCTGTTAATTCCTGTAGGTTCTGCACAGGAGGATCCCTCCTTCTCACCATGTTTCCCAGAATGTCCCAGATATGCTCAATAGGGTTCATGTCAGGGCTCCTTGCTGGCCATGGTAGTGTTTCGATGGCATTCTGGCGGAGGTATTCATGCACAGCTCTAGCACGATGTGGTCGGGCGTTGTCATCCATGAATATAGGGTGGGTTCCAGGTGCGTGATTTACAAAATGAGGGACCACAACTCTATCCAGTATGGAATATTGATATCTTTGTCCATTTAGTGTTCCAGGTACAGTCAACAGATCCAGCTTACAATCAAATGAGATGCACCCCCATATCATAACGGAACCTCCACCAAATGGAACTTCTTCCATGATGTTACGTTGGTCGTATGCCGTGCGTCTGGACCGCCATACACGAGTTCGACCATCTGTGGCATGAAGCAGGAACCGACTTTCATCGGACCAGTGTACCCGTCTCCAGGATCTCATGTTCCAGTGTCTTCTTTCGTTGCACCACCTCAGACGCTCCTCTTTGTGGTGTGCAGTGAGGAGAGGACGTCTGACAGGTCTCCTAGCTTTCATGCCAGCAGCATACAGTCTCCTTTTGACGGTAGACATTGACACTCTATTGCGCATTTCCCATTGCTGGCTGAGCACTCTGCTGTTGGTGAATGGAGATCTCCTAACAAGGCGTACTAGGGCTCGATCATCACAGGCAGTAGTCTTCTTCGGTCTTCCAGATCTAGGCCTGTCCTTCACCTCGTTAGTTTGCCCATGTTTTGCAATCAAACGACTGATTACAGTATGGTTAATGTTCAGCTGTCTGCCAATCTCTCTGCATGACATACCAGTGGTATGCATGCCTATGATTTGCCATTTCACACGATCACTTAACCTTCGTCTTGCCATAGCGGTTCATAATCAAGAGCTAATTCTCTCTGTACAAATAAACCACGGTCATGAACACAAAATTCCTAATCTTGTCGCCTAAATCTGTATGTAATGTTCTACACCTCAAACTGGACTTTTACATAACTGAACACGTGTGCTGTTTCCCGCCACGCACGGACATCAAGCGGCGTGAAGTCATGCATGCATCTGCATTTCATTCTTGGAATTATGTCAGCTAACGCGGGGACAAAAAGTATGGCAGCCTAGTTGTACCATCATGTTTCTACGTTCTATTGTTTTTGCTGGTGCTAAACTTTTGCACAGGTGTATATAACTGACCAAGGGGGAGAACTCTTTGCACATCAAAAATACAGATCAAGGGAAACAACTCAGTCATAAACGTGAGAAAGAGTCCTGAAATTTTAGCCATTGTCAACATTATTTATCATGGTGATTCATTTTCACTATTGTCTGAGTTTAGCTATCACTAGATGTGTCACAGTTGGTGCGTGGGTGAATGCAAGCATGGAGCCATATCTAAAAAAACTGCTGATTCATTCTAATTGGCTCAAATTTTAATACAGGTTTAACTTTGTAACATGATTTTCAGAAACCTGAATCAGATTTAGATCAATATGCATATCTCAGAAATTAATGATCCGATTCCGCTCAATTTTCACCCCAAAAAGTTTGTGATGGTACACAAGGACTCCCACACACGTTAGACATGATCCGAAGAGTGAATGCAAAAAATCTGTGATATCCATTGTTTTAATATGAGTGTGTATAATCTCAGGTTATGTTGTTTGGTTATGGATTTGCACCAAGCTTGCACATTTGTGCATAGACTACTTACCACCCACATACAAAGTATTTCAACTGGACATACTTTCTGGACAATATAGTTCAATAGTAAATTTTCTTATTGTAGATAATTATAAAATATTAACCTTTTCACACTCGTCTCAGCTAAAAATAGTTTCTGCAGTGGTCTTGAGAAATGTCCATTTGCAGACCATGAGAAGACTAGTATTGAAAATTTACCACTGGAATGACTGGCTCGATAACCAAGCCAGTCATTCCAATGGTAAATTTTCAAAAATAGTCTTCTCTTGGTCTGCAAATGACATTTTCTATGATAAAATTTAAATTTTCTTGAACAAATTTGAGGGTTAAATTGTTAATTAATTAATTTTCTGTCTGAATGTCTATACCTTTAACAAATTTACGCAAAACCATTGGATGTGATATCTATAAGATGACAATCTTAGATTGGTCCAGATTCACAGTCCGATACAGCGACATCTCTTTGTATCTTGTCCAATAGAGGCATCCATTTCTAACTATGCCCCACCCATTTCTAGCTAAGCTCCGCCTACAGTGTGTGTGTTTGTTGGAATTGATTTGAAACTTTAAAACCTGAATTCCCAGAATCAAAATTTCAAGTTACCTATACAGGTGAACTGTTGAATATTCTGAGACTTTGACTAGGGATTGTTGGTGCCTATCTCAGTGAAATTAATTTCAAAATGTTCAACAGCATCTTTTGGTCGGGGTAGGACTTTTTTGGAGGGCTAGGAGACAGGAGATTTCCTGTCTTTGTTTGCCACAGTGTTTTGTGCTTGTAGAAGGATGCTGGTGGGATAGCCGCGCGCTCTGTAGTGTTCCACAAGGAGGTTACTTTGGAGAAGGAAATCCGTTTTTGAGAAACAGATTCTGCGTAGTCTCAGCATCTGGCCCAAAGGGCTTGCGTTTTTGCAGGCCCTGAGGTGCGCTGATTGGTAGTGTAGGTAGCCATGTGTATCTGTTGGTTTAGTGAAGAGGTTAAAGGTCATGGGTTCATTGTCCTTTCTATGGACTGTGGTATCCAGGAAGGAAATGCTAGAATCAGAGATTTCTGAGGTGAATTTAATGGAGGGATGAGCTGTGTTCATGTATTCTAAGAAGGCGTGAAGTTTGTCACGGCCTTGATCCCAGACCATGAAAATGTTGTCTATGTACCTTAGGAAAAGCTTAAGTTGCGAGGGTGCATTGGCGAGGAGGGATTCTTCTAAAATGGACATAAAGATACAGGCATAGGTGCAAGCGGTTTGCTGCCCATGGCTGTGCGCCCTACTTGAACGTAGTGTTGTCCATTAAAGGAAAAGTTGTTCCTTTCCAGTACCAATGTTAGGAGACTAACCTCTGATTGTTAGGGGACCGGGGAGTCCGTATTTTAGCCAGAATTTATAGACGGCGGCTAGGCCTTCCCTGTTAGGGATATTTGTGTAAAAAGATGTGACATCCATGGTGACTAGGAGAGTTCCTGGGAGGATAACACCATATTTTTCCACCCTGTTGATGAAATTAGTGGTGTCTTTTACGTAAGAGGGAATTTTTGAGACGTGGATTTTTAAGTGTTCGTCCATGAAACTACTGATAAGTTCAGTAGGGCAGCCATTGCCGCTTATGATAGGCCTGCCCGTCCTTGGTGGGTTGGGTATCAATCCAACCGCTATTTCTTCTGGGATTTCACCATAGGACACCAGCTGGGAGACTCGTTTTCCCACTAAGTTAGTGAAAAATTGTGTATTGTCCCTATGTACCAGGTCGTAGAATTTGGTATCTGAAAGTTGTCTGGTGGCTTCCAAAATATAAGATTTACGATCCCAGACAACTGTTTCCTGGCCCTTGTCAGCCTGTTTGATGACTACATCTGTATTGGTGGCTAAGTTATTTAGAATCTCGTTCTGTCTGTTTGATAGGTTACGTTGGGTGGGCCTTGGCGGGATGTGTGTGTTCACATCGTGGAGGACGGCTTTTATGAAGGTGTTCAAGGCTGCATCTCTGCCTGGGCTTGGTGTCCAGATTTTCTTAGGGCCGAACTTTTTGATTAGATTTTCCTTGAAGGGGTTTATGGTGTTGCCAGATGGGCCTGGCATGGTGGGGGACCAGTCAGGTGGGTAGGCAAAGTGGAATTTGAGTCTGAGGGGCCTGAAGAATCTGTTTAGATCTTCATGTAGCTGGCCTAGATTCGGGTTTTCAGGGGTGGGGCTGAAGCCTAGGCCTTTTTCCAGGACTCTGATGGTTTCAGGGGAGAGGGAGGAAATATTGGAAACAAACTTAGAGGTGTAGTTTTCAGAAATCTGTATTATAATATCATTAGAGTTATTATTAAAATTAGACAGATTATACGGTTTATAGAAGGCAAATGAACCGGCTATGTGTGGTCCTTGGTTCAGAGGTATTGCCCATTTTGGAGACGCTGTAATAGCTGGATGACGTCTGAGATGGCGGATGCACCCTCTCCTCGGAGTGCCCGTTGTCCTCTGGTGGGCCCTTGAAGTGGTCTGGGTCCATTTCTCTGAATTCTCGCTTGGTATGGATTGAATCTTGGTGCCCTGTTTGGCCCTCGTCTGTAACTGGTTTGACCTCTTGGTCCATTGTTTCATGGCATGATTGCTCTTTTTCTGTGTGGGCTCCTTGACCTGCTCCATGGGTATTGGCGAGACCTTGTGGCAGTGATGGTGACGCCTTACTCTCCTTCTTGGATGGCATCTGGGTTGCTGCTGGTGGCCTGTGCGAAAGCCGTTTTGAAGCCTTGAGTGACAATTTGCAGTCCCTCGCATTTCTTCTCTAGGAATCATTGGACTAGGCATGCGCTGTCCATGCCTTGTGATCTCTGCATGTCCTTCCATGCTAGGCAAAAATCTTTTTCCTCTGGTGCAGGAAAAAATAGCTGCCGTGGGGCCAAGTGTAATGGGACTTGGCCAGTCCTTATGCCTGTAGCTAGGTTGGCTATGGTTTGCTCCATCCTTGCTTGTTTGCAGGCAGCGTTGCGCCAGCTCTTGTACATAGGTACAAGACTTGGCGGGATCGTGGGGACCTGGCCCTTGTTTTTTGGGGCCAAGGCCTCTGTCTGGATCTGGGCTTCTCTTTCTCTTTCTGAGCGGTTCCCAGGGGTCTTCTGCGCTCACCAGTGTGGTGGTGGCAATAGTGCTGCTGGTGGCCGAGGTGGTGTCCCTGGCTTCCATAAATTCCTCTTCTTGTGTCTCCCCTACTTCTGTAAGCAAAGTTAGCTTTGAGATAGAGGGTAAAGCCAGCTCCTCTTGGAGACTGTTCGTATTGGCTGATACCATATTTTTGCTGTTTTTTTAGATTAACTATAACGTGGAAAGCCACAATATTTGTTGGTGTACCTGACGCTTGTCCTCGATTGGAGGACGAAAGTCGGATGCTTAGCACTGGTTCTGCACTCGCTATTTATATGCACGCACATGCTCCTTGTTTGTACCCTGAATCGGGGTACCAGTGGCAAGGGTACCAAGCAGCAATGCGCATGCTTGTGCGCATTGTGTGGGACCCTTGCTTGAGAGGGACCCTTGTGAGCAAGGGTACGATTTCAAGGGTACCATTCAGCGCGCATGCATGTGTGCATGCGCAATAGGGGGAAAAAACCTCAAGAAAATTTTTTTTCAAGGTTGCTTAACAAGGCTGTTTGCCGTGTAGTTATACAAGCGTGCTTGTATTGTTAGTGGTGATGTTTTTTAGAATGGTGACACTGGTGAAAGATGTTGGGTGAGGGGACAGAGGCATATAGTCAATAGACTTTGGGAAGAAATGGGCGAGGGGATGCTTGGCCCTTTCTGAGATCCACTTATGCATAAATGCTCGACCCACAGAAAGGGTTTCAGTTCACTTAGACACTATAAGAGACACATCAAAGATCTGCACAGTGATCCGATGAAGCAACTAAAATGGACATGTTCCTGCTGTGTTAAGACTTCTCAGAAAGGATGGCGCCGTGGCCCATCTAACAGGGCCACACGGGTTTTCCACGACATATGCCCACAAGATCATAGATAAGGGCAATCTAGATGGCACCAACATCAATTTTGGACAAAATCTCACCGCCATTCCCGACAAACAGAAACCAGTCAGAAACTGCCCCAGCTCCACCAACAGCAGGTCGATTCTACTGAAAGCATACCATACAACCCCAAAGGCTCCGAACAGATCAGAACTATTTTTGAAGGAGGACTTTAGCATTGCGAACGCTAGCATGAAGAAATCTAGTTTCATTCCTGTGGGTGGCAAGAAGGCAGCAGTTCCCGCCCTCACCACAGTTCCTCCAACACCAGATGAAACCCCAATGCCTTCAACAAGCGACATCAACGAAAAAATATGTGCAATTATGGTGGAGGGCGATTCTACTGAAAGCATACCATACAACCCCAAAGGCTCCGAACAGACCAGAACTATTTTTCAAGGAGGACTTTAGCATTGCGAAAGCTAGCATGAAGAAATCTAGTTTCATTCCTGTGGGTGGCAAGAAGGCAGCAGTTCCCGCCCTCACCACAGTTCCTCCAACACCAGATGAAACCCCAATGCCTTCAACAAGCGACATCAACGAAAAAATATGTGCAATTATGGTGGAGGAAATGTTGAACTGCCTTTAAAACGGCGGCGATGAATCATTCAACGCGAACACCACAACAGCCACAACAGACGCCAAGGAAAGCCTGAGCAGTCTCTTTGGTTCAATATCGCCAAGCCCATTAAGCATGGGATTTTGTCCCCCTTCACAATAACCCCCCCCCCTAGTGGGATTTTCAGCACACCATGCGTGACGCCCCCCCCCCCCCCTCTCGACGCCACCCAAAGGTGGGAGAGGGGTCCCTGTGCAGTGGGCCCCTTGACATGCCCACCTTGGCACAGATAGGACAAAATTCCACTCCACGCCCCCATTAGCCTTCACCCGGGGGTGCCGGCCAGACGGCCAAGATCGTTTAGCCCAGAAACATCCAGTTCAGAGGACACACCGTGTGCTAAAATTTTCAAGAAACGTGCTCCTAATGGGTCCGTATGGCACGAACTGGCAAGTGTTGCCAAACATTACAGGAGACATCCACTAAAATTCTGAACATTTGTGAAGAATACGACATCCACTAATACACCAACCAGGTGTATCTTACAAACTATGTTTTTTTAAAAAACTTTAAATAAAACTCATCAATCCGTCGCACAGTGCTTCCATCACATCTCATTTCACCACTGCAAATTGATAGTCTCATCCCTCTAAGACTTCACCACATCAATAAACTTCTTATAAAAGAACTTCATAAAACTCCCATCTTGTTGTTGTTCACTCCTTTCACAACATGGTTATAAAACATCTGATGAGCTTCCACTATGGAGCGAAACGCCATAAAGCCGGATCTCAGAAAGGGCCAGGCATCCCCTCGCCCATTGCTTCCCAAAGTCTATTGACTATATGCATCTGTCCCCTCACCCAACTCGTCTTTCACCAGTGTCACCATTCTAAAAAACATCACCACTAACAATACAAGCACGCTTGTATAACTACACGGCAAACAGCCTTGTTAAGCACCCTTGAAACAATTTTTTCTTGAGGTTTTTTCCCCATATTGTGCATGTATACATGCATGCGCGCTGAATGGTACCCTTGAAATCATACCCTTGCCCATAAGGGTCCCTCTCAAGCAAGGGTCCCACACAATACGCATGCGCACAAGCATGCGCATTCCTTGGTACCCTTGCCACTGGTACCCCAATTCAGGGTGCAAACAAGGCGCATGCGCAGTTGAGGGGACCCTTGCCAGGGTCCCAAGGCATATAAATAGCGAGCGCAGGACCAGTGCATAAGCATCTGACTTTCATCCTCCAATCGAGGACAAGCGTCAGGTATACCAACAAATATTGTGGCTTTCCACGTTATAGTTAATTGTGACATCAGCTAACATGTCATGTAGTAGATTATGACGTCAGGTACTTGAGTGACAGATCGGGACGCTCCATAGGATTGGATTCAAAATCTAATTTGGTTACCAGGCAGCCATTTTGAAATCTTTTTTTAATGTGCTGTCTCACTTGACATTTCATTCAACAAAGCCTTATTAAATTTTAACTCTTTACCGCTCAAGCCACCCTACATTTCTTTGTGAAAGTTTACATTTTTTCAGTTAAATAAACAAAATGTTATTCTCTTACAGGATTTGAAGATGGATTATCTCCACATTAACCCGTGAACCCTCAAATTTGTTCAAGAAAATTTATATTTTCTCATAAAATGTTCATTTGCAGACCAAGAGAAGACTGTTTCTGAAAATTTACCACTGGAATGACTGGCTCAGTCATCGATCCAGGAATTCTAGTGAGACGTTTTCAAAAATACTCTTCTCTTGGCCTGAAAATAGACATTCCGGAAGACTAGTATTAGAGTCCAGTCTTGGCTGGTTTGAGTATTTAAGGGTTATTTTAACAATGCCTCAGATGATTTCAATGAAACTTTGCAGCTGTCCTCCATACAATGTATTTACCTACAGTCAGCACCAGAATCTATCTTTATGTTTTACCAGTATATACAGGGTTAACCCTTACCACACTGATGTCAATATTCTATCTTTTACAGTGTCAATAGCAAAGAAACTGGTGTACATTTTTCAACAATTTTGGTGGACGATGTTGCTGTCTACGACAGCACCATCTTCCACCAAATTTGTTGAAAAATGAACACCAGTTAATCCTTTAATTTAATTTGAAAATTAAAAATTTTGACATCAGAGTGGTAGGAGGGGGGGGGGGGGGTGGGGGTGGTGTTAAGAGATATTTATCAGGATACATCACCATGTTAATCCTTTAAGGTCATCCTTTGCAGTGTTGTTGAGAAATGTCCATTTGAAGGCAAAGAAAATTATTTTCAAAATTTTACCACTGGAATGACTAGCTTGAGAACTGAGTGAGTCATTCCAGTGGTAAAATTTCAAATATAAATTACAGTAATATTCCAAAAATTGCAATGCTCTTAACAAATGTTGACCATTAACAGGCTAAGATATGGGCTAAGATCTCTTTTCAATGGTATTTGGTTTAACAATGTCTTAAACTCTAACTTTGTTCTACATGAACAGTTGTATTTCTTCCATATCTTAAGAGCTAATTTATATAGCGGATATAACGGGTAAAGGGAAATAAGTCTTTGCAACTCAAAAATACAGATCAAGGGAGACAACCCTTATGTTAAGATTAAGAAAAAACAACTATCATCCACGTATTTGTATTATTTAGCATGTTAATGTATCTTTTCTGTAAGGTCAAGATATCATGTTAACCTTTTTACACTCATATCAGCCAAAAACGGCTTCACTCTTGACTGTTGAGAAATGTCCATTTGCCGACCAAGAGAAAACTATCTTTGAAAATTTACCACTGGATGACTGAATAACCGAGCCAGTCATTCCAGTGGTAAATCTTTTTAAATAGGCTTCTTTTGGTCTGCAAATGGACATTTTCCATGCGTGTGCATGCATTCGTGTGCGTGTAAACATACATTCCAGTATATGTATAGTAAATAGGTCATTGTTGGTTATTATATACACAATTATATACACAATTATATACACAATTATATACACAATTATATACACAATTATATACACAATTATATACACAATTATATACACAATTATATACACAATTATATACACAATTATATACACAATTATATACACAATTATATACACAATTATATACACAATTATATACACAATTATATACACAATTATATACACAATTATATACACAATTATATACACAATTATATACACAATTATATACACAATTATATACACAATTATATACACAATTATATACACAATTATATACACAATTATATACACAATTATATACACAATTATATACACAATTATATACACAATTATATACACAATTATATACACAATTATATACACAATTATATACACAATTATATACACAATTATATACACAATTATATACACAATTATATACACAATTATATACACAATTATATACACAATTATATACACAATTATATACACAATTATATACACAATTATATACACAATTATATACACAATTATATACACAATTATATACACAATTATATACACAATTATATACACAATTATATACACAATTATATACACAATTATATACACAATTATATACACAATTATATACACAATTATATACACAATTATATACACAATTATATACACAATTATATACACAATTATATACACAATTATATACACAATTATATACACAATTATATACACAATTATATACACAATTATATACACAATTATATACACAATTATATACACAATTATATACACAATTATATACACAATTATATACACAATTATATACACAATTATATACACAATTATATACACAATTATATACACAATTATATACACAATTATATACACAATTATATACACAATTATATACACAATTATATACACAATTTCAGCTTTATAATGATTGCTGTTGTGGCTGTAAATATTGCGCAAATCTTAATCTAATTGATCTAGATATATATTTTGTATTGTTTTGTTCAGTTTATGTTGGGCTTGGCACACCTGGGCCCCCCTCATCCTGGTGAGAGTGAGGAGTGTAGCTTGATGCATGGACTGACTCAGGCTGTCGAGGTGCTCTGCGAACCCACTGAGGCTCAACACAACGTGAGAACGTCATTGACTGAGGATGCTGCGTGTCTACTCAACCATGGAGCAGTACTCTGTATGACAACTCTCAAAAGGTGCATATCTACCGTTAATTTCTGTGTATATTGCGCTATCGTGGATAGTGCGCACCCCTAAATTTGACCAAAATCGGCCTGAAAAAACCTTCTTTCCGTGTATAGTGCGCAGTAAGATTGAGAGACATGTGAACGAAAACTGGTAACAAAAGAATCAATGACTTACTGCGTGTCGAATACGCTTTCCTTATAAAATCCCATTTGTGGCGTGCGTTACTCTGTTGTTTAATCACGGGAATATCATTTGCATACACTTTTAGCAAATATTTTGTATTAAACTTTATTGAACGATATAAAACGATATAAAAATACAAATATAATTTCCATCAGAACAGGTTAGAATCCGAATTTGATTTGAGCAGTGCACATTAACATAAATGGTCGTTAGAACATAAAAATTGCATATTTATTTTGTTTCAATTCATAAAATATGAGTTGTGCGCTGATACTTGAGAGAATAAAATCTATTTTAATAAAAAAAACCTACTCAAATCCATTTTGGCTCACTAACAGTGCCGGTAATTATTTTGATAATTATATCAAAGGCGAGCCCATGAGATTTTGATGAATCACATATGGCGACGCAGTAGATGAGTGGTTTCAATACTCGGTTCCTTTCTATATCTATGTAAATGCTAGATCGCCTTGAAAAACATCGGCCCTATCATTATTTTTTTAACACATTTATGTCCGTATCTGTGTAGCAATCTATGGATTTTAAACATCTCTATGTTCAACTTGGGAAGACAAGAGTAACCTCCCCTTATATATATAACTTAGAACAAATTACAGGAAACAATGGCGTTGTAAAAAAGTTGAATGATGGTTTATTTGATCATTTTACAACACTATGATATTTAATAAAGGTATAACACAGTATTTAGACAGTAGTAAGGCATTTCAACGATCTATTAGTACCATTATAGACATGTTAGAATGCGATCGTTATTCCCGACTGATTCCCGATCCATAAAATCACATTTTCAGCTCTGAATTTTGTGATTCTGACGAAAAATTCTGAGGAAAAAAATGGGACAAATATTTATCCTTGTATATAGTGCGCAGGAGCTTTTTATAACATGTAATTTGAGCAAAAAAGTGCGCAATATACACGGAATTTAACGGTATGTCATTGTCATTGGTAAATTATCAGAGACATGTCACAGACATTATGTCATACACATAAATCATATTATAAGTGCTGTAATTTTGGATGATTTACATTCATATTTTTTTTAACCCTTTAACGTTTGAAATGCCAGTTTCTCAACTTCGAGACAACTATCCTGGAAAGCTGCTGAATATTTATAGTGATTTGACTGGAACCTGTTGCTGCCATAGGTAGCATCAGCTCCCAGTCATATTGGTTTGAAAATATTCAACTGGGTATTCCTTACATGATAAAGGATTTGTCCTTTCTGGTTTGTAGGGATTAAAGGGTTGAGTGAGTAGTTTACGAGCTCTAAGGGTGCACAATTTTTCCGTAGCCCAATATGATACATCACGATATATCATGATTTTTTCTACGATATGAAGCTGAAAATATCGAAAAAATTATGGAAAAAAATCCTTCAAAGCGAATTTAGGCAGCAAACCTTTGCAAAGTACGTTAGAATTTGAGTTCTGTATGATATATTCCATTTGAAATCCACAAAATCTCTATGATGTCAAACGGTTAATCGTTACCAAGTCAGTAGGCGAAAGGCATACATTTTTAAAACAATGTTGCAGAAAGCTGTTGCTGAGTTAGGCAACAAGAGCTTAGAACAACAGTGTATTAAAACGATTATCATATGAGAGGAAGTTGGAGATTTAGGTGAGGGATGGGTGGGTGTGGGGAATTAGTGATAGAATAATATGGTATTGGAGAGTATTGTATTATGATCTAATGCCTACAATGATTGGACTGATCAATACAAGAATTCTGCTCTAATCCTTTTATGAACATTCCTTTCTTCAAAATCTCACAACAGATACCATATTCATTGCAAGCTCTTTCTGGTTGAAATTTGGAAGCCACTATTTAATTAACGTTATCTTGTTCTTCAGTGAAATTTATGTCTCGCGATCTTTTGCTAGAAATGGCTGTGACATGCTTCTAGTACACAAATCATTAAGCAAGTTATAAAATGGTGGTGGGATAGTAACGCAAGATAAACCCAAACCCTATTATAAATGAGATCAATTAACCCTTTAACACTCATATCAACAAAAAACAGCTTCTGCAGTGGTCTTGAGAAATGTCCATTTGCAGACCAAGAGAAGACTGTTTTAATTTACCACTGGAATGACTGGGTCGAGAACCGAGCCAGTCATTCCAGTGGTAAATTTTTTTAAATAGTTTTCTCTTTGTCTGCAAATGGACGTTTTCTAGGAAAAAATGTATATTTTATTTGAAGAAATTTGAGCATTAAATGGTTAAAAAGTGTGAATGTTATTGCTCAGGAATGATTGATCAATATTTATGCAAGAGAATGTGATTATGGCCATAGTTTTTACTGAGTCTCGGTCAAAACCTAAGGTTATCGATCGGACCATAGGTTCACTAAAAAGCGTGTTTACCGGATCAGTTTATAACCATCACCTAATCCTTTAACCATTGAAATTTTAGGGTCTAAGTTTCAAGACATTTATACAGGAAAGCTGTTGAATATTTTGAAACTATTTTGACTGGGGCCTGTTGCTGCCATAAGCAGAAACAGCTCCCAGTCAATTTTTTTCCCAAATTATTCGACTAAAATATACATAAGATCATAAGAAATGTGCCATCTCTGGCCTGTAGGCGTCAAAGCGATAAAAAGTGTGAATGCCATTAGGTCATGATTGGGTATGGGGTGGGCAATTAAATCTAATTCCTTCACCGATAGCAAGTACGCAAAGGCTCAATGAACTGTGACCTCAGAATACAATCTTTCCCTTGAATCATCTGTTGGTGTTGCTTTTAATAAGTAGCGCCTACACAGTGACGAAGCAAAGTTGATCATGTTACTCATAGTGTGTGGGATACGTGTTTGTATTAATAGAACATGTGTGAATTGGCATTTAATTTGCCAAATCTAAGGCTGTGTTCTCACTAGAGAGTTAATCCTGAATAATGCCGTGAATCAGGATGGCGTTATTCAGGATTAAGTCTCTAGTGAGAACACGGCCTAAGTGATCATGTGTCAAAGGAATGAATTTAGACTGTGAAATCGCTTATGAAAGCCTGTCTTTAAATCAATTTTGAAACAGGCTGAGGAGACCTGTGTATCAAAGCAATATAATACTAGCTTTATATGAAAGTATTCCATGTATCGATTCAGATGTGAATATACTGTTAAATAAACATATTAACAGACACACATTTAGCGGTGGCGTGTTTGGGTAGAGGGTGTTAACAGACACACGTTTAGCGGTGATATGTTTGGGTAGAGGGTGTTAACAGACATGGTTTAGCGATGGTGTGTTTGGGTAGAGGGTGTTTGTTAACAGACATGTGTAGAGGTGGTGTGTTGGGGCAGCAGGTGTTAACAGACATGTTTAGCGCTGGTGTGTTTGGGTAGAGGGTGTTAACAGACACATGTTTAGCAGTGGTGTGTTTGGGTAGAGGGTGTTAACAGACACACATGTAGAGGTGGTGTGTTTGGATAGAGGGTGTTAACAGACACACGTGTAGAGGTGGTGTGTTTTGGTAGAGTGTGTTAACAGACACACGTTTAGCGTGTTGAGGGTGTTATTCGTGTGAACCATAAACTTCCGTAATTTAAATTTTAAAGCAATCCTACTTGGAAATTGTTTAATATTTTGAAATTAATCTGACACTTGTTATGTGATAGAATCTGTATTAAGCCATTGAACCCAGAAATGTCAGTATCTCACTTTCAATAATAATAATAATAATAATAATAATAATAATAATAATAATAATAGCACTACTAATCCAAACTTCTGACGAATGATATATCGTTATATATGATATTTTCGTCACAATACCCCTACCTTGCTCACTAATCAAAGGTGGTCTTAGTACAAGTCAGTTGTCAGGTGAAATGTATTTTGGCAACATCACCTATCTTGAAAGCTGGTTGCCAGATTATTGGCGGATTTAAAGTAATTAAGACTAACTTCAGTAATGGAGGGATCAAATATATGACATCATGCTCAATTACGTCACATGTAGGCTGACGTCACAATACATAGGGACGTATCTACTATCTGGTTCCATCAGCAACATTGAAAAATCTGTCAAGTATAAGAATTGTATGTCTTCGATGGAGTTACCTTTTAATTAATATTTTGCTGAATATTTTTGAAACTTATTTTACTGGGTGCTGTTGCAGTCGAATAAGTTTCAAAGTATTCAACAGCTTGCCGTACTATATCAGTACCTTGAATTTGAGATTAAGAGAATTCATTCATGATTCAAAGTATATAAATTTTGATTCCAACACGGTTAAAATTGAGCAGAGTTTAGCTAGAAGTGGGTGGGGCATATATAGAAATTGACCCCTTCATAAATAAATGTGCTTCAAAAGGTCACGATGAACACAAGTTTTATGCCCCCTCTCCCCCCTCCCTCTATAAATATATGGGGGTGTATAACATTTGCTTTGTTCATCCGTCCATCCATCCATTCTAGCCTTAAATATCCTGATGATAATTCGAGTTCTATTGAATGGATCGTTACCAATCTGGTGTGGGAGCTTGTCTCCTTGGTTGTCTGAACCTTATCGATTTTGGCAACAAATGGTCACGGTCACGGTGACCAATGGGGGGGGGGGGAACGGTTGGGGGGGGGGGGGGGGGGGGAGCATACTTTAGCAATCTCTGATTGTCATTCTTGTTTAGTTTTCAGAAGGTAACCTAGACAGGATTTAGTTTTTTATGCTTTCATGCTGTAAGGTTGCCTTAGTATATCTTATAAATAGTTCAACCTTTAGAAATCTATGATGATTATTCATCATCCAATATGGTCATCAGGCACCAGTGTTCATTTTGACATACTGCTTTCCACATCATATCCCTGCTAGTGTTTATCTAAAGATCTCATCCATCCTTTGGATTCTGTCTATATAGTGCTGCCAGGCACGAGTGTTGAAAACTCTGACACACCTTGTTGGCTTTGTTTTAAATCTTAAAGGTGAATTAACCTAAGAGCTATGGCTATTGGTAATAATCAGCATTCAGTACATGGCTGATAAAGATCATCTTGGAGGAGGGTATTCCATGTGATAGCTATGATATGTTGTGTGGAATCTCCTTCCGAAGGTATATACAGGTATGTGTCATCATGTGCAGTGCTATTGTTGCTCTTGTCATCTGTTATATGCACTGTTTTCAGTGAGGCCTATATTCGTATATTAGAAGAGTGTGTTCATGATGCGATCGTCCAACACAACCAGCTAGCAGCATCAACTGACAAGTAAGACATAAGCTTATCAGTCTGTCACTCTTCATTAATAATTACAATAACGCATATTGTATGAGTGCATGTGTCTATTCATAGACTACAGTAACAGGGAAAGGACTACCCATTAATTGTCTGGCTGCTGCAAGCCACCAGACAATAAATTCAGTGGTCAATAATGCTGAACCTGCTGAATATTTTGAAAACAATTTGACTGAAAGTTGTTAGTGGCTTAGCCACGAACAACTTTCAGTCATATTGTTTTCATAATATTCAGCCTATCCAGAATTAAACCGCATAGAAAATGTAGTATGCAGAAATTCAGCAGGCAGACAGTTACCAAATTGGCCTAATGTTACCGAAACTGAACTCTGTCCAAATTTAACATTTCAACCCTGAAGTCTTAATTTTCAAGCACCGTTCTAGGTAAACTGTTAAATATGGTGATTCTAATTTAACTGCAAGTTGTTGCTGCCTTAGACAGCAACAGTTTCCAGTCAAGTAAGTTTCAAAATATTCAACAGAATCTTGTATATAGATCGTGTTTGTACTGTTCCTCTGAATGTGTCAACTGTTGGTGACTGATTGTAAATATTGTCTGAAGTATATATTGGGGGAGTGATAACGACGTACTGGGTCTGTTTGCTTATGGTGTGCGTGTCGACCCAGGGAAGACGGTGACCCTACCCTGCTTGGTTGATGCCTGCCGGCTCCATAGTGTGGAGCTGGTGGATCCAGTGACATTCCATCTGCCTTCTCCATTTTGTGGATGCTTCGTCCTCGGAGTCCGAGGAGAGGACCTGGATTATTCTGAATTGCATGTCTACTCTAGAATGTCTGGGTCTGTTGAAATGCCGTGAGACTGGAGTATCGTACCTCTCATGTTGGTAGAGGTTGCTAATAGAGCGTAGGTGCTCTTGGATGCAGATTTTGAAGGTGCGTAGTGTCTCCCCTACATACTGTTTCTTGCAAACAGCATGTTAATAGGTATACTATATTCCTGGTCTGGCAGTTGCCGATAATTTTGGACCTGTAGGAGAGCCAAGTATGGGAGCTGGAGAAGAATCTGTTCTTCTGCATTGTGTTGCAGATGTTGCAAAAGCTTCACAACCGGCAAAAAAACACAACCAGTAAAAAATACCTCAACCGGTAAAATTTGTTGGAGCCGCCATCTTGGACTCAACTGTCAACTTTACCAAAACTGGTGAAATTAAACTACAACCGTCAAAAATTACATCCAACCAAACCGGCAATCTCACTTTTCCATACCCTATTAAGGGCATGTGAAAGCCAATCCCCAGGCTCAGCCCATCAGAGTATAAAAGGAGCTGAAAAAGCGGCTTCTGACCATTCAGACTTCTGGCTACACAACGCATTATCAGGCTTTATAACCAAACTAGTAATTCATGAAATAATTTTTATATTGAAAAGCAATGTAAGATATTTGTTTCAATGATTATTATTATTCTTCTAAAAATTACATACAAATTTGGAGAAAAGGTTGACTCAGCTATAACCTGTTTGTCACTCATCGTCCAGACTATGGCACAGGTTAAGTTACTGTCCATATGAGCAGTAAGCAGAGGATGACAGGATCCAGATGAGGAGTGCAAGCTAGATGTTAAGCTAGTAAGCACACAGTTACAGGATATAGAACTACCTTAACCATTTAACACTCATACCAGCCAAAAACGGCTTTATGGTCTTGGAAAATGTCCGTTTGCAGACCAAGAGAAGACTATTTTTGAAAATTTACCACTGGAATGACTGGCTCGATAACCGAGCCAGTCATTTTAGTGGTAAATTTTCAAAAATAGTCTACAATTGGTCTGCAAATGGACATCTTCTATGAGAAAATTTTAATTTTCTTGAATAAACTTGAGTGTTAAAGGGTTAAAAGATATCCATTATCTAAATTTGTGTTGATTTCACGCATACTAATAAGTAAAACTTAACTAACCCTTTACCCCTTAAATTTGTTTTTTTAAATTTCAACTTTCTCGTATAAAATGTTCATTTGCAGACTAAGAGAAGACTATTTTTGCAAATTTAGCACTGGAATGACTGGCTCGGTTATCGAACCAGTCATTCTATTGATCGATTTGCAAAAAAAAGTCTTCTCTTGGTCTCCAAATGAACATTTCTCAAGACCACTGCAGAAGTTGTTTTTGCCTGATATGAGAGTTAAAGGGTTAAGTAGAAATATCTTAGTGACCGCTAGTTCAATAAATAATAGTTTTCTGCAAATACATAATTATTTTATATGAAGCGTTGTAGCTGTAACCGTTACAACTTATTGGCGCACCTGGTCATTCTGGTCATTCTCACCTGGCCATTCTCACCTGGCCATTTTCACCTGGCCATTCTCACCTGGCCCTTCTCACCTGGTCATTCTCACCTGGCCATTCTCACCTGACCATTCTCACCTGGCCATTCTCACCTGGTCATTCTCACCTGGTCATTCTCACCTGGCCATTCTCACCTGGCCATTCTCACCTGACCATTCTCACCTGGCCATTCTCACCTGGTCATTCTCACCTGGCCAGAATCGCCATGTGAGCTTATGATTGGTTAATTTTTTGGATGAAAATCTTAGATTTTATGAAAAATTTATCGGAAATTGTCAAAACGCTACTCCTTATTAACCGCTTGGCGGATTTCAACATAATTCGGCTGGAAGACCATATAGGCTTCAGAACATGTTTACAGAAATTTGATTTGTCAATATCTTTGGGTGAAAGAAAATCTTAGATTTTATGATAACTTTACAGAAAATTGTCAAAATATTAATCGCTTCACAGATTTCAACCTTAGATGGATGGATGGACCCTATCATGGTAGGCTGCAGAACTTCTAAACAGAATTTTGTTTGGCCTTGGTTTTGGGTGAAAATCTGAAAATTTATGAAAGATATACTGGAAAGTGTCAAAACACGTCTCCTCAATTGTTTGGGGGATTTCATCCAAGTTTCGATACATAAACCATATTGTGGCAGGCTCTAGAACTTCTATTCAGAATTTTGATTGGTCTATATTTTTGGGTGAATATATTAGAGTGTATGAAAAATGTACTTGAAATTGTCAAAATGCGGATTCTCCTTAGCTGCTGGACAGATTTCAACCAAATTTGGCTAACATGACCCTATCATGGTAGGCTCCAGAACTTATTTTCAGAGTTTTGCTTGGTCAAGTTCTGGGGTGAAAATCATAGATTTTATGAAAAATTTACCAGAAATTGTCAAAACACATCTCCTTAACCGCTTGGTGGATTTGATCCATATTTGGCTTGAAGGATTCTGTAATGATAGGCTCTAGAACTTCTATTCAGAATTTTGGTTGATCAATATTTTGGGTGACCATCTTGGATTTTTAGAAAATTTTCCGGAACCATTTAAAACGCTACTCCTTAATTACGGCCCAATTTTAATGCCCCTTGGGTTAAATGATCTTATAGTAGTAGGCGTCAACACGTCAAATAAGAATTTTTATTGGTAGATTTCTTTGGTGGCCATCTGGGATTTTTTTAACATTATTCATTAACATTATTATGTCTATTTAAATGCACGTCGTTCAAATGCTAATGGTCCAGGTAAGCGTCACAGGTGCTTGGGCCTCTTGCTTAACAAAATAATATGAAATTAGAAAGACCATAAAAGCGAGCAAAAATCATTTTCCTCATTATTTACCTTTTTATGTTGCACTGAGTTTCACCTTAAAGTCAAGTATATTCTGCATTTGTTGGATGGATTACTGCTCTTGCAAATTAACATCATCAAAATATATTGTAGCTGAGACGAAGCTGTGGAAGCAAAATCCATGTTTAGTCCTGGCCCTGATGTGACATTCCCCCCCCCCCCCAAACCTTTAACACTCTTATTAGTCAAAAATGACTTCAAGACATGACTATTTTTGTCTCGCCTGCGAAGCAGGATCGAGACATAGGTATCACTTTTCCGGCAGTGGCGGCAGTGTAAACCTTTAAGTTAAGTTTATATCTCAGCAATGCCTGATCCAATTGGAACTAAACTTGGGTACATGGTGATATACATCAAAAGGAAGCAGCATGCTAATGCAGACATCATGCGGTCAAGGTTATGGGGCCAAAGGTCACGGTATAATCTTTGTTAATATTTTACGTTAAGTTTTTGCATTAAACAAAAGTTATTGCCCTATATCTCAGCAATGCCTGATCCAATTGGAACCAAATTTGGGTACATGGTGATATACATTGATTGGAAGCAGCCCACCAATAAGGCGATTATGACGTCACGGTTATGGGCTCAACGGTCACAGTATAATCTTTGTTAATATTTTACGTTAAGTTTTTGCGTTAAACAAAAGTTATTGTCTTATACCTCAGCAATGTTGGATACATGGAGAGATGCATCGAAAGGAAGCATCACGCTGATGCAGGCATCATGTGTTCACGGTTATGGGGTCAAAGGTCACGGTATAATCTTTGTTGATATTTTACGTTACGTTTTTGCGTTAAACAAAAGTTATTGTCTTATATCTCAACAATGCCTGATCTAATTGGAACCAAACTTGGGTACATGGAGATATACAGCGAAACGAAGCAGCACACTGATGCAGGCATCGCGAGGTCAAGTTCATGGTGTCAAAGTTCACGGTATAATCTTTGTTAATATTTTATGGTACGTTTTTGCGTTAAACAAAAGTTATTGCCTTATATCTCAACAATGCCTTATCCAATTGGAACCAAACTTGGATACATGGTGATTTACATTTAACGGAAGCAGCATGCTGATGCAGACATCATGAGGTCAAAGGTCACGGTATAATCTTTGTTAATATTTTACGTTAAGTTTACGAAACTTCATAGGGTGGTTGGACTAGATCTGTGGAAGAAACCTATCAAAATCAATGATGATCCGAAATACAAGATGGCCACCAGCCACAGGCGGCCATCTTGAAAATTGGTTTCTGGATGATAACTCTGTTACCGTTTATCGGATTGCTTTGAAACTTCATAGAGTGGTTGGACTACGTCTGGGGAAGAAACCTATCGAAATTGACAATAATCCGAAATCCAAGATGGCCGCCAACCACCGGTAGTCACCTTGAAAATTGGTTTCTGGATAATAACTCTGTTACCGTTTATCGGACCGCTTTGAAACTTCATAGAGTGGTTGGACTAGGGCTGAGGAAGAACACTATCAAAATAAACAATGACCCGAAATCCAAGATGGCCGCCAGCCACCGGTGGCCATCTTGAAAATTGGTTGCCACATGATAACTCCGTTATCGTTTATCGGATCGCTGTGATATTTCATAGGGTGGTTCGACTACCTCTGGTGAAGAAACCTATTGAGATTGAAATGATCCAAAATCCAAGATGGCCGCCAGCCACCAGTGGCCATCTTGAAAATTGGGTTCTCGATAACTCCGTTACCGTTTATCGGATCGCTTTGAACCTTAATAGAGTGGCTGGACTAGGTCTGAGGAAGAAACCTATCGAAATTGACAATGATCCGAAATCCAAAATGGCCGTCAGCCACCGGTGGCCATCTTGAAAATTGGTTTTGAGATGATAACTCTGTTATCGTTTATTGGATCGCTATGAAATTTCATGGGGTGGTTCGACTACCTCTGGGAAAGAAACCTATCGAGATTGACAATGATGCGAACTCCAAGATGGCTGCCAGCCACTGGTGGCCATCTTGAAAATTTATTTCCAAATGATAACTCCGTTACCATTTATCGGATCCCTTTGAAATTTCATAGGGTGGTTGGACTAGGTGTTGAGAAGAAACCTATCGAAATTGATGATGATCCGAACTCCAAGATGGCCGCCAGCCATGGGCTGCCATTTTGAAAGTTGGTTTCTGGATTTCATTTATTGGATCACTTCCTACGGTCGTTGGAATATGTCTGGTGAAGAAACTTATCAAAATTTACGATAATCCGAAATCTAATATGGCCACCAGTCAGCGGCAGCCATCTTGAAAATTGGTTTCCGGACGATACCGCCTTGACCGTTTAGCGGATCGCTTTGACACTTCATAAGGATTGCTGGTCTGATGGGGCTGAGGAAGAAATAAATATTTTCTGATAGCTCTCATTCAATGGTTTGTCATCATGGTGGTGTATTATGCGCCGTTTGCGGAGCTCTTGTTCAACATTAAGTTTTTGCGTTTAGCTAAGCTTCAGCTTATATTTCAGGCTTGGTTAAGCCTAGTGCAACTAAACGTGGCTATGTGGTTGCCTATACTATTAGGAAGCAGAATGATGATCAAAGATCAAGGTCAGTGTGACCTTGATACAAAATTCAATGTTAAATTTTTGCGTTTAACAAAACTTCTTAGCTTATCTGTCAGGATTGGTTAATCCTATTGGAACTAAGCTTAGATACATTGTTACCTATAATGTTAGGAAGCAGCATGTTGATACTGAAGTCACAACGTCGAAGGTCAAGGTCATTCTGCCCTTTACAAAACTTTGTTATTCTTCAAAGTTAATTTTTTAGGCTTATCTTATCTGGTTATATTTTGGGACTGCTTAACCCTAATGGAGCACAACTTTGGTACATGGTTGCTTATGCCAAGAGGATACAGGATGGTGACATGGAGATCACCAGGTCAAAGGTCAAGGCTATTCTAATATTGCTATTTGACCTCTGCTTTTTCAACCTTAGGTTTTTCCATTCCGCAAATCATTTATATTTCAGGTTCGGTTAATCGCAGTGGAACTAAACTTGGATACATGGTTACCTATAATGTTAGGAAGCAGCATGATAACAGGGAGGTCACAAGGTCAATGCCACTGTGACAAACACGAGACGGGCGAGACATTTAATTCCGCGGAATTCTTGTTGAGAATTTACCGCTGGAATGCATAGCTCAATAAACAAGCCAGTCATTCCATTTGGTAAATTTTGAAAAAATAGTCTTGTTTGTCTGCAAATGGATATTTTCTATGAGAACATTTAAATTATCTTGAACAAATTTGAGTGTTAAAGGGTTATCCCTTAGCCCTCTGATGTCAAAATTTTCAAATTAAATTAAAAGATGAACTAATGTTAATTTTTCTATGAATTTGTTGGAAGATGGCGCCGACAGCAACATCATTCACCAAAATTGTTGAAAAATGTACACCAGTTTCTCTCCTATTGACAAAGTAAATGATAGAACATTGACAGCAGTGTAGTAACGGTTAAGCACTTGAGGCGGCTGTCTAATAAACATTTCTTCAACCCTTGTTGCTCATGGCACCCCAGGCAAAGCCCAGTGACATATTCTTGTACCCGGAGTCCTTGACAGCCTTACATCGCCTCGCCTCCCTATAATAAAATTTGCTTTCAGTACCATGTCTGCCCATTAACTGACAAGAGATTTGTAACTTACCCTAAGGTCATTATATAGTGTTCTTTTCCATATACTAATGATCTGGCCATCTTACCTGTCTGTGGACCTTGACAAGACAGACATGAGGCATCAATGTTTGCACACACTGTTCAATACAGAAATTCCCTTGACGCATATGTGGTGTTTATTGGGATGATGGCTCCTCTATGGCGCGTGCTCTGGGGACATATGCATGAAATGGGGGAGGGCCATTGTTTATGCATGAAATGGGGAGGGACATTGTTTATGCACCCAATGGGGAAGGGACATTGTTTTCTGACTGATTGGGATTGAGAAGGGCTGGACAAAATTCCTGGCACTTTCAAGAATCAGTGATCTCAGATTGATGTTGCCGAGATACCAATTCCATTTTATGATCCGGTAGAACTACTACCTTTGTTTCTGACGAAAGATGAAATATTTATTCACGCTGATAGTTGGTGTGATTATTATGCTGAAGGTCTCTGTCTGTTCATCCGTCCATCCATCCACCAGCCTGTCCATTTAGCTATCTATTCATATCTCTATTCGTTTGTTTATTTGCAGCATATCTGAATGCAAGAAAGTAGTCATCAAATTTGACATATATTTAATTATATTAAAATTATTTTAAGTTAAAAGGTCAAATATTTATGTCACAGGTCACTAAGTACATAACAGAATACATATATGTTCCTAGAACTCTGGATACAAGGTACATTTACCAGATGAGGAAAAACCTTTAAGATTGCAACTTAGTATTTTGAAACTAATTTTACTGGGTGCTGTTGCTGCCTATAGCAAATTAGTTTTAAAATATTCTACAGAATGTTTATTAAATAGTAAAGACATACATTTCGTATAACTTGACAAACTATTAAACGTTTACGACGAACTTAATTATGCCATAGTTGATTATGACATCTGCCAACATGTGACGTAGTTGATTATGACATCATATGATTGATGGATAAGACTGGACTCGTCTATTAAATGGTTAATCTGACAGCCAGGCCAAATTAAAAAATAGTTTCATTTCCTGTAAACCTTAAAATAATTGAAAAAATAAATAAATAATCCTCTCTCTCTACTGAAGTCTTTTCCCGCATCCGGTTTGTAGGTAACAAAATGTTTTTTATGGATGGCCCCACAGCCTTTTCTCTCAATACAGTAGCTTATCTGCATCATGATAATGTGCATAAATGAAGAGTTCACGATACCAGTACAAAGATGTTTCCTCTAAAATATGGATAGATGATTTATGATCTTAGAGTCTAGCTTTAAGAAAATTGAACTGATCTTTCACGACATTACATTAGGGTATTTAGGGTCATCTATTCTGTCTGAGACTGATCTAGACAGTGTGCTCATCCATTCTCAAGTGGAGATCAAAAGATCAAAGGTAAAGATGCACTTAAAGTCAGTCAAATTAGTTTCAAAATATTCAACAGCTTGCCTGTATAGTTTTCTGGAAATTGATAGTGATGGAGTTCAGGGATCGATCGATCCCAACATGGTCAAAGCATGGGTGGAGCTTAGCTAGAGATGGGCGGGGCATAGCTAAAATTGGATTCCTTCATTAAGGGAATGTCATTGCACTTTCAGATGATAGTCCAAATTTTACTGGGTGAATCTTCAACGAGCTTGGGTATGTTGGCATTTGTTTTAAAGGTCACGGTCATTGTGACGCAATTTCTCAAGTTATTTTTAAGGAATCTTATCTAACCTGTGCTGGAACTTGACCTTACTCGATTGATTTTAGGTAAAAGGTCAAGTCATGTTAATTCATTTAACCCTTTCACTGACAAATCCCTGAAAATGTTTATTCTTTACGATATAAAATATATTCTGTCAAATATTTTGAAATTACTATGGCAGCAACGTCTTCCAGTCAAAGTAATTTAAAATTATTCAACAGTCTTCCTGTAACGGTTGCCTTGAAAATGAGACATGGTGAATTCATCAGTGAAAGGGTAAATCAGTGAATGGAAATTGGTGGAGTGGCCCGTATATGATAGATTTAAAAAATTTATCATTGTTCTTCTTGTTCTTTCAAAAGACACAAATTTTTCAGAACCACTGCACAAATTAAGCTAAGACTTGGTAGAGGTTTGTAGGTGAGTTGTGTTGAGGCTTGTTCAACAGTCTACTTGCTCAAGCACTTACAGCCCTATCATCAGATGTAGCAGGCACTTACAATGGAATGATTAAGCGCCAACATTTTCATTATGAATTCACATAAGCTGGATTTCGACGGAGCTATATATGAAACGCGTTGAAGAAATTTGTCTGAAAATCATCGATACCTTAGACATCAACAACTTTCAATCAAATCATTTTTTTAAGATATAATCAACTCACGTATTGAATGTAGTCTGTATTGTTTTTGTGTATACAGAGTAAAATGCAGTTGAATTGAGTATATTACCACAGCTTCCGTCAACTGTCACTTTTACAACATTATTATTATCATCATGATCTTCTGTGTAGCAAGAAACAAGGCGAGACTTAATTCGAGTAGTTGAGTGTATTTTATGTTGTTGGGCAATGCATCAAGCAGAATGAGTGTGTCTGTGGTTGCTCATCAAGTATCAAATGTTACTTATATGTAAATTCAGACATTTATGGCCACTGTTGCCGGCCCAAGTGGGTATAAGAATTGACGAATGTCAGTTATTTATTTCATTCTCCACTTTATCTGACTTTTATCATTGCCTTTGAATATTCAAGCAAATGGCACTGTTCTCTTGTGTGTTCAGAGGGGTTTTTTTTCAAACATTTTATTCGCTAGACTTCAGAAATCTTCTATCAGAAAAGATCGATCCATTGTAAATTGCAAGTTTCCTTTACCCTTTCTTTGGTGAACTAAGCCAAAATGGCTTCTGCAGTGGTCATGAGAAGGCAAATTGAAGACTATTTTTCAATTTTATCACTGAAATTACTTCATAATCGACCCAGTCATTCCATTGGTAGATTTTTAAAATGTCCTCTTCGTCTGCAAATAGACGGTCATTAAGTGACAGTTTTTATTTTTATTGCCAAATATTGAGCAATAAATGGTTCAACCGTGACCGGGGTAAACATGTTTTCAGATTTCCTCAAGCATAATAGCATGATAACTCCTCATCCTAGTGGGTGTTTACAAAACTTGTGCTGGCTAATGATATGCTTCCAAATTTGTGTGTCCACCCATATGCATGTCAAGGAGCGTCTGTCCGCCCACATGCATGTCAAAGAGCATGCATCCGCCCACATGAATGTCAAAGAGCATGTGTCCGCCCACAAATATTGAATTTAACTGTTCCTGCTAACTTTCTTCAGATTACCTTTTCCATGGGACTTAACTCTGGGTTTAATGAATATTTTGAAAACAATTTGACTGAAAGTTGTTGCTGTCTAAGTCACCAACAACTTTCAGGCAAATTGTTTTCAAAATATTCAGCAGGTCCAGAGTTTATATCCATTGATATTATTGTCTGCAGCAGCAAGACAGTTAATGAGTGTAATTGTGAGTGATCAAGAAAACTGTGTATCAGCATTCTTTCGAGGACATGGTTGCTTCGGCACATATGGAATTTAATTCTATATGTGCTTAAGCATCCATGTCCTTGAAAGAATGCTGTTAAACGGTTTTCTTGATCACTCGCTGTAGCTGTTAACCTAAAGGTATGCTGTAAGTGTGATGGTAAAAGAGGGATGCATGTTTACTTATTCCCCGCCCATCTCTACTTAAACTCCGCCCACGCTTTGCTCATGTTGGGATCAAGCGAACCCTGAATTCCCAAAATCCTAATATCAGGGTAAGTTGTTGAATGTTTTGAAACAATGTGACTGGGTGCTGTTGCTGTCTATCAGTTTCAAAATTGTCAACAGTTTATTAAATAGTAAATCCATCAACGTCATAAAAATCATACAGTTAACAGTCTATTCCAGCTTCATGGCCGAGTATTTCTGTCAATTATGATTGTGACGTCTGCATACATGTAATGTAATTAACTATGACATCATATATTTGATGAACAGATCAGATTCATCTATTGCGATGGTAACTGAATGTAACTGATGCCAGGTAGGAATTGCTGACCTTGATGAGTACACAGATGCATGCAATCAAATAGTAGTATCACAGTGATTCCATAATCATAATGTATAGTTATAGTTTTAGCTATGCCTCACCCATCTCTATCTAAGCTCCACCCACACCTCGCTCGTGTTGGGATTGAGCGATCAATCTCTGAACTTCCTGACTATCAATTTCCAGAAAATTATACATGTAAGCTGTTGAATATTTTGAAACTAATTTGACTGGGTGCTGTTGCTGTTTATTAAATAGTAAAGACATACAATTTGTACAACATATAGGACTATTAAGCATTAACGACGGACTATATCGAATCATTCATGATGTAATGATTATGACATTATCATACACATCACTTAGTTAATTATGACATCAGATGATCGATGGATAAACTGGAAACGTGAATTGTTTGTACTTGTACAGAGTCCATAGAAGAAAGAGTGGGATGCAATTTTGAGCCAATGTTGTTGAAAGTTGTTGCTTCTTTAGACAGCAACAGTTTATTTTGTCTGCATTGTTTCTGAAATGATCATCACATGAAATATAGTGCAATGGAGGATTCCAGTTTCTCAGTCAATATATGACGTCATAATCAAGTAAGTGACTTGTAGGGTGACATCATACAGGGATTCTCTTACGGGTCCTTTTGATGGTATATACCCCAAAATGCAACGTGGGACGCCCAAAACTAGTGGCAGTAGTTTTATAGGTTCTTGCACAAAAATACCTGCAAAATCAAGCATGGGACCCCATAATTCATAGTTGTGAGTCTATAGTACCCTCTAATTTTACCATGGATGAGACCAGATTTCAGTTTGGGGCCCCCAGATTTCAGTTTGGGGCCCCCAGATTTCAGATGATCTCCAAATTTTGTGGTGTTGGTTCCTTGCGACCTCCAAAATTTAGATGTCATGAGAAACCCTGCCCTCATAATCAACTATGTCATGAATGGCATAACTAAGTTTGTTATGAATGCTTAATTGATTTGATGATGGACTATAGTGTTGTTGTACTATTTATTAGTCCCCTACCGGTAAAACCGGGGGGGGGGGGGGGGGACTATAAGTTTTCACTCTGTCTGTTCGTCTGTCGCAGTTGGTTTTCCGCACTTTATCGCAGTCCTTCAAGGTATTCAACTGAGAATTGGTTTATTTCTTTGTTATGAGAAGTTACAGACCAAGTTCGAGTTCCAGGCGTATATGTCAATTTTTGATAGAGTTATGCCCCCTTTTTTTTCACACTCCTTCAAGATATTTAAGCGAAAATCGGTGCGTCGCTTTAGTATAAGGAGTTACAGAGCAAGTTCGAGGTTCAGACATTTTTGTCAATTTTTCATGGAGTTATGCCCCCTTTCAACTTATGAAATACGAAAAATATTAGCTTTCCAGACCTTTTTTCGCAGTCTTTCAAGATATTATACTGAGAATTGCTACTCCTTCAAGATATTTAAGCGAAAATTGGTGCATCGCTTTAGTGTAACGAGTTACAGAGCAAGTTCGAGTTTCAGACATTTTCGTCAATTTTTCATGGAGTTATGCCCCCTTTCGACTTATGCAATATGAAAAAAAAAAATTCCGCTGTCTCAAGATATTATACTGAGAATTGCTACATTGCGTTGTTATGAGAAGTTACAGACCAAGTTCGAGTTTCAGGCGTATGCATAAATTTTTGACGCAATTATGCCCCCTTTCGATCTATGAAATATGAAAAATATTATGTTTCCGCCCTTTTTCTCGCAGTCTTTCAAGATATTCAACTGAGAATTGGTACATCACTTTATTATGAGAAACTACAGACCAAGATCGGGTTTCAGGCGTTTGCGTCATTTTTTGATGGAGTTATGTCCCCTTTCGACTTATGAAATACAAACATATCAGCTATCAAGACTTTTTCCTTCTCCTTCATCATATATAACTGAGACTTGGTTTATTGCCATGTTATGAGAAGTTACAGGTCAAGTTCGAGCTTCAGCTGCTTTTGACAATTTTTAATGAAATCTTTGACTCTCAATCTCTAAAGATTTATATCACCAGGTAGGGGACATGTATTGCAAAGCAATACTTACAGAATGCTTGTTATTTAATAAACATTCTGTTGAATATTTTGAAACTAATTTAACTAGGTGCTAGGAAGCAACAGCACCCAGTCAAATTAGTTTCAAAATATTCAACAGCTTATACATATAGTTTTCTGGAAATTGATAGTCAGGGAGTTCATGGGTCGATCGATCCCAACACCGGTGAAATGTGGGTGGAGCTTAGCTAGAGATGGGCGGCGCATAGCTAAAACTGGATTCCTCCATTGAGTGTCACCAATCTTGTATAGTTTTCTGGAAATTGAGAGTCAAGGAGTGCAGGGATCTATCAACTCCAACACAGACAAATCGTGGGTTGAGCTTAGCTATAGATGGGCTGGGCATAGCTAAAACTGGATTACTCCATTCTTGGAATATCTGACTTTTCAGTGGGTTATGAGCTTAACCATTTTGTGATCAAGATTAGTCACAAAATTCTAAATGTCTGCTTATTGAATACCCATCTACAGGCCACGCGAAGACGATTTTTGAAAATTTACTGCTGTAATGATAGGCATGGTTATCGAGCCAGATATTTCTGTGGCAAATTCTCAAATCTAGTCTTCTCTTGGCCTGTAAATTGATATTCTTCAAGCCCACTTAAAAAGCGGGTTTGGGATGTTTTGACCAGTACAGGGTTCAGTGTCGAGCATCTGAGTTGTGGTGCTGGTATTTTAGAAGCTACATGTACAAATATTAGTTTTAAAAGTATTTTACGTGGTGTACAATCTTGTATGATCTGCACAAATGTAGTCATGAGGGAAATACCATTTGTATTTCCTGGAGAAAAGCGAGAGAAATACATTGTTTTTTGTGCAGGTCATACAAGCCGCAAAACACTTAAATTGATACATTCAGTTTATCCATCCATCATATGATGTCATAATCAAGCACGTAACGTGTAGGATGACTTCATAATCAATGATGTCATGAATGACGTAGATAAGTTTGTCACGAATGCATAACGATGGATTAAGCGTTGTTGTACGAATTGAATATATTATCAGCACAATGAATTAATTAGACATCAAAGCTATGTACATTTCATCACGCCACGGCAACATTGATCTGCGAGCAATATGCTGTTTATCATCGTCATGACATTCGTCAGTCATGTCAGTTACATTAACCCTTTTATGAAAAATCCGGCCAAAACTGGCCTCTACACTGGTCCATTTGTAGATCAGATGAAGACTATTTTTTTTAATTGACCACTAGAATGACTGGCTCGGTAACCGAGCCAGGCATTCCAATGGTCAATTTAAAAAATTAATCTCTTCACCTGTAAATGGCCATTCAATAAGCAAATATTTTTTGTTTCTTGAACAACTTTAGCCATTAAATTGGTTAATAAACATTATCGCTTTGAAATAGAGCCATCATAGCATAGAAATAATTGTCTAATTAAAAGAAAACATTCATCTAATCAGTTACATATCAAATACTGACAATACGTTATTCAATAATTAGCTCACGTGGCCTGAAAAGGATTATGCCGTGGCAACCATTCATTCATCCATCCGCCATCCGTCAATTTTTCTTTAAATGACTCCTCAAGAAACACTGGACAGATTTTAACCAAATTTGGCAGGATGCATCCTTAGGCCAGAGAGATTCAAGTTTGTTAAAAAAGAAGCCATCTTGGATTTTGGCCAAACTTTAGAAACATTAAAAATCTCCGAAATTGTTTGGGGGATTGATTCATCACTCATGAAAGATCATCTAGGGAAAGAACCAAATGCATCGGCAGCCATTTTGGATAACCTAGTTTTCCTGAAAACAGATGCTGAACTGATTGGGCTGAAATTTGGGAGATATGATTAGTTACTAAAAACCATTAAAGTTTGGCCAAGGGAAGTTGATTCATCAAAAGACATGGCTGCCGTAGACCAATTAAAGTATAGCTTGTTTTGCAGCTGTATTGCATTTTTTATTTGATGGATTTTTAAGCCAAAAATGGTTTTATGTAGGTTTTTGGGTATGTTGATTTCAAGTTTGCCACATTTGAAACAGTCAGATAAGCGGTTTGGTGGCTACCTTGGATTTTCTTAAAATTTTGAGAAAATCATTTAAAAGACTACTTATTAACCACTGGGCCAGTTTGAATAAAACTTGGCTAAACCATCTTCACAGAAAGTAGATTAGTAAATTTTTCCAGTGATCATCTTGTTTTTGTTCATTTTTTCCCAGTGGGCAATAATTCCAGGTGAGCCATACAAGCGGCTTGGTCTTGTTTATACATGTTAGATTATTCAAAGTGATGTTGCTTAGATGTCATCATATCGGCAAACTGTGCCATATCACAATGGGGCTGACCAGTAAAACTAAATCATCTTATATATTCGGCGCGGGATGCTCAAATTCATCATTTACGCAGTGAATAACAGTATGCGATGGAGAAACAAAATTATGTGCACTTCATCTAATCCAGGCAAATAAGAGCATTAGATCATTGACTTCATTCAGAGGTCATAATTCTTTGTAATAAATGGCTGTTTTTTGAGAATGTAGATGGCAACAATATTCTAGTTCTTATTATTTTTTTTAAGCTTGTAAGGTGCTTAGTTGTCTTGATGCTAACGGTAAGTGTCCGTTGAGTCTGGATGCCAGTGCACTGTTTGCGTGCTCCTTTTATAGTTTTTTTGTACCCAGTTGTACCTGATCCCTGATATGTCCACCAAATCCGGGTACATGCCCAAGGGATCGGGTACAACCGGGTACAATCGGGTACAAAATACTATAAAAGGAGCGTGTTCACTGGCATCCAGACTCAACGGACACTTACTGTTAGCGTCAGGACAACTAAGCACCTTGCAAGCTTTTAAAAAAATAATAAATTTTTGCTTGAGAAAAGTGTGATTTCTACCAAAAAGGATTTCAAGATGGATTCAGATCACCGGAAGCCACGTCTATCCACAAGGAACGTGAGCAATTCTGGATCCACCAGCTACACAACATGGACACAATTGAGATTAATCACGCTGATTGGTGACATTCTCTACCTGAAAGTAATAAATAAATACATTAATATTCTAGTTCTTGGTTGCAGAATCCTTGCCGCCAACCCCACCCCCTCCCCTACAGCAAGCTTGAGTCACATTGTTCACAATGCATATAGAATGTGCCGTATTTGATTTTCCTCAAACTGTGTTTTATGCTGAATAAGATTAAAGAATTAACAAATATATTCTATATAGATAATAATGAATTTATTGTCTCTTCATCGGAATGCTCCCAGTATATAACACTGTCGCATAAAGATATCGCTCAGTATACATAGCATATGAACGTGGTTATAGTTATTCATATGTAAATGTGTCTGATTATGAATTAATATGCAAATGAGTATGAATATTAAATCTTAATATGTAGATGAGTAATTATTAAATATGAATATGTAAATGATGCTACAAACATGTCATGTGGTAACAACAGTTTCTGTGCGATATATGAAATGACATTATCCTTCAATAATCTCTGCCTCCAGGGCAGAGTTGAACCATAATTCATACAAATTAGTGCGTTTGACACTATGTTTATGAGACCATATTCACCAAAACCCATCTAAACAAATACATCAGTAGATGTGGATCCGATCTGTCACTCAAATATATGATGTCATAATCGATTACATCACATGTAGGCTGACATTATGATTATTATAACTCAGTCGTGAAGCAGGAAGTCTGTCAAGTGTACAAATTGTATGTCTTTGATGGATTTACAATTTTAATAAACATTTTGTTGAATATTTTGAAAGTAGTTTTACTAAGAGTTATTAATTTTACTAGAAGCTTTTGCTGTCAAATTATTTTCAAAATAGTCAACAGATTTCCTGTACGGGTGCCTTGAAATGTAGAATGCAGGAATTTGGTGTTGAAATGAGTAAAGGTGCATATTCACAGTAAAAGCTTGAAAATGAAATTGTTAAGTTTGTATACTTTTAGAGGCTTAAATTATGTGCCTAGATCTGGTGAAACGAAATAAATCTTAGCATGTGATGATTTCATGACTTATAAATTGATAACAAAATGTTAAGTTTTGAAATTGAATTAGATACACGAGTCCCCTAATTCAAAACATTATATTAATTTTTACATAGTGAAATCGTCATATCTTAAGAATTATTTCATTTCATTACATTGAGATATTTAACAATTTTATTTTTGAATGTTTACCTTTACATAGCTGACTGTTTAATAGTCAACAACTTTCAGTAAATACTATGTTGTCACATTTCAGCATTCAGTTTCGTATAGCATGAAGATTGAGTTTCATTTTGAAGATTATATTGTTGAAAGAAGCGCAGTAACGAGTGGCGGTGATATCAACAGTAGCTAAAGGCCACCATTTTCTAAAAGATCCTGTATTATCATCACTCATGATGGTATATTATTTAAGCCTTTAACCCTTACCACTGATTACAAAATTTTACATTTTCAAATTAAATTAAAAGAGGAACTGGTGTTCATTTTTCAACAAATTTGGTGGAAGATGTTTTTGTCCTAGACAGCAACATCATCCAGCAAAATCTTTGAAAAAATGTACACCAGTGTCGTTGTTAACACAGTAAGAGACAGAATATTGACATCAAAGTAGTAAAAGTTAACCCTCAAATTTGTTCCAGAACGTTTCAATTTCCTTAGAAAATCTTCCAATTGTAAACCAAGAGAAGACTATCTTTGAAAATTTGTGACTTGAATGACTGTTTCGATTATCGAGTTAGTCATTGTAGTAGTAAGTGTTCAAAAATAGTGTTCTTGGTATGCAAATTGACATTTGTCAATACTAGTGCAAAAGCTGTTTTTGTCTGGCTTCAGTGTAGAAAGGGTAACCTCTGTGGCACTGATATTCCAGTCTTCTAAATCTGTCATAATGATTACCAGTGTTTGTTGTGACACCAAATGTTTTCAGCAACATTGTTTCCAAAATCTATCACAGATGTTCTGTTGACTTTGTAGCGGTTAACTGTTTGACCTCAGTGCGATAGAGATTTATTATACCTTTCAAAAACAATCTAGATACATTACTAGAAGTGCGTCTATTGAAAACTCCACCAAAACACGGGAAGGGAATGTGTGGGAGTGGGGATAGGGGGATTGTACATTGGTTTGTAGATAGGGAGGGTTAATTCAGATTCATTATAAATAACATGAAAATAGAGTAATTTACAAATAGAATTCAGAATTGGTTTACACTTAAAAATACATTAATTATACAAATTACTATACAATTACTCATAATGTTGACAATAATCCCAACTGACATTCCTTAGAGGCAATTGCCGTTTGTTTTCAAGAGCGTTGACAGGTTCTAAATTTAACCGACTCGCTGTTGAATATCAATTTCAATGCAACCATACAAGAAAGCTGTTGAGTATTTGAAGAAATTTGAAATTTATTTGACTGTCAAGAGTCGACAGATTTTTAATTTAACCGATTCAATGTCTAATTCACAATATAGGTCAAGGTCATGTTTTTTATAGTCTGCTTCCACTTGCGTGCTCAACTCACTTTTACAATAACTCAGATTATTTGCAATATATACCATCCATTCTGTAGACCAACAGCTTTCCTGTATGGTTGCTCTGAAGTGGAGGAATCCAGTTTTAGTCGTGCCCCACTCATCTCTAGCTAAGCTCCACCCACGCTTTGACCTTGTTGGGATCGATCAATCCCTGAACTCCATGACTATCAATTTCCACAACACTATACAGGTAAGCTGTTGAATATTTCGAAACTAATTTGACTGGTTTATGTTTATTAAATAGTACAACAACGCTTAATCCGTCATCAATTAAGCGTTTGTGACGAACGTGGCTACGTCATTCATGACATTGATATGGCATCAGCCTACACATCAGGTAGTTGATTATGACGTCATATGATTGATGGATAAACTGGAAATCTTTGATATTCGCCAATGAATGCATTAGCTCTCTTTCAATCAGGGTTCTTGGAAGTAAGAGTAGGTCGTATTGAACGAGATTTAACCAATAAGTTTAATGAGTGATAATTCAGTGATTATTCTGTCATAAATACTGTCATTATGATAATCTTCAATATTACTTGACCGTCTTCATTCAGATTACTTAAGTAATATGATTTTCACCGTTTATTCATTGGTCAACAGTGAAATGGTAATGATTACAGTACAGCTCTCAAATAAGTTAAAATGTTTCCATAACAAAACCAGAAACATATTAAAAAATGTTCTGTTGAATATTTTGAACATAATTGTATTTGAAGACATTGCTGTCTTCTTCCAATCCATTTATGTTCAAAATATTCAACAGTGCATTTTATTTTGTTTTGGAAACATTATACGTTATTTCTGAGCTGTCCTGTACTATATTATTAACATTATTATAACAGTTATGTAAATTGAAAAAGGCATCTTTTTTTAACATTTCACTAATATTATAATTTATGTTTCCTGTTTTAGTGAAGGCGTGTATACATGTTTATATTCTGTTATATCACAATAAGCATGTGATGGAATAAGTAACACATTAATCATTCAATCATCAAATCTGTTCCAGAAAATTCTAATTTTTTCCTAGATAATGTCCATTTGCAGACCAAGAGAGGGCTATTTTTGAAAATTAACCACTGGAATGACTGGCTTGGTTATGGAACCAGTCATTTCACTGGTAAATCTTCAAAAGTAATCTTCTCAGGACCACTGCAGAACCCATTTTTGGCTGCTTTAATCCTTTAACCCTCAAATCGGCCAAAAATGGCTTCTGTAATGGCCTTGCGAAATGTCCATTTGCAGACCAAAAGAAGACTATTTTTTGAAAATTTACAACTGGAATGACTGGATTGATAACTGTGGTAAATTCTCAAAAATAGTCTTCTCTTAGTCTGCAGATGGACATTTTGAATGAAAGAATTTAAATTTTCTTGAACAAATTTAAGTGTTAAAGGGCTAAGTGTTACCAGTGTTAACTATGGGATTGATGACCAAACAATGTGTAACTATGGGATAGATGACCAAACAATGTGTAACTATGGGATAGATGACCAAACAATGTGTAACTATGGGATAGATGACCAAACAGTAACTGAACACACTACCATATAGTTAGTATATTTTGCAGTCACAGTTGCATATTGTTGCTTGTATTACAAAACCTGGAGAATACTGAGAGATTTGAAAGAAAACCCAGACTGATTGAAAAGAATAATGTAATAAAGAAAGCATCTGAAACAGATGAATAGTAAATATGCTTCTTGAGGATCAGGCCCAACTTGAACTTGTGTACACAGACTGCCAGCAGTCTGTGACTTCAGCATGCATTGACTGCGCTCAAGGTGGTCAAAACAGCTTCTGTATTGGTCTTGAGGAACAATGATTTGCAGGCCGAAAGAAGACTATTTTTTTAATATTCCTACTCAATTCACTGGCTCGACAATCGAATAAGTCATTCTAGTGATAAAATTTTCAAAGAAATTGTCTTAGTTTGCAAATGAACCAGTCATTCTAGTGATAAAATTTTCAAAGAAATTGTCTTGGTCTGCAAATGACTATTCACTTAAATCAGAAACTTGAATGGTTTTGACCAGTAAATGATTAACCCTTTAATGGTCAAATTTTGTGAGGAAAACAAAGTGTTCTAATTGAATACAGTCCATTTGCAGGCCAAGAGGAAACTATATTTAAAAATGGTACCACTGGAATTACTGGCACAGCTATCGAACCAGTCATTCCAGCGGTAAATTTTCAAAAATAGTCTTCTTCGTCTGCAAATGGACACTTTCTATGAGAAAACTGAAATTTTCTTGAACAAATTTGGTTGTTAAAGGGTTAACTAGTGTACATATAATGTTATAATTATGTGTTAACTATAAAATCAGAATTGTGTCCTAACTCATTTATATAATAATTGACTGATCTATATATAAACTTTCAGCCATTGCTGCAGTCACATTTGAATTAAATTTGTTTTAAAAATCTGACTGAAAGCCATTACAGTAATGAATTCCAATGAAATTATGGGCAATATTATTTAGCACATAAAAGCAATCCAAGACTGCAGATCATTGCACTGTCGTTTTTGTCACATTTTTTGCCAAATTCTGGATTTTACAGGGGTTTCTATCGGATTTTCTGGAAATTTTTTGCTTTTGTTCCGATCGCATTACGAGTTTGCGAATCCTAGTGTGTATTATCAGATCAATAGTTTCCGATATACTTGTCCGAATACACATGCACGCAGACCTGATTACAATATACTCCACCTCTTACAGGGAGAGGCCTGGTAGTAATTTGCCATTGTTGGCCTTTAAAATTCAATGGTCAAGCTGTCTAAAACCAGTAGTTTTGTAACACAACAAAAATACTAAGCCACTCAATTCACTGTTTGCTAAAAGTCACCTGACTTAGATATCTCAGAAAATTTTAACCTATTCATTCCCATGGTGTAGGTTCCCTTGAAACAAGTTTAGCAGAGATACATCCCTCCATTGGGTAGTCTTGATAGTATCTCTTTAACTCTAAAGCAGTCATTGCTCTAGGGAACCGGTTCCTCTATTCCTATAGAGAACATATAAACGAGTCTGTGAGCATGCGCACTTATGCTACTATGCATGCGACAGAGTCCAAGCCGTCATTAATTAATTTTCTGTATTACGGGAAACACCTAACTTTTATCTCAACAAATCCTATTCATTCCATAATCTTGTGGAGCTACATCCACATTTGCTTTTCATGAACCACAGTACAAGTGGTCTTTGTTGAATAAGTCATAGTACTTATGTAAAATGGTTATAATTTACGTGAATATGAGCAGAAAGTTCGTTGTGACCAAGTTGAAAGAAAATGGCGCCAGCTTCACATTACAAGCCAGGGGAAGTCAATAACTCTGATCCTATTTTAGCCACGAGGCTCCGTTCCTACGAAAGGTATACTATATACCGGTTTGGAACATCTCCTACGAAAGGTATCCTACATAACATATGTAACATACCGGTTGGGAAGTTAGTGGATCAATTAAGAGTTTTGACTAGGTACGTATTTCCGAGCGTCATTCTTTCCTACATAAGGTATACTACATACCGGTTTGGATCGAATCCTACATAAGGTATCCTACATAACTATGTAATATACCGGTTGGGAAGTTATTGGATCTATTAAGAATGTGACAGTGGTGCAAACAGGCGTGGTGGACCGGATGAACACCACAAGGATACACCACGATCATCCCCTGAAGAAAAGCGAGTGGTCCTTCTAAGGACCGTTACTAACCAACTAACATGAAACTCGCAATTACTTCATGATGATCAGTCAGTCATGTCAGTCGTATTACAATAAAGACGAGACCATCGTATTAATTCGCGATTCGGTGTTCGCTTTCAATTGGCGGCGTTTTTGCAGGCTAATTTAACATTACTAGCAATGGGCCATGAAACCTTTTTACCTTTTATTTAATATCTTATAAAAATTACTCGAGATTTTATGTTTTCTAATACCTGGCGGGGTTAGTCGACGCAAGTATTTTTTATGGCCGTAGTTTCATGAAAAATGTAAACATTGCGTTGCTATGGGATATCCTCTTTAGTGTGTCGTAAATTGGCAAATGTTGGACGATCTCGGAATGCCCGGATGTTCAAAATTACGATACTGAATTGAATCCTCGTAATCACATAACCCGCTTTTGTTAGATAGGCTATTAAGCCTGTGCCAGATTATCAGGTTCACTTGATTTGTAAATCTAGGGAGAAACTTGCGTTCACTTGATTTCTAAATCTAGCGTTAAAACTTATTATATATATTACTGGTTATATTGTAATGTGAACCTAAAATGATCTAAAACGTAATGCGATGTTCTAGAAAAATTGCATGAACGGCCGATAATTAAACTGGGTAGCCAGCGTCTATTGTTAGCGAGCCGGACAGTGGCAAAGTAAATCTCCGTTTGGAGGCGCTGACGAGAAGCGTAGATCTCATTGCCGAATTTCCGATTCCAGGATATCTATATCCGAGTACTCGCTTAACCTACTTCATTAAAATTTGCTTTAACCTAATCTGGTCAGATAATATCACGTGATTTATATATCATGTGATTATCACGTGATTCTGATTTATATATTATAAAGACGACATTTATGTCAAGTTAGGATTAATTTTGATGGAAAAAACAATCTTTATTAAAGGATACGCAATATTTAGGCTGCTCAATTTAATAATTTCACTTCTGCGAATGATGTTTTGAGGTATACATTAAGCATAGCCGCGAGGTGACAAGATTTGTGAAGGGTTTTTTCGTGGTATCTTCAGACGTTAAGATGTTTAAAAATTCAGAGGAAAATAAGTTTTATCCTTGTATATAGTGCGCGCAAATTTTTTAGAACATGTAAATTGAGCATAAATGTGCGACCTATTTATGGATTTATAAGTAAATACGCCACTCCCATATTTGCTGGTACTCATTCAGAGTCAACTTATTTCAGTTGCAACTTATGACTAATAACTTCGAGAGTTAAATGGTTAATATTTTGATAGTAAACGCTACAAACTTTGATGACCAAGTTTTACTATATCAGAGATGTGTGTTGATCTCAGTGTTTTAGTAGCAAGCATAGCCTTTGGATCAGGAAAGTTCTTGACTATCAGCCACTTTTATTAGCCCTAAGATGGGGTTTTTTTTTCCCTACTTAATGTATAATCTAATCTCTCATCATTTTGTAAATTCTTTCTGCGGGTACTTAACTTGGGTGAAATTGGATATATAGAGCACGTACCCAGGCTATGAGGGATCATTCTATCGGCTCTCAATCGATTAATTGTTATAGTCAAATATAACATTCTGCTTGCAAATGGACTATTACTCGTGGAAATCATCTGAAAGTCTAGAAGAGGGGGAGAACTAACCTAGTTAGAAAAATTTTTCTCTAAGGGGTGTGTAAACTGAAATGTTGGTCTGAACATGTTGTTTCCACACCATCTCTTAAAACATTCGAAAATGGTTTAGGTAGGCTTTGGCATAGTCAAGCCAATGTATGACTACACCGTACACACAACCCATGACTAGAAGTGACGGCACAGGCATGGAGATAAATGAAGAAGAGATGACCATGAGGCCTAATTGTCCTGTGATCAGTATTATTACCTAGATTATAACTCAATTTTTATGGCATAGCAACTGATTATAATTAAACTTCTGGTTTAGGTATGCCAAATCAAATCACTTCTGGTGTTTTGCTGGTATTGTTTGTTTCTAAATCACTTGACAGTTTAAATGCCCTATTTCAGGGGCTCTTATTTTGGATTCTTTAATTCTTTATTAGTTGCTCTTAGTGCAATGGCTGAACCATCCAATTATCCTCATCCTTCGAAACCTTGTGTACACCCAACTCTTCGCATTTATCTTCTAGGAATAATTTAATTTTTTCTTATGATCCTAGCAGTGCTTTTGTCGTTTTGATTTCACTAGATTTCGTTTTGCTCCTGAATCTTCTCATGTATTACACTCTAACTATCAGCCTCCATCTTTCGACTAATATCAATCTGCAAATAAGTGCGTCAGACTTTATTATTTTAATTGTGAATAGTGGTTTGCTATCTTTTAGTATCATATCTGGCCTGATTTATTTTTAACATAGTTTTTCAGTCTTTCTTTTCTGTCAGTAGGATCCCTCGCCATGATGAAGCATATCTATGGGTGAATGTAAGCTTGTCACAATAACAAAATCTTTTTTGTCTTATCAAGATTTACACCGCTCCTTTCTCGAGTTCAGTAGAAATTTTGATCTTTTTATTTGTCTAGGGATATATCTATTTCTATTATTGTCATATGGAGAGGTCTTCTCAGCCTTATCTATTCAAGCCTATTTTTTATTCTTCTAAATTCTAAATTTCCCAGACATTATTAAATAAATTCCTCAAGGGGGCCTAACCAAGATGATTGGATTATTGCCTTTGCATGGATTGTGGAATATGGTTTTTTCCTTTCACCCTTCTGTGTAGTTTCAGTCCTTTGTCCTTATCCATCATTGATCTGGTCACAGGTTTGATGGACTTCTTTCCTGTTTAATCATCTGATAAAGATATTAACAATTGGGCTCATATCATACTAGCTTTGTTTTAAAATTAGATTTGTAAAATAAGATTCTGCAGGTTTATTCTGGTCCTAGCTGTCATGCTAAAGCGCTTCTATATAATCTCTACTCTATCAGGGGTGGGATGGGTATAGCTAGCCTCATGCATGTCTTAGGTAGCAGATTTCCTACATATAAGGTACAATCAATGTAGTCATTGAATCCCCCTTTTTTCTATCAAACCATGTTGGTCTCCTTTGACATTAGTCCTGCTTCTGTTCCTGATCAATAATTTTCTGCTCTTTTCAAGTAGGATACAGTGGAGGAATGGCAGAATCCAGACTTTAAGGATTATGAGGTGCTGGCAGATCATCTTTTATAGGGTCTCGGCTCTTATCTTCAACTCATATATTTATCCTTTTCTGACAACTTCCAAAAAATTTACACTTCATGATTTAATACTAATTCTGTTGTATATTTTGGAATTATTTTGTCTGGAACCCATGGCTGCTTTGATACTGTTTGAGACAAAAATTACTTAGTCAATCGTTTTATATTCAACTCTTTTCCTACTATGTTGTCTCAGAAATGGAGTTCATCGATGAAAGGAATAATATGGACATGGAGTCATTTTGCCTAGTCATCACTGGTCTAGTCAAGGATAAGGGACAGTGTTTTCTGATATTTCTATATATACAGAATTTGTCCTAACTGGATCTGGGTTCTTTTAATTACATCATAGCCAGTCTGGGATTCCTCTGGCTTGGAAGGTTGCTTAATTGTGTTAAAATTTGGGCCGAATGGAGTCAGTTTTGGGTACGAAGGTCAAGTCTGGTAATTCAGAATTTTGTCCCTCACCACGACTGCATACACTGCATTTTCATTCGTTGGGTGTCATCGGTACCAATTCACCAGTTAATCCATCTGCAGGTCCAGTTTGATGTCTTGTTCTTACGTGTTTGGGGGAGGGGATCTCGTTCTTGTGTCTATGGAATCAGATAAAGTAGTCTTACTACTCTCTTCCTTTTCAGGAACTAGAACAGGAACTAATACTCTAGTATTCCTCTTCAATACTCAGGAATATTGGAGAATGAAGAGATATTGTCTCTTTCACAAGCACCTATCTGCTCATGCAGTCATTTCTATAGTAGTGACCTTCATCAACAAGCAGGGCAGTTGAGGTTATCATATTTTGTCTGGAGTCTTGGTCTTCCTCCTGCGGTGGAGATGTCAGCAAAACTTTCAGCAGCTCACATTCCAGGTAGAATGATTTTCCTTGTAGCTCATTTATTACATCCCATTAAGTTTCTACTCAGTATAGTGTCCAGATTTGATGTTCATATTCTTCCTCCAGGCTAGGCTCTGGCGGTAGATGCTCTGGCCCAGTCATAGACTTCACATTTTTTTTTAAATTATCTTCAATTTAACTTTCTAGTGCCAATTGTATTTAAGAACTTTTGTCAGCGGTTTCTAGTACAATTGTCTTTAAGAACTTTTGTCAGCAGAATGTATTATCCCTTTAATCACTCCTGCTTGGCCCAATGAGAGTTATTCAGTGGATCTCGTAGTCCTCTTTGTGGAAATCCAAAGCGTCTTACCAATTTTGCTGATTTTCTATCTCGTTTAACAGCAGCTTTCAGTTCATCATTCCACAAATCTTCAATATGTATATATGGTATTTTCCAAGAGACCTGTTTTCAGAAATTGATTTTTTTGTCTGAACTTTAGTATTCTTAATCAATTCAAACTATCTGTTACAGGAGAATTTACCAGAGTATATTTAAGGTTTTCAAATGGTTGTTAGAACAGCACATTATCTCGCCCGATTCTGCATCCCATCATCAAGTCATAGATGCATGGCATATTTTTTGATGATTTAAATCCCTGTATGCTGGGGTGGTGTTATCGTTTTCACTAGCATCTATCCTTCTTTGTTTTCTAGAAGCCGGTTTGAGAGTTATTAAGTATTTACATCATTTATCCATGGTACCGGTATTTTTAGGGTATAGCACAAAGGCAAATACCTATAATAAATTCCTCTATTAATTCATTCTTGGGTCCATCTGTTTAATTGTATAACTCTGAAATCATTCGCGGCCGCGTTTGTTAGAGGGCATTTTGATATTCATATTCTTTTTGGGAATGATCTTTTCTAGGTGGTAGGAGAGCTGGCCTCATTCTTTGCCCTTGAAGAGATCTTATATATATATAAAACCTAATTAATTGTTTTCAATCCTTTCCGAAAACTATGCCCAATTTAAAATATCTTTTTGAAACACCGTTCAGGTTACTTATGCAAATTTGTTTAGTAAGCGCGCATCTCATCAACTGGATTACAGACACCATTAATCGACACTAGAATGTACCTCCAGGAGACACTCAGTAAGTGTTAAGGCACACGATGTTCGTGGTATGGCCTTCTCCTTCGCATTCTATGCAGATCTACCGTTCAGATTACTTATGCGAATTTGTTTAGTAAGCGCGCATCTCATCAACTGGATTACAGACACCATTAATTGACACTAGAATGTATCTCCAGGAGACACTCAGTTTGTGTTAAGGCACACGATGTTCGTGGTATGGCCTTCTCCTTCGCATTCTATGCAGATCTATCAGTGGACGACATTATGTAAGTTGCAGTATAAATGTCAGATTCTACATTATTTTTATCTGAAAGATCAGATTCAATTCACAATCTGACATTTCTCGTTTCGCCACTCAAACCTAGGCTCAATTGCCTAGATTCTTTAGTCAGCCGTCTTCTTCACCATCTCACGGCTGTTTTTAAATTCTCTTTGCTGAGATTTTCTAATTATCATTATATTATTGTATTTTATTTCGAACATTTGTTTGTTCGTGCTATTTCAGCACTTCAGCGATTTAGTTGGTTTTAGTATTTTTGGTGATTAACCTTTCATTCCTGATTTGCAATTTACCAACCCACCTAGTATTTGGGCTCTGACCAATTCTGTGTTTTAGCAAACAGTGAATTGAGTGGCTTAGTATTTTTGTTGTGTTACAAAACGACCAGACGTATATATACTGGTCTGGCGTTTTGTTAGCTTACTAAAATACTTACCACTCAATTCACTGGGGCCCACCTCAGCCACCCCGCATCGTTAAATTGCAAATCATTAAAAATTTGTGGAATTAATTAATGACGGCTTGGACTCTGTCGCATGCATAGTAGCATAAGTGCGCATGCTCACAGACTCGTTTATATGTTCTCTATAGGAATAGAGGAACCGGTTCCCTAGAGCAATGACTGCTTTAGAGTTAAAGAGATACTATCAAGACTACCCAATGGAGGGATGTATCTCTGCTAAACTTGTTTCAAGGGAACCTACACCATGGGAATGAATAGGTTAAAATTTTCTGAGATATCTAAGTCAGGTGACTTTTAGCAAACAGTGAATTGAGTGGTAAGTATTTTAGTAAGCTAACAAAACGCCAGACCAGTATATATACGTCTGGTCGTTATCACAAGTGTTAATTTGCAGACCAAGTTTTGATAATTTGCTTCTGGAATTTCTGGCTCGATAATGGAGCCAATCATTCCAGTTGTAATTTTTTTAAAATACTCTTGTCTTCAAATTGACATATTAAAAGCAATTTGATTTCCTTTGCCAATTTTGACCAATATTGGGTTAAAAAAAGGTGTGAAAAGAGCTAAATGATGATGAATTCCCCATATCCCATTCTCAAGGCAACCCAAATAAGGAATACTGGTCAATATTTTGAAATTAACTATCCGACTGCTGTAAGCCACCAAACAATAATTTCAGTGGGCAATAACTCTGGACCTGCTGAATAGTTTTAAAACAATTTGACTGAAATGTGTTGGTGGCTTAGCCACAAGCAATTCAAGACTTTCTGCTCATTGAAATTATTGTTTGGTGGCTGGTAGCAGCGAGACAGTTAATTTGACTGGAAGCTGTCAAATTAATTTCAAAATATTCAACATAATAAGTTTTATAGTGTAAAGAATGAGGGCTTCACGATATACCAATATTATATTGAATACCGGTATCATAGCTATACCGTTAGTCTTATCGATATGAGTTTGCTGATACCGTATATCGAGATAATTCAATAGTATATCTGGCTAATGAGATAAGCGACTGCTCTTGGTATGCAGAAAATAATAGTTTACCTGTATTTAGAGACCACAATTAACATTTTCTTATTTATCCGGATCTGTCAAATTGTTGTTTGGAGGCTAGAGAAATTGATAAATAAACAATTACTGCTACGAAAATTTTAATTAACCTCATAGGACAGGGGATCGTTATAATGTCTGAAATATATCTTTTCTTGTGCTATTTTATAACTTCGCCCCATAGTTTTCTAGAAAATCATAATTTTAAATGAATATTTTGCGTCATAATATTTTATCTCAGTTACTACAGTCTGGTTAGTTAGAGATTTTCTGGTATCGTAAACTTTGTAGTGACCACCCAACGGCCCAAGTAAAGAGGAACTGAGGATCTGAGAAAAACTTCTCAACCTCTCTGAACTCTATTCCCTTCTAATGTTGGCAGATTGCTAGATATCAATCGATACAAGCTACTATAATGGAGCCGAGCATAACCCCATGTATTCTCAACATATTGTGGTCTATCTAGTAAGTGACAATATAACAGCTAACTTGTACCCCTGCTCAGAGATTTCCACGATTCTTGGTGGTTTTGTCCAATTGCAAATTTGTCCTATAAAGCACAGGTTTTCCTGGAAAGCTTATCTATTATGCTGGCATATTTATCAATACAAGTAGCCAGGAAAATTAGTAAAACATAGGTTTACATCCATATCCAACATTTTTTACTCATAACATTAATATTTGTCTGTCAAATATCAACCGGTTTAGCTGTTCGGAAAGTCTCATTGGCCGAGTTTATTTGGAATGAGATGGTCACTGATTATCTCGCGATCTCCATGCATGTGCTATTGAAATGGCGATCTCTGCGCTGGGTGTGGAAATAGTTGTAATTTTGTGGTAAATTCAAATCATGTGTCAGACCTATTTGGGAGGTGGGGTGTGGGTGTCGGGAGGAGGGATTTAAGACGTTTTGGGATATTATTTAACTGAAGACAATTATAATTTAGCGTTTAATTTCGGGACTCAAGTAATTTCTTTGTTATGTTGTGCAAATTTGTAAAGTTCAGCGACTATTTCAGGGGAGCTGATATGCTTTGAATATAGAATCATACTATCCAAGACTCACTCTATTTTTCCCATCACAATAATACTGATATTAAAGGTATACCGGTATGGAAATTTATATTGCTGCCGATATTTATTTTTAGCTCACCTGACCCAAAGGGCCAAGTGAGCTTATGCCATGGCGTCTCTCTATCGTCCTTCACCATATGCTTTAAAACACTACTCCTCATTAACCACTTGGCCGATTTCAACCAAATTTGTGTGAAAGGACTCTATGCTCCAGAACTTCTGCTCAGAATTTTTATTCATCAATTTTCTGTGTGAAAATCTTAGATTTTATGAAAAATGTACCGGAAATTGCCATATTACTTCTTCTCTTTACCATTTGGACCGATTTCAAACAAATTAGGCTGAAAGGATCCGATGATGATAGGCTCGAGAATTCCTTTCAGAATCTTGATTCGTCAAATTTTCAAGTGAAAAAGTGTTTTATTAAAAGTTTACTGGAAATTGTCAAATCACGTTTTTCTTAACTTAACTTCACCGATTACACACATATTTGGCTAGAAGCCCCTGTTGGGGTAGGTGCCAGATCTACTCCGAATTGTGCTTCATCAATTTATTTAATTAAGATCTTAGATTTTATGACAAATTTACCGTAAATTGTAAAAAAAAACCGCATCTTAACTGCGTACATTTTAATCAAATTTGGCTGGAACGATCCTACAGTTGTATGCTTTAAATCATTTAATCCGAATTTTGATTGGTCAATTTCTTTGGTGGCCATCTTGGATTTTTCAATAATTTTGTGGAACAATTTAAAATGCTACTCCTTAATCAATGGTCCGATTTCAACGAACTGTGAGTCAAATGATCCTAGGGCAGTCGACTTCACCATATCAAAGTAGAATTTTAATTAGTCAATTCCTTTTGTTGGCCATCTTGGATTTTCTGAAAATTATCCATCATGTCTATTTAATTTGAAATTCTTCAAATGCTAATGGTCTAGGTGAGCGGCACTGGCCCTTAGGCCTCTTGTTTCTAATACCATGAAACCATATAAATAATGTACTTCTTCAGGAATTTGTTGGTGAACGGATTAAAGCCTGTTTTATGTGACCACTCTCAGGAGAATCAGAGAGGCACCACTAAACACATGCGTGCCCGCATGCACGCATGCTCACACGCACGCACGCACACTTATTACAGGTCATATTCTATATGAAGTGTGTTTAATGTTCCACAGGAGGGTGGTTCTTGAACCCTTTACTGACTAAATTTTGTAAAGAAAATTAAAATATTTTCTTATGGAATGTCCATTTGCAGGCCAAGAGAAGAGTAGTTTTGAAATTTTGCCACTGGAATGACTGGCTCGGTTACCGAGCCAATCATTGCTGTGGTAAATTTTCAAAAATGTTCTCTTGGCCTGCAAATGGACAATCCTCAAGACCGCTACACAGGCCGGTTTGGGCCGGCGTCGGCATGATAGGGTTAAGACAGAGAAGTTTTGGACCACACACAAAGAACTGCCTGTTTTAACACAGGTGGTCGCTCACTGGTCACTGTACATTTATTTTGCTAACATCTTTATTCATGCAGCACCATTCTCTGCTTAAAAACCTCACATCATCCATTCCAAATTCCCCAGTAAATTTCCACCAACTTGCTTGCAGTGCAGTGCTCTTGGGCAAATGTTTTTTTAAATTTATTTAGCTGTCCAAAGCGGTTGATGAATCTGATGGCTTTGCACTTCACGCCAATGTGAAGATGAATATATGTTTAGATTTATAGCATCAATACTGAAAGGTGCTAATTTGAAGAGTACCAGAGAGTCAGACGGTTAATGAGGATAAAGTCCTATAGTTCCAGCTGGTGGTCCATAGTAAATCGTTTAGTATAGGAGATATTACACAGTAATTTTATCATTGCAGATGAGAAAAAATTATTATCTCATAGAAAGTGTTTTACAACAAAAAGGTAATATACACTGTGATCAACATTTCACTTCTCTGTGAGAAATCAGAATTGGCCGTGTTTAACTGGGGAATTTAAGGATGGTAGTCGGGGAATTATTGGCAGTGATCAGTGATATGCTGTATGAGCTGTTGTTAGGCGTACTTGAAATAATACATAAAGTGACTCCAAAGGTCATAACAAGAAATTGAGAATGACGTCCCTAGACAATTTACCTGTCACCATGGCGTCATTGATGCATCATTTATGCACAATTTCAGTCAGAGATTGAAGACCGTCTATTGATCTACTGCCAGTTTTTGTCACATTTAAAAAAATAATTTATTTTCCAAATTTTTTTCCTTAATTTTATTACCAATCATGATCAATATTAGTGCATGGTCGCAAACTTTCTTTTATTAAAATTTGACCTATTTAATTGAATCTGCAGTTTCATGTACATAAAACGGTTCTAGTGTGGCAATATTTGCATTTGGACATAAATATAAATGCAACCCCTCAGTTGTAAAAAAAGGTGCTGATTATGAATTTTGGAAATATTAAAATTATAAACATAAATGGAACTAACAAATTTCACCAGAATGCCAGAGTATTTAGTGGGCATGAACGCTGTTGCAGTATATGATCATAATGACATCGGAAACTGATTTATTCAATTGATATCATCTCGAGAAATTAATGTTAGTCAGTGCTCAACACTGTTAGGCTTTGATCTTTCAGGCTACACAGGGGTTCGCGGAACACTGACACCACTATTTTCTACACATTTATAGGGATAGAGAGACAGACAGATGCACTTGTAAGGGATAGGTAGACAGACAGACACACTTGTAGGGATAGGTAGACAGACAGACACACTTGTAGGGATAGGTAGACAGACAGACACACTTGTAGGGATAAGTAGACAGACAGACACACTTGTAGGGATAGGTAGACAGACAGACACACTTGTAGGGATAGGTAGACAGAGAGACACACTTGTAGGGATAGGTAGACAGACAGAGACACACTTGTAGGTATAGGTGGACAGACAGACAGACTTGTAGGTATAGGTAGACACACAGACAGACACACTTGTAGGGAAAGGTAGACAGACAGACACACTTGTAGGGATAAGTAGGCAGACAGACACACCTTTAGGGATAGGTAGACAGACAGACACACTTGTAGGGATAGGTAGATGGACCGACACACTTGTAGGGATAAGTAGGCAGATAGACACACTTGTAGGGATAGGTCAGACAGGCAGACACACTTGTAGGGATAGGTCAGACAGACAGACACACTTGTAGGGATAGGTAGACAGACAGACACACCTGTAGGGATAGGTAGACAGACAGACAGACACACTTGGAGGGATAGGTAGACAGACAGACACACCTGTAAGGATAGGTAGACAGACAGACACTCTTGTAAGGATAGTTAGACAGACAGACACACCTGTAGGGATAGGTAGGCAGACAGACCTGAAAGCAATACCCTCTTCCCCTGTCTGACTGAACGTAGTAACGAGAAACCATATTTGAATGGAGAGACGTATTAACTGTCTGGCTGTAAGCCACCAGATAATCCTTTCAATGGGCAATAACTATAGACCTGGTGATTATTTTGAAACCAATTTAACTGAAAGTTATTGCACCATTTTGTCTCTGCAAGTGATAGTGTGTGATGTCATGTAAGCAGGGTTGGGGTCGAGTACAGGTAGCTGTACTGAGGCTGAGTATCAGTACTTTGGCAAAGTAATTGAGGCTGAGTACAAGTACATGTACTTTTTAGCAATTGTACTGAGGCTGAGTATGAGCACATTGTAAATGTACTTGAGTACGAGTACAAGTACATATTAATACCAAACTGTCATCCATGGTGGAGCTTCTGTAGTGGTGTTTCCCTCTATTTATTTACTAACCAAAGGTACCTTGTTGAATATTTTGGATATAATCCGACTGAATGCTGTTGCTACCTATGGGCGGCATTAGCTCTCAGCCAAATTAGTGTCAAAACATTTCACAGAATATTTCCTAATGCTTTTAACGATAAAGAGAAAATGACAAATTTATTACAAGAAATAACAGGTGAATATTTTCAAAATAATTTGATTGGCAGTTCCTAACTTAAGCAGAAATTACTTCCAGTCAAATGTTTTTCAAAAAATTTAATGTAATATTTCTTACTTCATAAAGAATATGCTGAATTCCTGGCATGATTGCTGTGACTGTATAGTATACGGCTTTATCGGTGAAAGGGTTAAATTAGAAATGATTTATTTCAGATAAATCGTGTAGTAATGTTGAATATTTTAAAATTAATTTGACTGATAAACATTACTGCTGATGGCAACATTCGCTTCCAGTCAAATTATAGTCAAAATATTCAACATTGAACTTTATTCTTAAAATAGTTTATGTAATATTAACATTGATTAAACCTTTAACCCCCAATTATTTCAAGAAAGTTTCACATAGAAATTGTCAATTTGCAGATTATCTCTGAAAATTTACCCCTGGAATCACTGGCTTTCTTATCGAGCCAGTTATTCCAGTGTTAATTTTCAAAAATAGTCTTCTCTTGGTGTGCAAATTGACATTTTCCAAGACCACTGCAGAAGGCTTTTTTCGCTGGATTAAGTGTTAAAAGGTTAGGACTTGGAAGGTCTATGGGCTTTTGTTAAGTGATGACATATTTCAGGGTTCAGCTTGATCGTTAAATACACAAAACAATGTTTTTGTTTAACAACAAATGATGACTTCATAAACACTTACTTATGACATAATAAAGCAAAATACACACTTCAAGGATGTGAATCACTAATCACTCGCAGCGACATCATACTTAACATGCCCATAAAGCCTTAATTAATGGCAATTTCATTGTCAGGACTATCATGCATGAATGGTATCTTATCAATAGGCATATAAATGCCCAGGCCAGGTATTTGTTGACATAAGGCTTGTGTGCTTACACAAGCTCTGTTCTAATTCTTCCTACATCTCTCAACATACTCAATGATAAATGACCAGAAATGACAATTTTGATGCTGCTAAAAAGATCATATTGAACATTTTGAAAGTTATTTGGTGGTAGGTCTTGCAGCTTTATGCAGCAATTATGGTTTCCAGAGAAATTGTTTTCAAAATATGTACCAGTTTACCTGTATGACTGCCTTGAAAGGTAGATAAAGAGGGGTTTTATAGTGCATGGGTTAAAATGCTTTACTTGTTTAATCTTATTTTCTATTAGCATACCTACAGCAATTGCCCATTTCAACATAAACATCCAGAATTTAAATTTCAAACCAAATTAACAGCTAAGCTTTTAAAGATTTTTTAATTAATTTGGCTAGAAGCAGTTGCTGGCTCAAGAAGCAACATATTCTGGTCAATTTATGTTTGAAATATTGAACAGTTTCCTGTATGTCTGCCTTGAATTTAGATGAAAAGGTTTCATTAGTGTCATTAGTCAAATGCTTGTTATCGTATTCCATACCTACTACAGCAATTGTCATTTTCCAGGAAAACATCCAGAATTTCAATTTTAAAACAACATTTTAAAACAAATCACCATTTAAACATATTACAAGCCAAATTAATTTCAAAATTTTGAGCAGATAGGACCAAGTCAGTCAAATTGTTTTCAAATATTTACTAGAGTTCATATCACTTCTATGATAACCAGTGTTTGGAATTTTGAATGAAAAGGATAAAGTATGCATAAAAGTTGTATGTAGAAAATGGATAAGTATTCTGCATGTACTCTTAAGTACTCAAAAGTACAAATACAGAGTAAGTACTCGAGTACAAGTACTTTGGAAATGGACTGAGGCTGAATACAAGTACATGTATTCATAAAAAGGCATGAGTCCTGAGTATATGTGAGTACTTGAAAATATGTACTCGAGTACATGAGTACATTGGCCCCAACCCTGCATGTAAGTGCCAATGCATTACATTCTTTATTATGTAATACGCATCCCGTTGAATATTTTGAAGCTAATTTGACTGGAAGTTGTTGCTGCCAATGGCAGCAACAACTTCTAGTCAAATTAGTTTCAAAATATTTAACAGCTTACCTGTATGATTGCTTTTATGCCACATTACCAAGCTATAGCCGGCACCTCTGACTGAGCGTATATACAACTGGCACCTCTATGACTAAGCGTATATACCGAGGCAGACACGCTAGGTTTTTTTTTGGTTTTTTCTGATTGGTTGAAAAGTAAATCATGGCAACCATCATAGGCTGTAGAATTGTACCAACATTTAGCTATTAAAGCCTGAATATGTTTCATTGTCGACACAATAGAAAACTTAAATGTCAGGGATGGATTATTTGTGACAAATTCTATCACCTGAAGGGTTAGTATAAGATAAGTTAAGATTTCCTTTAAGAGCATTGACTTGTCAGTAGATGTACTTTAGAAATAGGAATCCTAGAAATATCCGAGATGTTTCTGAAGGCTAACTATTATTAGTAAACGGGTACTCGGTAAATGCAGATCAGATCTAAACATTAGATATCTATGGATCTAAAGTGCATTCCTATATCACATGATTTCTACATGTTCACAAACACGATGTGAAATGTCAAATATTTGTATTCATTTTGATGTAATAAATGATGATTATAACAGAGTACGCAATATTTAGGTTGTCCAATGTAATAATTTCACTCCCGCAATGACGGACAGGGTATACATTAAGCCAAGGTGTAAGGCATCAAAAATTTATACCGGGAAATTGTCCTATTTTCGTGTTATTAACGATCGTTCTTTAAGCATCTTGGCGACTGGATTTAAAGTTTTTCTTGAAATTTACCAATTAGAAGTCATATTCGGTTAAAACTGATATGAAAACTCATAGCAAAGCCTATATGTCTACATAAGCCAAACCGTGCAGTCCAATTCAACCCAAGACCAATTCACCCCGTGACTTCATATACCATAAAATAGGCTATACGATATATCAAAATATGGCGATTTTCTCACCATGATATATCGTGATACCTCCTAGGACAATATCATGCAAGCCTGAATAGGATATGAAGAGCTTTATCTCTGTCCATAAATCCCTCACTAATTATCATCTGGCAAAACACAGGGTTTGTTCTCCATGGTGATATTTCCACACCGGACTTGTGGTAATGGTGATTTTTACTGCCACAAAGGACAGAGAAGTTATAATTCAGAGGCATAAATAACAACCATGTGATTCCCTGTAGTGATTGTGCAAACACGGAGGCGTCCTTAATAGGAAATGAGTTGATCACTGCCATCAATCTACGTGATTCAACATCACAAGTTACGGCATAACACACAGGCCTGTCAACTCTATGATGACAACCTGGAGGCTGGAATTTAGACGGACACGCTCAACCGTTGTTCGATAAGCATGTCTTTTAAACATTTAATGGTCAAGTTTGGTCAAGAAAATGTAATTATCTTCCTATTGCATGTCTATTTACAAGCCATTAGAATACCATTTTTTTTAATTTATCACTGGAATGACTAGCTCGGTTATCGAGCCAGTCATTCTAGTGGTAAATTTTCAAAGATTGTATTTTCTTGGCCTGTAAATGGACATTTCACAAGACCATGATAGAGGCCAGTTTTGGCTGGCATGACCATTAAAGGGGTTAAACATTTAATGGTCAAATTTGCTCAAGAAAATTTAAATATCTTCCTATTGCATGTCTATTTACAAGCCATGAGAATACCATTTTTGAAAATTTATCACTAATGACTGGCTCAGTTATTGAGCCAGTCATTCCAGTGGTAAATTTTCAAAAATTGTATTCTCTTTGCTTGTAAATGGACATTCCAGAAGACCATAACAGAGGCAGGTTTTGCCGGCTTGACCATTAAATGGTTAAACATATTTATTCTGCAGTCTGACACGTATGTATCTACCCTTTATACCTCTGTTGCTCATTGGTTCTACTGAATGCCTATTTGTGTTGTAAAATGTTAGCAACACAGGCGTATTCTATTCTGAACAATATTGGTGACATTGTAGTTAATTTTTGCCTCACATGCCATGAAGAGCTTTTTTCGTTGTCCAATTGGTTGACTAACCATCTGGCCACCATTAACAATTAAATCATCTCTAATACTGTAGAGTCATTTTATTATTGAGGCTACTAATTTCCGTTACCTGGTAACTTGAGCTTCATGGAAATCTGATAGAATGGCTATTCAGGGTATTGCTATAATTGAACTGCTGCGGGTCTACTAATTTATGTTGCATCTGTTTGACATGGGGATTGGACAGACCTGCCAGCGCTGAAGTTTGTCCAGATCCTAAACAACAGTTTGGATGGATTTGGAGGACCGTAGATCTCAGATATATAGCCTGTCTAAGGCTCTCTAGCTGTATCTGGCATTGTCTGGTATCCGGGCGGACCCAGCTCTTTGCACCGCAATAAATCTATGGTTCTTCATATGACACCCAAACTATCTTGTCAGTCTTGCTCTCCCTCTCATGGCATAGGGCGGGGTTGGTGGGGGTGGGGATCTCGCTCACCCTCTCCTTGATTAATTAAACAAATAACACTGGCTTTCATTTTAATGGAATGGAGGATTCCATATCCATAAATCATATAACATCATAATTAGCTACGTGACGTGTAGGATGACGTCATGATCAATTACGTCATGAATGATGCAGATAAGTTTGTCACGAATGCTTATCTGATGTCGGAGTAAGCGTTGTTTTACAAATTGTATGTCTTTATTATTTAATAAACATTCTGTTGAATTTTTTAAACTAATTTGACTCGTCGATGTTGCTGCCATGGACAGCAACAGCACACAGTCAAATTAGTTTAAAAAATTCAAAAGCTTACCTGTATAGTTTTATGTATAAGGGAGTTCAGGGATCGATCGATCCCAATTCGGACAAAGTGTGGGTGGAGCTTAACTAGAGATGTGTGGGACATAGTTAAAACTGGAGTCCTCCATTGCAAACCAGTTTGGTGCCTTTACCCCTCTAAAAGTGGTCAAGAAAATCAAAATGTTTGCTCATTGAATGTCCATTTGCAGGGCAATAAAAGACTATGTTTGGAAATTTATGACTGGAATGACTGGCTCAGTTATCGGTAGCGTGAGGTAACATTTCTAACAGGTATATATATATATATCTCTTATTTCCAAGGTGACGATCGCGATAATAATATGATATCAATGTCTATGATATGACAACAGGAGCTTTTGGCACCAAAAGTAATGAAACAACGCCACTAATGCGGGAGCATAACTTAATTTATATTAGTAAATCTAGACTTAATCAAATTACTTTTTTGACGATAAATGGTATTTATAGGCAACAGCAGCACCATTTTCAAAATCTTAACCAAGCAGTCTTGTTTGGTAAAATAGTAAATCTGGTACTGAAATGAAAATAAGGATTGTTTGGCAATCCACAAAAGATTAAAATTATTTTCATTTGTAGCATATCTGGGAATTATTGTCGTATTTCTATCTGGTATGTGATTGGGAAAAGACCAATATTGACCTGAAAACAATATAAGGATCCCATGCCCCTTTGGTGTATCTGTAGAAAAGGGTTGTTGCTATGGTGAGGACATCAACCTGCCGTGATTGACAGCAACTGAAAGATGATATCTGATGTGAAAACTGGATCCCTTAGTATCATTTCTTTACAAGTTATAAAAATTTGTATTGACCCTAATGAGAGTAATAGTGAAAATGCATGTTGTTCGCACAGCATAACAAAACAGGTAAATTAATTACCTTTCCACTTTTAGCTATGCCCCACCCATCTCAATCTAAGCTCCACTCACACCACGTCCGTCTCGGAGTCGATCAATCCCTGAACTCTGACTATCAATTTCCATATACATGTAAGTTGTTGAATATTTTGAAACTAATTGGAATGCGCGAGGCACTTTGCTGGGTGATGTTGCTGCCATAGGCAGCAACATCACCCAGCAAAATTATTTTCAAAATATTCAACAGCATGTTTATTAAAGGTAGAGACACGCAATTCGTACAACATGTCAGACTATTAAGAGTTAAAGACGGGCCAAATTATTTATGACATAATGATTATGACATCATCACGCCACTTAGCTGACATATGATGTCAGATTGATAGATGGATACTCTGGAAACGTGAATTACTTATTTCCGAGGCATTTTGATAAGCTCTTCAAATGTTTAAATAGACATGTTTCTACAATGTCTCCAAAACAACGAGTGCAAGAACGCAAAAAGTACCAGTTGTTAAAAACAGAACCCTGTTAGAAATTGGTACCCTGACGATGCGCCAGACATTCTTCTACTGGCAGATTCTCTACCAATTATTCCGTTGATATTAATGTGATGCGGATCTTAAGGATATGATTCAAGCAAATGCATAAAATCCTAACCCGGATATTTATACATTACCCGGATATTTGCCCAGGTGTGTGTGTCCAGACAAGTTTCATGAGATTTTCATCCCAGGAGATCGAGTATACCAGACTTTAGACAGCATTGACCATCAGTCAAATTGTTTATGAGCATATTCAGCACATTTCATGTGTAGGGTTTTTCCGAAACTCAGCTTTTTTTTTGGTATCTCGGATAGAAAGAAAAGGGTTGTCTGTAAGATTGCTTTCACTTCCTTGATGTCTCTAATTATGGAACATCACTATGCCATTCTCAGATCACCCCAGAGATACTCCCAAACGGATTAGAAGTATATGTATAAGAATCAATTCTTGTATCCTGTTTGGCAATCTATAACCGGTCCACTTACAGCACATCTCAAAACCAATTTATTTTTTCTTGATATCAAAGAAGAAAAATAAGAAAACAAAAACGAATACAAGCAGGCATAAAATAAAATGGAGACATGCCTATAGTGAAACTATAAGTTTGTCTCATTTTTGTTTTTGGTGTTTTTAAACAATATTTATCTTTGTCTTTGATTTGTTTCTGATTTGGTTTTTTTGTCCTGTTTCTGTTCCCAGGAAATGTTTAATGCTGTAACTGTTAAGATGGCCAAAAACGGCTAATGCAGTGGTTTTGAGAACTGACTATTTGCAGACCAAGATAAAATTTATTTTGAAAATTTACCAGTGAAATGACTGGCTCGATCGTAAATTAAAAAAAAATAGTCTTAAGATCTGCCAATGGACATTGGACATTTTCTATGAGAGGATTGAAATTTTCTTGCACAAATTCTAGGTTTAAAGGATTAATAATCCCCTTCCATATAAGGTTTCAAGGTATTAGAAAATTGAATATCAATATCGATTTCCATCCCGGTATACCTTTAATATCGGGACTATTGTGATGGCCAAAATAGAGTGAGGCTCGGGTAGTATGATTCCATATTCAACGTATATCAGCTCTCCTGAAATAGTTGTTGAACTTTACAAATTTCCACGATAAATCAAGGAATTACATAAATCCTGATATTAAACCCTAAATTATAACTGTCTACAGTTAAATCATATCCCAAAATAGCTTGAATGACCTCCAAGATCGACCCTACTAAAGATTCAAATTTGCCACCAAATTACAAATATTTCTGCGACTTGTTCAGAGATCACCTGCATGGAGATTGCGAAAATGGGATCCATATCATCCCAAATAAACTCGCCCAATGAGACTGCGAACAGCTAAACCTGTTCAATTTGACTGGAAAATATCAATGTTATGAGTCAAAAATGTTGGATATGGATGTAAATGTGTAAACCTATGTTTTACAAATTTTCCTGACTACTAATAAACGTCAGAATAATAAATAAACTTTCCACCAAAACCTTTGCTTTATTGGCCGAATTTGCAATGGAACGACACCACTAAGAATTGTGGAAATCTCCACGCATGTGTACAACTTAGCCATTATAATACTTAATAAATAGACCACGATGTGCTGAGAACACAGACCTATGCTTGCCCCTGTTAGAGTAGCTTATATCGATCGATATCCAGGATCCCGCCAACATTACAAGGGAATAGAACTCACAGGGATTGAGAAGTTTTTCTTATATCGTTGGTTCCTCTTTACTTGGCCATTAGGCGGTCACTACAAAGCTATACAGTTCCGGGAAGCTCTAACTAACCAGGCTGTAGTAATTGTGATAAAATATTACAACGTAAAATATTCATTTGAAATTGATTTTCTAGCAAACAACGGGCTGAAATTACAAAATAGCGCAAGAAAAGATATATTTTATACATTTGTAACCATTTCCTGTCATATGAGGTAAATTAAAATACTTTTTATTATATTTTTTGCAAGAAGTGCATTCTTATAAATAGCCAATTTCGTAGCTGTAATCGTTAATTTATCAATTCTCTAGCCTTCAAACAACAATTTGACAGGTTCGGATAAATAAGAAAATGTTAAGTCTGGTCGCTAAATACAGGTAAAATATCATTCTTCCATATGAAAGTTGATATCTCGTTATTGACTATTGAATTTTGCTAATGGAAAACAGATTATCTGCCTAAGCAGGATGTTATACCGATTTTATATTATATCTCAATAATTTGGTATCAACAAAATCATATCGATATGACTAACGGTATAGCTATGATACTGGTATTCGATATAATATCGGTATATCGTGAAGCCCTACTTCCATAGCATAACAATGACTCCAACTAATCAGTATTTATTTTAACCTTTAGCACACTGATGTCAATATTCTATATTTTAATGTGTCAATAGCAAAGAAACCAGTGTTCAATTTTCAACAATTTTGGTGGACGATGTTGCTGTCTACGACAGCACCATCTTCCACCAGATTTGTTGAAAAATTAACACCAGTTCATCTATTAATTTAATTTGAAAATTTAAAATTTTGACATTAGAATGGTAAGGGTTAAAGATGGTTGAATGTCCAGTCATGTATATATTGTATTTTCATAATAATTAGCGCTATGCCTTGATGTCCATTTCATTCAAGAAGAGATCATAAACTGCTGATAATGAACCTTTCCAGTTTTAGCTTTGTCCCACCCATCTTTAGCTAAGCTCCACCCACACACCACTCGTGTGATCCCTGAACTCCCTGACTATCAATTTTCAGAGAATTATACAGGTAAGCTGTCATGATGTCATTGATTATGATGCCATCTAAGACATCACGTAGTTGATTATGATGTCATATGATGAATCGATAAACTGGAAAGGTCTATTAGTCCACTCAACATCATTAAAACAAGATAAGACAAGCTGTACAATATATAAGAAATATTCTGTTCTTGCCTTTAGGCAGCAATGTCTAAGTAATATTTTTGAAAATATTCATCAATTTGAATTATGATATTGATTATGATTGCTTAATTATAATGGTATTCTGAAGAACCATTGTCAAAAAGCTAGGCTATGTTGGCTGATGAATGGCTTTCATTTGTGACATACACATAACATTGTAAGAAAGTTTATGACATGATAATTAAGATCTGGAGGTGATTTCAGAAAAAGAATGACTTATGACGCCACTCTGCGATCAGTAACACCAATGGAGATTGTGAACGCTGGTACTAATATAGGTGTCCAGAAGAATTTTTCTAAATGAACAGGATATACAGCTTAGATTATAGCATTTTCCAATTAATGGGTGATATTATATGAAAATTACAGAACTTCTTAAACCGCCACTCATGCCAGCCAAAAGCAACTTCTGTAGTGCTCTTGAGAAATGTCCATTTGCAGACCAAGGGAAGAATTTTTTTGACAATTTACAACTAGAATGAGTGGCACGATAACCTAACCAATTATCCACGTGGTAAATTTACTAGTCTTCTTGATCTGCCAATGGGCATTTTGTATGAGAAAATCAGAATTTTTAAAAACTAATTTGTGGATGAAAGGGTTAAGATTCTTATTAACTATGTCCTGAAGTAAAAATGTGTGAAAGTTTGAAAAGCTTTGCAGATCACATTTAACCCTTTCACTGATAAATCCCATGTATCTCAATCTCAGGGCAAATAAACAAGAAAGCTGTGGAATATTTTGAAATCAATTTTACTGGAAGGCATTACTGACTTAGTGAAAAATGGCTTCCAGTCAGTTTAATTTCAAAATATTCAACAGAATCAGTTTTATATCGTAAAGAATATACTTTTTCCGGGATTTGATGGTGAAAGAATTAAGTATTATTCGTTCTTTATCAGATTTCATCACAGCCTGATTCATCTTGCGATGACATGTCTGCATCAATCTGGAGGTAAAAATATATCGATGATTTATCTATCTAAGGAATAATACAATTGTCGTGACAATTTCTCCAGACATTACCGTATATCGTTTGAGATATTCAGCATCCATCATTGACCTAATTACTGCTTGATTTTGTGAAATCAGAGCACTCAACCATTGTCAACTACTGTCACGCTTATCACAACATACCTATTATGACTGTATTATCAAAGGTAGTTGCATCACGATATGTAATATTGTTCTGTTCTTTATGAATTCCCTAGTTTGATGGTGATCGTAATCAAACCATCTGCTCATGTTCTCCATTCAAAGGCCAACATATGAATGGACCTTTCCAGATTATCCATCCATCATATGATGTCATAATCAACTACGTGACATGGAGGATGGCATCATAATCAATTATCGGTATACCGTGAATGACTCGATTTAGCCTGTCTTAAGCGCTTAATAGTCTGTCAGGTTGTATGGCTTTACTATTTAATAAACACGCTGTTGACTATTTTGAAACTAATTTTTTGACCCAGTCAAATTAGTTTCAAAATATTCAATGGCATACCTGTATAGTTTTCTGGAAATTAATAGTCAGGGAGTTCAATCAATCCCAACACATGTGAGGTGTGGGTGGAGCTTCGCTAGAGATGGGTGAGGCATAGCTAAAACTAGAGAGGTCAGGTCACATCACAGCAATGGGAGTTTCTTGGACAAGATTGGACAAGGAAAAATCTAAATAATTACTTTTAATGAGACTAACATACCAATATTTAAAAAACAATTTAACATGATATTCCTGGCTTGGTTATCGAGCCATGGTGGCATTATAATGGTAAATTTTCAAAGATAGTCAAATGGACAAAATCGTCAATACCACTGCACAAGCTGTTTTGGTCTGGCTTGACTATTACCGGTAACCATTTCAATGACAAATGTTAATTCTTTATCGTTTGTAGCATATTATGTTGAATATTTTGAAATTAATATGAGTGGAAGTCATTGCTGCCTAAGGGAGCAATGACTTTCAGCCATATTAATTTCAAAATATTTAACACCTTTCCTGTTAGTTTGCCGTGAGATTGAGATACAGGGAATTTATCAGTGAAAGGGTTAATGGCCAATAAGCTATATTTAAATCAATGATGGACATGATTATCTGCAGTGAAACCTGCTCTAAAGGCCACCTCCATATAAAGGCCACCTATATAAAGGCCAGTTTTACCAACTCCACAAGCCAGTGAAACAGTGCATTTGACCCTGTAGAAAGGCCGCTGATGATCATGACTATAATGCCCACTTCTGCGTTAACTGCAGTGTGGCCTGTGTAGACAGCTTTGACCTTAATTGTGATAATATTATTTAAAGAGCATCTATTATGTCCGTTTCTCACACCTGCGCATGTAATATGGATAATGAGTTTACCTGCCTTATTAGTCTTGCTACAAGGTGTCATAAGACTAGTATAATAATAACCCTGTTTGCCTGTCTGTGTGTCCTTGCGTGTGTGTCTGTAGATCCGTGTCCATTCATCTCTCTGTGTGTCCAGCGAGATAGCTCGCAATTTAGAGGAGATTTTCAAGAAAGTTGGCTGTGAGCACACCCTCTACCTTACTGTCTCATCACCTACGATGGTATTCATGAGAACAGCAAAAATTAACACATGAGGTGAAGTGGTTTTAGATAATTAGATGTTTAAACCTTACAACTGTGATGTCAATATTCTATCTTTTACTGTGTCAATAGCAAAGAAACTAGTGTACATTTTTAAACAATTTTGGTGGACAATGTTGCTGTCTATGATAGCACCATCTTCCACCAAATTTGTTGGAAAATGTACACCAGTTCAGTTTTTTAATTAATTTGAAAATTTTTTAATTTTGACAGTGTTATGGGTTAATAGGCTTGTTCCTTCACTGACTGCATGAAGATATACGGCTAAAACCAGAAAATCATTAGTTTTTTAGTGAAGTCTTATTTACAATCATGTCATGATATCTAAGAGCGCAATATTTTGTGTGTGGTAGTTGCTTATCTAATGCTTTTTACATATCACTCTACATGAATTCAAATGACATCAAAGCCGAAATAATGCAAACATTAAATGACATGTATCTTTCTAAGAGACAGTCATCAGAACGTACTTTTCTCGACAGCCTCATGGACAGACATACCTGGTATACAGTATTAGCATTTTTCCCTGGTTTTAGCAGCATAGCTACAAGCACAAAGCAGTCAGTGAACGAACGATCGTATTAAAATGATGACATGTCCTAAAACTTAATATCCCTAAATATTGTCTATAACCTTTGAGGAAACAAAAAATAAATCTAATTCTCTCACCACTTTACCTCACGTGGTAATTTTTGCCGGTCGGGTCTCCATACTGTCCCTTGCTGGTTATATGCAGGATGTAGTAAGGTTACACTCATTCTTTCAAATAAACCTCTTGATTTTGGGGTTCAAAGGTCAATGTCAATTGACAAGGATGAGTGAGTGAGACTAGGCATCTGAATACGTGTTATTCATTTCAACAGGTGAAATTTGTTAATGATATGATGTACTGCTGAAAGATAAATTCCAAATAGCGTGCTGCCGCCTTTCTAACGTACAATGTATGCTTTATATTTTATATAGCTTGTACATCCATAAGATGTTAGATTGATATAGAAATATATACATTTATATACACAGATATACGGCAAAAAGATCTGTATTTTATAATCCAATTTATAGTCAATGAAGAGATTGTTTTAAACAAAATCTTGGTTTCCAGTCAAGAATTATAGTTGTAATCGTAAAGACCTCAATTACCTGTGCCAAGCATTCAAGGCAATAGTGTGGGTCCAAAACACAGCTACCTTATTATTTCTTATCACAACCCATGGCATTCAGAATTCCTATAACCTGATTTTTCAGACGAGCTAAATAGGAAAATCTAATGGCTACTTAGATAACAATTTGATTAACAGCTGTTAATGCGTTGAGCACTAGCAACTTTCAGTTGACCTGGTTTTCTGTCAAATCATCCACATATGGATAGAATGGACCTTTCCAGTTTTTGCTACGCCCTGCCCATCTCTAGCTAAGCTCCACCCACACCTTGCTCATGTTGGGATCGATCGATCTCTGAACTCCCTGACAATCAATTTCCAGAAAACTATGCAGGTAAGCTATTAAATATTTTGAAACTAAGTTGACTGAGCGCTGTTGCTGCCTATGGCAACAGCATCCAGTCAAATTGGTTTCAAAATATTCAACAGTATGTTTATTAAATAGTAGAGACATACAATTCGTACAGCGTGTCAGACTATTAAGAGTTAAAGACGAGCCATATAGAATAATTTATGACATCATCCTACACGCCGCATAGCTGATTATGACGTCATATGACATCATTACTCTGGAAAGGTCCATTGCTTAATATAGCACGACCTGCTTTAACAATTCATTATAGTACTCTCAGGACATCACAAATGTTTAGTATTGAAATCACAGCCTAGAAAACTTTGATCCATCACACACAGAACAGACAATGGGTGTTAATCAACATTTGACACGCCATTATTTCCTTAGTTGTCACACAGGCGTTTCTGGATCAGTATCCAGTGTCCTTTCATATGCATAATCACGTTCCGTTTCGATGTTGCCATTTTGCATGGGTTCGTGATCTGGGAGTTTTCGCTCAGAGTGAAATAACAAACAAATGAGACTGATAATGAGCTCAATTAGTTCCATGATTGTTAACACAGATATCCCCATCCACAAGCCGAATGTACCACCAATATCGGCGAAAAAGTCCGCAATTTCATAGGCAGGCATCTGGTGGAATTCCACAACACTCAAATCTTCCAGATATATGTTCACCCGTACTAAGTTTTGTCGAATGAGGTTTGAGGCACGAATTTGTTTGTCACGATCATTATATGTTAAGTTTGAGAGATAATCATATGCCTCCTTCAGAAGACTTTGTGTAATCGAATTATTGAATAAAATCTTTAGAGCGTCATATTGATAGAATTCAAGAGGCCAGTAGGAAAGTGAAATGGCCTTCTGAAAGCTAACCTCGGAGCAGGGCTGATAGCACTCACAGCCTTTTTCATAAGAGCGATCATTAGCTAGCGTCTTAAGAATGCTTTCCTCACATTCCATTTTTGGCAATCTAACATTTTTGTCATGCGAATTTGGATGTATGAGGTAATCTAGCCAGTCATGCACTGTTCCACAGCATTCCAAGTCTTGTTGTCCGATGACATCTGGCAGACTGGATGAACGACATCCACATGTATCAATCACAATTCGTTGTCTGCACAGTTGTAAGCAGGCAAAAATTGTGTGTTTGTAGGCTTTTGTACCAAGAAACATATTACTTGAACAGTTGCCAAAAGGTGATCCAAGCCTTGTATGCAGTGAGGCTTTTAGGCTGACTGATGTTGAGTAGCCAGGAGGAACATCAAAGCCATGGTCCACTGGAAACGGCATTGTGTTTGACGCATGAACGGACACGCGAACACCTGCTGCATTCTCAATATTAGATTTGATGTTATATACACCATAACTTCCTATTGGTGGGTCATCATTATCCAAAGAAAATATCATGGACAACCCATTCTGAGGCCCTGTAGCATGCATAAGTAATTTCTCCTTTTGTTGGCCACTATTAAATGTAAAACAATTATAGTAATTAGATCCATCAAAATGAGATGTAAAGTTTTCGGCTGTACATGGCTCTTTATTAAAGCGACAATGTAACAGAAAGTGGTCGATATCATGACCTATCAACTCGGCTTCTCGGTCTAAGTTTTCATAAAAACTCTGAAGCGACGATATTCGATCAATCTGTTTTCCAAATTGGAAATGCATAGTAAAATTAAACCAATCACGTATATGAGAATCATTTGATGCGAGCCTTTCTTTGGCTTTAGTTAAAGATACAGCAGCATTATTACACACAGTTATAGCGGGAAATTCTACTGGCATTCCGTAGCGTATTTTAGAAACTTCAACTACAGGTCTGTCAAGATATTTTCGCACAAGCAAAGAAAGTTGTAGAGCTGCGGCAGTAAATCCAAGTATAACTAATATTGACCACATGACTTTTCGACGTGTTTTCTTTGTGCTCGCGATCTTTGCAAGTCCATGCGCATTGCTTTCCGACCCAAGTTGAGCAATAAGTGCCACAGCACTTTTCTTGGTATGGGGATGTTTCTTTTTCTTGACCATTCTCATATGTTTGTGGATGATATCCAATTTGGACAATGAGGAAAACCTCATATGCCCAGGTGTGGTCTCTCTGTAATAGATAATACAAAAATAAATAATGTTAGAAGATTTACATAAGTGTACATAATGAACATCATATTCATGGCCGACCTGACCCAGGATATTGCATAGATTTGGTGCATTATTACCAACTCATTAATCCTGGAATTTTCCTTTAGAAAATGTCTGTAGGACAAGATAAGATGTCTGTAGGACAAGATAAGATGTCTGTAGGGCAAGATAAGATGTCTCTAGGACAAGATAAGATGTCTGTAGGACAAGATAAGATGTCTCTAGGACAAGATAAGATGTCTGTAGGACAAGATAAGATGTCTCTAGGACAAGATAAGATGTCTCTAGGACAAGATAAGATGTCTGTAGGACAAGATAAGATGTTTCTAGGACAAGATAAGATGTCTGTAGGACAAGATAAGATGTCTCTAGGACAAGATAAGATGTCTCTAGGACAAGATAAGATGTCTCTAGGACAAGATAAGATGTCTCTAGGACAAGATAAGATGTCTGTAGGACAAGATAAGATGTCTGTAGGACAAGATATGTCTGTAGGACAGGATAAGATGTCTGTAGGACAAGATAAGACAATTTTTGAGAAGTGACCACGGAATAACTGGCTCAGTTATCAAGCTAGTCATACCGATAGTAAATTTTCAAAAACGGTTTTCTTTTGGCCTGAAAATGGGCATTTGCCCTGACCATTACAAAGGTGGGTTTTGGCCAGCTTGACCATTAAAGAATTAAAATTGATATATGACCATATTTAATCAGTCTTCCACTATGCGTTCATAATGTACTTATCTACGTCATTCATGACATCATAATGACGTCATTGATTGTGATGTCATTCTATGCGTCAGATAGTTGATTATGACATCATATGATGGATGGATAAACTTGGAAAGGTCCATTGTATAGTGCCAGCAGCTGTAGCTATGTCATAAGGTCTCATATTGATTCGTGTAGTTAAGTATCCACAATGCCACCTGCAACTTATTGATATAGATGCAAAAGGTACCGCAGTCTTTTCACAGATTCACCCACAGTCTCTAGTGATGCATAAATCTAACTGAGATGCAGAACCCAGAGCATGGAAGAAGATTGTTTTGATAGATCATGATTCATTCAATAGTCAAAGCATGTGCTTTGAGAACTCGATACGAGAAAGTTTTCTCTTCTCAAGGGGCTGTTGGTCAGCGTTTGTCAGGATAGACGGTCAAGCGGTTGTTGGTCAGCATTTATGATGATAGAAGGAACCATTCTAACTTAATGACCCACCATTTCTAGCTAAACTTTGCCCACTTTGTACAAACTTTTGAATAAATTTTAATGTATTAAAATAAACCCTGAATTCGTAGAGTATCAATTTCAAGGTAAGTAATCATGTAAGCTGTTAAATATTTTGAAACTAATTTGATTGGGACTGTTGCTGCCTATGCTAACAAGTGATGTATACTACTAAGAAATTACTACGGATAATGTACTATAACAGAAAATATTGACCATAGGGATGCAATTCGGAATCCGTACAGCCGTAATAACTTAGTTTGCATTGGACCTTTCCAGTTTTGGGCATGCCCTGCCCATCTTTATCTAACCTCCACACACACGCACACACGCACATGCGCGCATGCACGCACACTTGTTGGGATCGATCTCTGAACTCCCTGACTATCAATTTCGAGAAAACTATACAGGTAAGCTGTTGAATATTTTGAAACTAACTTGACTGGGTGCCCAGTCAGATTAGTTTCAAAATATTCAACATAATGACATCAGCATACACGTCACGTAGTTGATTATGACGTCATATGATAGATGGATAAATCTGGAAAGGTTCATTACCAACACAGAATAACAATGCCGGCTATTGTGCAACGAAGCGTACAGTGACAGATGTGACACTCCGGTATACTGTGGAGGAACTACTGTAATGTACATATGAGTTTGGCAAGTGCCACAGTCAGGATTTCCGGGCTACTCAGTACTGTGTATAGTGTATGGCCACTCCTGGCACTGATGACAACCTGATACTTTTGCATGCTGTCCATAAAAGATCAGAATCAAACATGTGGTATGCATGCCTGCTGGCTGGTGGGTTGAACTGGTCGAGCTGAAATGGCTGTCGGCAGAAGGTCCCACGCATGCTCAATGAATTTCAAGCCTGGAGACTGAGCTGGCCACTCAATTCACTCGATTCCTTCAATTTCTAGGTAGATATACCTCACACCAGTCAAGGAGACATTCTGCATGCATGGCAGCTAGCACTAATGCCCCTCTCCCACACACACACACACACACACGCATGCATGCACGCACACGACTGCATTATAGCGGTCATACACACACATGCAAATTACTTCAAATGCAATGAAAAAAGGCATTCTATTGTCTCCAGTGGGAAAACACATGCTTCACTGAATGTCAGAAGGCTACCATTTTCAGGTTCTATCCTGGTAAGCATGAGTTGACCACTAACTATTGACTGCACAATGTCCATTTCACTTGTACAATGTCCATTTGATACTAATATTAGGTTACAATGAACCTTTCCAGTTTATCCATCCATCATATGATGTCATATGACCTCATAATCAACTACGTGATGTGTAGGATGACGTCATGATCAATTACAGCCAAAATGACTCAGTTTAGTCTGTGTTAAAGACTTAAAGGACAATTCCGGGACGGGTAAAAGTGTACTTTATTTGAAAGACTATTATATGACTAACATTGGATCCTAAATAAAAACAATAAACAAATAATACGAGTAGTTATATCATCGTAAACATGGGATTATTTTATCTCCCGGGCGGCGCCACTTTCTTGCAACGAGAGCGAGATTTCGCGAGTTCCTGATGTCATGCCCGCACCAAGGCTATCTTTGCCGAGCACGAATGCTATACAGTAAATATGTAGACTAGGGCTGTGCGGTTTGGCTTACAGCCTTATCGGTTTCGTTATGACTTCATATCAGTTTTAACCGAATATTGGTTTTATGGACATGAAACAAAAAATTTAAATGATAAAAAATAGCACGAAAACAAAGTATTTTCACGCCCTGATACATTCATAACGTTTTACGCTTTTAAAGCTTAATATACCTTATACTATCCATCATCGCGGGAGTGAAATTATTAATTAGACCGCCTAAATATTACGCACAGTTAAATAAACATTGTTTATTTTGTCAAAATTAATCATAAGTCAGCAAAACAGGTTGCGAAAAGATGTAAATCACGTGATTGTAATTAATTATGATGTAATTATCTCCCTTTCTTCTTTCATTTCCATTTCGGCCCCAGGACGAAATCATGCCTTGAAGAAAATATTAACTGTAATATTGCGAACGCGAATTTCATAAGTTAATATGATATTGTGTATAGAAGATAACGTTTTAAAAATGGTTTGAGTAATAATTTAATTTAAAATTATATCCTAATCAGAAAAATGTATTCAGCATTAAATTTATTGGTGAGATTTTTATGCATTCGGGCGATTTAGTTTTGGGACGACTTTGCGTTATGTTAATTAGCCGGTGACGTAAATAAAATGGATGCCGTTGTTTAGAAATGTTTTCCCCCGATACAAATTTCAATGACAAATTCCCACGTTAGTATTGTGTTTTATATTGCAAATTTATCTGAGACTACCAGAGAAAAGACGAGTGGATATTTATTTAATTAATTCGCTGCTTGATTTCTCTCCGCGTACAGCGAGTTACATGGAGTTACACAATATGCGCAATTGGGGCCATGTTCAATTATTAGTTGCCCCGAACATAGCTTAATGGAAAGTATGGCCATTATTATTCATTACGCTTTTCATGCTTGTTAGTATCTTTTATTTTTAACAATCCTGATACGAAAAACCGAAAATATGTTCATATTCGGTTTTTCGATATTTATTTTTTATAATCGGTTATGAAACCATCAGTGCAGGATATCGGTTTTAAATATGGTATCAGTATATCGCGCAGCCCTAATGTAGACTATATGCATGGAGGCCTAACATGTGCTAATTTGGAATCGTTAGGACATTGTCCAGTTAAGCTAGTAAGTATTTCAAGTAATTCTAGTATCCGAAGTCGGTGGGGAATCATTAACCCCTAGACCGCTGAAGCATAGATTCCATTTTCTCTGTCCTATCAGAATGTGTTCATTTTGGTAACAATGCTGCTGTAAGTCATTGTTGTGCATGACAGCAACACGTTTCAGCAACATTTTCTTTTCAAAATGTACCACGGCACTCTCTCTCTGTAAGTAGGCTATTACGCATTTTACACCATGCGATGAGGGTTAAATGAAGTGGCACACTTAGACATGTGCACGTTGTCAAATTACTCGGCCAACTCAAGATAGCGTTATAGCGTGCGTCGCAGGCAGTGTAAATATATATTCTAAGAAAACATATGATATCATAATATTGCTGGAACCACAGAACCGATTGTAATAATTCTGATACCTACCTGGAGCTGCAAATTCGAAGATTTATCCAATGCTAGGGATATTAGAATCGGCCTAGTGGGTTAAAAGATACACTCTGCGGGAAAAACTAAGCAAGCAAAATTTCAAACAAAATGTTCAGGATGCGAACTATCCATCATCCCATATCGGAATGAGTATTACAGCTACAATGACAGAATTTGCTGTGCCGAAGCTTTACAATGTTATCACATAACGGGAAAAATTCCATCACAATATCTTAATTATTGAAATTACTACAGCTTGCTGGGCAATATTGATCGGCGATGAAAATTCCCAGGTTTTATGTCAAAATGTTAATTCATTTGGTGATATTTCTGGGAATATTTACGTGGCCAAAATTATAATTGGTCAGGCAAATAGCCATTTCTTTCAGCCACTCCAATTTAATGACAATACACAAAGATGGTCTGCGAGACAAAAACCATCTCATGCTGAATTTTACCCAAAAAAGGATAACATATTCAGATCGTATCTTAGATGAATAATTTTAAATATATATTCCAGTCTTTTGAACCTCTTGTCTTAACATCCATTATATCATATTAATCCCGAGGTCAGTACCTATTTAGAGGTCGTAGAATCATTGGAATCGCTTCAGCGGTTCGTTTGCTATTATCATTTGTGTATACTTCCTTAAATATATACCGGCATCTATTGGCCTCGCTCCTCAAGTCATAGCAATAGCGGTGGTGCAGGGCTGACGTCGCTAGACGCGATAAAATGGCAGTGCCCAGATGTGCGAAAAATTGTCAATTTTACCGACTTTATCTAGCGATAGTTGGTTACGCTATTTCTATCTGGTTATGATTCTGGCGCAATTTCATTAAACATGTAATAATCTTTCAAATAGAACACACTTTTTATCATCCCGGAATTGTCCTTTAATAGTCCGACACATTGTACAAATTGTATGTTTTTGCTATTTAATAAAATACGTTGTTGAATATTTTGAAACTAATTTGACTGGGCGATGTTGCTGCCATTGGCAGCAACAGCACCCAGTAAAATTAGTTTCAAAATATTCAACAGTTTGCCCCTGGTATGATTGTGTGTGTGAACGGTGAATCAATAATTTTAGTTTTATGGAGATTATGGTTAAGTTATTTGAGTATTATTATTTGCATGCTGATATTTTATTTGCCATAATGCTGTCATTACATACTTTATATTATGGCCAATGGTGCCATGCTGCTTTTCTCAATTTAAACTCAACTATGACTTTGCCCAAATACATTCTCCTTTCACCCCTCTATTGATGGTGTGCCGGTGCCTTCTCCGGTGGCCGGTACTACCGGTAGTGTTAATTAGTATTATATATTAGATTAAGACATCAGATACTTGAGTGACTGAACAGACATTGGTTATGCTCTGGTCTATGAATTTGTTGAGTAAAATCATTCTCGAGTGTACTTGGTCAATAATCTCTATAACGATATCATATTTTGTGAAAATAGATTCCCCATAATGCACTACTCAGAATGTGGCTGGCTGGTAGCTGAGTGAATTTGTTTATCTAATGGTGACTACGCTGTTTTTTGTGTAGTGTATAGATTAACTGACTCAAATCCGTCCTATAGGAACAAAAGTGAGGCAATTTACATACGTTATTTTTAGGAAACTTCCAATAATAGTTTATCCCTGAATAAATTTATAAGACAATTACAAGAAGTAATATTATGCTAGATATTTTTTGGAAAGAAAATCTAACCACTTGGCCACCACGCCTCTATACACCGTTATAGGTTACATACACGACTGCTTTAAAGGAGTGGTTTACTGGGGTTTCATGATGAAAGGAACTAAGGGTTTACTCTTAATTGTGTCAGACAGATATAAGGGATCCAACAACAAACACACATTTGTTCTGGCAATATGAAGAAGTCCACTAAACATAACATACTCACCCATGCTAATTAACTCTTTTCAAGGCAACCATACAGGAAAACTGTTGAATATTTTGAAATGAATTTGACTGAAAGCCATTGCTGCCTTAGTCAGCAATGACTTCCAGTCAAATTAATATCAAAATATTCAAGAGAATAAGTTTTATGTCATAAAGAATTGACGTTTTCAGGGATTTGTGGGTGAAAGGTTTACTACTCTACAGTACAAAAGAGTTCCTGGTTTTTAAATATTTGCCCCAACAATAAAGAGATCCAATTCTAGCCATGCCCCTCCCATTTCTACATATGCCCGCCCATTTCTAGCTAAGCTATGCCCCATGCTCTGCCCGTGTTGGGACTGGACTCTGAATACCCAGAATCCCAGTATAAAGGTAGCTATACAGGTAAGCTGTAGAATATTTTGAAACTAATTTTGCTGGCCAACCGGTCAAATTAGTTTCAAATTTTTCAAGAGAATGTTTATTAAATAGTAAATCCATCAAACATACAGTTCTCATACTTGACAGACTTTTCACTGTTCATGATGGAGCTAGATACAGGTAAGCTATTGAATATTTTGAAAATAATTTTAATGGTTGCTGTTGCTTCCCAGCACGCAGTCAGATTCTTTTTAAAAATTTTCAACAGAACATTTATTAAGTAGTGAATCCATCAAAGACGTATAATTCATATACCTGACAGACTATTCCAGCTTGATGATGGAGTATTTCTGTCAATTACAATTGTGACGTCACCCTACATGTGACATAATTGATTATGACTTCATAAACTTGACAGACAGAGCGGATTCATCCATTGAAACAAGTTTGTTAACCCTTACCACTTTGTTGTCAAAATTTTTAAATTTTCAAATTTAATTAAAAGATGAACTAGTGTTCATTTTTCAACAGATTTTGTGGAAGATGGTGCTGTCGTAGACAGCAGCATCGCCCACCAAAATTGCTGAAAAATGTACACCAGTTACTTTGCCATTGACGCAGTAAAAGATAGAATAACGACATCAGTGTGCTAAGGGTTATTAAGTGTGGATGTTTCTCACCTTCATGACTACCACATACAATTAGGTAGAAAATAACATAAATCTTAAACGTTATGTTCTATGTAGGCTTATATCTCATGGGAATTCTTTGGTTGTCTTATACCTCCCGGTCTATAATAGTCTGCTTGATGGGGAATCGCTTATAGCTATTTAATCTGGGAATTGTCTATCGGAAAGCATATTCCCTGTTTGGTCGTTGTGAAATAAATGACTTAAAATTAATACCTTAAGGGGTATTAATGTGACTGCTATGCCATGAAGCATCCGTTTGGTCCATGTATCACAGTAGATGTACTTTTGTGAAGATAGTTGTGAGTTGACTTATCACAGTAGCTTATGTAAATCACGATGCATCCCGGGTATATTTTAACACTTACCCTTTAACACTTATATCAGCCAAAAACGGACGCTGCAGTGGTCTTGAGAAATGTTCATTTGCTAACCAGAAAAAATACTATTTTTTTAGATTTACCACTGGAACGACTGGCTTGATAACTGAGCCAGTCATTCCAGTGGTAAATTTTCAAATATAGTCTTCTCTTGGTCTGCAAATTGACATTTTATATGAGAAAAATTAAATTTTCTTGTATAAGTTTGGGGATTAAATGGTGAAGATCACTGCAGAAGCGGGTTTTGGCTGATATACATGACTGTTAAAGTGTTAAATATGTAATTAACTCCGTAAGATTTCATAAATGCAGACAAATATTGCATAATTGCATAGAAAATTGCATGAGCTTTCTTTCTCCTTACGTATGAGTTCGATAATGTTTGAATCTTAGTCAATCATGGAAATTTCTCTTGTGTGCTGGTGCTGTAATCGTGAAGCAATATGAGCCAGCTGGTTCCCGAGAGCTCTTACCTGAGCCACCTAGTTTAACAAGAGCGCAGATTTGGTGGGATGTCCATTGTAATGACGTCAAGTGTATTGATGTGAAACTCAAGCTGTGTCATCTGTGACAAATGCTCAACAAAATTTGTTCCAGAGAACCTATTTGATTGATTTGTCTGGTATCCATATTGGATGTCCTAGTTTTCAAGAACAAAGTGTGACTTTTGTCACGCGCCTCTTTCCAAGCAACCATATTGGTTAAGTGCAAGCAGAGATATGCAGGCTGAGTGTTAGGGGCTCTCGATATTGGTTGAATTATGAAGGGGAACAAATAATTAGGAACAGACTTGTTTGTACGAAATATAATTGTAGTTTTAAGTAACATAATGGCCGCAAGTCATAATTTCTAAATTATTAACACAATTTCATCTGTTACTGTAAACACATAATAAGTAACTTCATGTCCAGCGAGCCAACGATTCTAATGTCAAGCGAGCCAATGATTCTCATGTCCAGCGAGCCAACGATTCTCATGTCCAGCGAGCCAACGATTCTTCATAAGCTGTTGATTATTACAGTACAGAGTAACTGACCTGGCCTAACATTCCCAGCAGGATACCTCGCTTAGTATGCCCGGAGTTCATGTTCCTACCATTCAATAATTCTATTAGCTGGATGTCCGTAACATGATATTTTATCTATGCTAGGCACTTTCCACCTTGTTACTCTTCAATGTTACTTTTATTGATGCAGATGCTCAGAAGTTAATTAACAGTTGGGTTAAGCCACTTCACGCCACATACCTTATATGGTAATTACATCCCCGCACGATACTGTTAAGACCCTACTGAATATAATGAAAACAATCTGATTGCACTTCACTGCTGCTATCAGCAGCACCGACTTTCATATTGGGCTTGGGGTTTTGTTTCAAATTCATCACCTATTAGATATGTATTTACTATTTAGCATGATTTTGGTATAATTCAGGCTGAAATGGTCAGGATATTTGCCAGGAAATTGGCCAGGCTGATCAAAAGCTCTTGTAAGATACTGAGACTGTAAAATTGAGAGTCTCCCTCTACCCTTAGAGAACTATGATCTAGTCAGAATATGATCTTCACTGTTTTGTTATTAATGAGGAGATATTGACTTTCAGGATAAATTGGCCTGGAGTGAAGAATAATGACTTTACCTATGGATTACATTTATGTATTTAACCCTTTAATGCCAAAATTTGCTCAAGAAAATTTAAATATTTGCTTATTCAATGTTCATTTGCAAGTCAAGAGAAGAGCATTTTTGAAAATTTTTCACTGGAATAACTGGCTCAGTTACCGAGCCAGTCATTCCAGTGGTAAATTTTTGAAAATGGTGTTATGTTTGCCTGCAAATGGACAATCCTAAAGACCACTGCAGAGGCCAGTTTGGGCCGATTTCATTAAGAAAGTGGTTAACAGAAGTCAGGCACACAGGGGTGTGTGGAGGTGGGACAGCATACTACTTCTGTCTTGCATGTACTACATCGAACCTACTCCATCCCATACATTTACTATGTAGATAATCACTAACTGCCCCCACACCTCCGCCAATACCTATAATTAGGGCATCTTGATTGTTCTGAAGACTGTAGATGAATGGGTATTTTCTGTTTAACCCATTAGTGGTTAAGTCAGCCAAAATTGGTCTCTGAAGTGCTCTTGGGGAACATCCATTTGTGGTCCATCAGAATACTTTTTTTTTTAATTTTCCCGCTGGAATGCCTGGTTCGACGGCTGAGACAGTCATTCTAGTGGTAAATTTATAAGAATAGTCTTCTCTTGGCCTGCAAATGGAGATTCATTAAGCAAAAATTATATTTTCTTGACAAATCTTGAACATAATGTGTTAAAGCAGCAACAATTTTTAATTAAATTGTTTTAAAAATAACTATTTTAGAGATAAATCTTTTAAAACCATGCTTTGAGGAATAAGGGTAGAAACTGTTAAGTGAACCTAAGACCGTGTTCTCACTAGATACTTGATACAACCTGATTGGCCGATTTGCCTGGTGGCCATCTTGGATGACCTAGTTTTCGCGAAAGCGTCTTTTCCCGAACCACTGATGGGATAGACCTGAAATTTGGTAAATATGTTTAGGGACCAAGGTCCATTCAAGTTTGTTAAAGGGAAGTTTGTACGTTCAAAAACATGGCCGCCGTCAACCAATCAAAATTTAGTGTTTGTTGGTCATATTTGCTTTTTTGTATTTGATGTATTTTGATGGCGAAAATTGCTTTATATATGCTTATCAGTGTGGCGAGTTAAAATATGGCACTTTCGAGACTGTCGGATAAACAGTTTGGCTGCCATCTTGGTTTGTTTTCCCGCCATAGGCTCCCATAGTAAAGCAATGGGCCCATAGTAAAGCCATGGGGAATTCTTTAAATGACTTCTTCTCACGAACCACTGGGCCAATTTCAATCATATTTGACAGGAACATTCCTTAGGGCATAGAGATCTAAGTTTGTTCAAGTGAAGCGGATCGGTCAAAATCCAAGATGGTCGCCGGCCAAAATGGCTGATTTTTAGAAACCCTTTAAAAAATCTTCTCCGAAACCGCAAGAGGAATTGATTCAATACTCATAAGACATCATCTATGGCAACGTTAGACCCAAGTTTGTTTACGCCAACCTTATTGGCCTATTTGCTTGGTGGCCATCTTGGATGACATATTTTTCCCGAAAACGACTTCTCCCGAACCGCTGAAGGGATAGAGCTCAAATTTAATAAATATGCTTAGGGACCAAGGGCCATTCAAATTTGTTCAAGGGAAGTTGATCCATCAAAAAAACATGGGCACCGTGGGGCAATCAAAATGTAGTGTGTTTGGCGGCCATATTGCACTTGCAAAAATGTCCACAAACTCATTTAAAAGACTGCTAAACCACCCACCAACAATTTTGACAAAAATTTATTGTGCTCCAGGTGAGCGACACAGGCCCCTCGGGCCTCTTGTTAGTTAATGTAATGTTACTAACTATAATGTGTGATTAGAGAGCTAGTCCCTAACTTAATTATCTGTACTATTGCTTGACCCTTTAATTAGTCAAAATGGGCAGGGAAATCCACACTTTTTTCTAGTGAATGTCCATTTGCATGACGAGAGGATAGTATTTATGAAAACTTATCACTGAATGACTGGCTCGGCCATCGAGCCAGGCATTTCAGTGATGAATTTTCAAACATAGTATCCTCTCAGCTTGAAAATGGGCATTCGACAAAAGCATTGCAGAGGTTGCTTCTGTCTGGCTTAATTATTAAGCGCTTAACCGATGATGGATGGTTTAGCTTTGATAATATTGTGTACTCCCTCAGAGCCCCTACTAGGATAATGTTTCTCTTTAATGGCACTGACTATATAGAACCACAATTATGATATAATTATTCCCCTGGGTCAGGTAACCTGAAGTGTTGTTTCAAGGGTATTTCCTGGTAAACTGTACTCCATTAACTATTTCAGGGTCAAGATCTGTCAGAAAAATCTCAATATTTGCTTAGTGAATGTCCATTTGTAAACCAAGAAAATACTTTTTTTGAAAGTAACATTGACTATGGTCAAACACGCTGTGACCATGGTCAAGCATAGTTTGAGAAAAATTACATGACCTTAGTCAACCATTGTTGATCTGACTTGATAATAGAGATAATTCTTTAATCTTAAATCTGTGACTCTTTCTTGAAACATAAATTATATAATCATCATTAATTATGCTACTTGGATAGGTAAAATCATATCCATAGAAACAATAATAATAATTTAAATCTTGTATAAATTTTATCTATGTTCAAACTACAACCATTCCATAATTTTGCTAGCATTTTATACTGATTGGCTGAATTCAGTTCCTTCAGGATACATGATCAAAATGACACAAATATTGACCTGCCTTAACCCTTTGACCCTTGAATTAGAAAAAAAAATTTCAATTTTGAAACTGTCTACCAGTATTTGCAGATTATTTTTGAAAATTTATCACTGGAATGACTGGCTTGGTTATCGAGCCGGTCATTCCAGTGATACATTTTTAAAAATATTCTTCTCTAGGCCTGCAAATGAACATTTTCCAAGACCCCTGCAGAACACGTCTTTGGCTGATATGAGTGTTAAAGGGTTAACTGTCTGCCTGCTGAATTTTTGCAGACTACATTTTCTAGGGGTTATAACTCTGGCTGAATACGGTGACTTCAGCGTCAAATTATTCTCATAATATTCAGCTGGTCCAGAGTTATTGCCCATTGAAATTATTGTTCAGTGGCTTGTGACAGTCAAACCGCTAAACGGCTTATTTCAGAAAATTTTAAATAAATTAAAAGGCATACATTTATATATCAAAATTGGACTCATTTTTAATGACTAATATAAAAGGTGTTTTCAAAATGCCCCAATGGCTCTCATGCGCGGGACCAGGCCTGTAGTTTAAATAATTGTTAACACCGTAGCTCTTATCTTAGATGGATAGAGTTAAAATTTTGAAAAATTTTTCATTGTGTATGCTGGTGATCCATATAGAAATGTTTGAATGTGAAATCCTGTATGATCATCGTGTTGAAAATTGAGTGTAATGCAATAGTTGTCTGTAAATTTGATTTCTTTTTTTCTGAAATTTTTTCTCAATTTTACAGTTTCTGTAATTCAGCTCATTAGAATTCAATTGGATGTGTTATGAAAAATATCTGTACATGGAAATAGACCTGTATCTGAAATACAAGTTGTCATCAGGTGGACATCCTCAAAATTACATGACATCTTTCTGTAGCTTTGATTGATTCAAAAACTTTGGAAACCAATTGAATGTGCTATGCAAAGTTAGTCTAAATTTGAAATCCAATATGACCCTCTTGAAAATAGGGTTTCCAAATGGTAGCTCCTTACAATAAGGCTGGCATCATTTCTCTGATTGGTTCCATAACCATATATGGTTGTATTGGTGTATGAATCTGCTCAGGGTTTCTCATAAGGGTGATAGCTGATTAAGATGTTTGTATAATAATAATTTCTCAGGTATATAGTGGGAACATTCTAAAATGAAGTGTTTTTCATCCTCAACCTCAAGCAAAGTGCCAAAGGTACGGTACATAGTGGTTTTTCGACAGGGTTTTTTGGGCCTGTGTGCCTCCCTTATTCTATCGGCAGATTGTGTGAACTTATTCAGAGTTTTGTAAACACATAAAACATTTTTCACTTAGTAAGTAATTTTCCATACAAAATTTCCATTTCATTAGTTTATATGAACATAATTTGAAGCCTGCCTCTGGTGAAGTTGTGGCAAGACTGCGCTGTATCACGTTTAATACAATTGAACCTGTTTAGTTGAAATCGGGCGTCCATCACTTCCCTTAGACTTAATGGTTAGGGTTTTGTTTCTGGTTCCTTGCTTAGTCCATATTTCTTCCAAATTAAGTCTTTCCATAGCATCTTCATGCTAATGGCCTGGTTAGGTTTTTCAGGAGATGAATATACATCCTGATAAGCATGGTGTATAATGGACCTTTCCATTTTTAGCCATGCCCCGCCCATCACTAGCTAAGCTCCACCCACACCTCGCCGTGTTTGGATTGATCGATCCCCGAACGCCCTAGCTATCAATTTCCTGAAAACTATACAGGGAAGCTGTTGAATATTTTGTAACTAATTAGACTGGGTGCTATGGCAGCAACAGCGCCAAGTCAAATTAGTTTCAAAATATTCAACAGAATATTTATTAAATAGTAAAAGCAAACAATTTGTACAACAGCCCATAGACCGTCGTCATCAAATATGCGTTCGTGACGTACTTATCGACGTCATTCATGACGTCATCCATTATGATGTCATTGTACACACCACGCAGTTCATTATGACATCATATGATGGGTGGATACTCTGGAAAGGTGAATTGGATTAAATTTTCTTCATTGATCCCCTTGATATAAAAGGGCCTCCAAATCTTGGAACAATACATAGTTATTGGTAGAATGAGAGACTGGAATAATTTAAAAGCAGTCAGACTGGCGTGGGACACTCATACTTGACAGAGATTACTCCATCATGCAGCTGGAATTGTCCGTCAAGAGTATGAATTGTATGTCTTGATGGATTTACTATTTAATGTACTGTTGAATATTTTGAAACTAATTTGACTGGGTGCTGTTGGTACGATAATATTTAACAGCTTATTTGTATTGTTACCTTGAAATTGTGATTCTGTAAATTCAGGGTTCAAAGTTTATAAATCGATCTCCCAATATGAGCAAAGCGTAGGCGGAGCTTAACTAGATATGGGCAGGGCATAACTGAAAATAGATCCCTTTCTGTCAGTCACCCGAGGATGATAGTTCTGCGCCTCTGTTAGATTAGCACCGTACGTAATATTATAGATCATTTAAAATTCTTAGGGGGAATTGTCATTGTGACGGAAATGGAAAAAACATGTCTAATATGTATTATCTCTTAAGCTGTCTACCATTCTAATACCTCATCTACATTGTCTGACTCGGCGGGAAATTGAGGTAAATAAAATTATAGAGATGAATACGCTAACTAATCTGCCAAAGCTGTAATCGACAATGATCCCCATTAGAACCATAATTACATTTTCTTTCTGAAAACCAAGAAGAACTTGTTTCATTGGAGGTATAAATATATAACCTACTGAATATTTTGAAAACTATTTGTCTGCAATTTGTTGCTGCATAACAGGCAAATGGTTTACAATATAATCAGTCCACTAATGACATTAGAAATCCTTTACTGGCCAAAAATGTTGGGGAAAATTTTTAAATTCTGCCTAGTGAATTTGCAGACGAAGGGAAGAATATTTTTGAAAGCTTGTCATTGCAATACTGACTGGTTGTCGACCCAGTTGTTCAGGTCAAAGGTTTTCTAAAATATTTTTCTTATTCAGTAAATGGACACTCCTTAAAACCTGTAAAATAGTTTTTGGCTGTCTTGATCAATTTAAACAATTAAATAGCATCTGTCATTAACGTCATGCAAAATTGATTTTGTTAGCATTCATGTCACAACCATCTGGAACCATGGCTGACCACTGGTCACTAAGATAACTACTTCACTATTGCGTTCTGGACAAATTTTCTCACCATTTTCTAAACCGATGCTGAGATATTTCTACCACTAATAAGCTCACCACAGGCATCGGAAATGAACTGTCGAATTAATATTTCCAGTTGTCACTGAAAACTGCATGCTAATCTAAAAAAACTCACCTTTTGAGATACTGGTTCCGTATTTTGTGTTGTCTGCAACAAAGAAGAAAGAGAAATCTATGTTTAAAATGTTGCAAACCTTAATACTAATAAAGGTGCCGATTTTAAGATGTGGTCATATTTAAAGCAATGATGAAGATGATGAAGTTGATGATAATAGTCATGATGATGCTGCTTTAGATATGTCGACTTTTACTAACAAGATATATGGACTTATTGTAAAGCCTGGTGATATCCCACGGTGTCTGAGCTTATTCCAGCCCAGACAAAACTGGATAAGCTTGAGTGTAATTTGGAACATATTATCCCAAACAAACCAGCTGACCTAGTTATGATTATCCATGTTTTGTATGCACAGCATTTGTGCCCGGACAATGCTAAACCTTTTTATTTATGATTGTCTGAGCAAGCTTTAATCCCAGACAACCATGAGCACTTATTTATCAAGGGTTCAAATTGTGTTCCTAAGCTTGAACTGTCCATGATATTAAAGCTCTGATTATCTGGGATAAGCTCAGACTATCCACGATATTAAAGCTCTGATTATCTGGAATAAGCTCAGACTGTCTATGATCTTAAAGCTCTGATTATCTGAGATAAGCTCAGACTATCCATGATATTAAAGCTCTGATTATCTAGGATAAGCTTGGACTGTCCATGATATTAAAGCTCTGATTATCTGGGATAAGCTCAGACTATCCACGATATTAAAGCTCTGATTATCTGGGATAAGCTCAGACTGTCTATGATCTTAAAGCTCTGATTATCTGAGATAAGGTCAGACTATCCATGATATTAACGCTCTGATTATCTAGGATAAGCTTGGACTATCCATGATATTAAAGCTCTGATTATCTGGGATAAGCTCAGACTATCCACGATATTAAAGCTCTGATTATCTAGGATACGCTTGGACTATCCATGATATTAAAGCTCTGATTATCTGGGATAAGCTCAGACTATCCATGATATTAAAGCTTTGATTATCTGAGATAAGCTCAGACTATCCATGATATTAAAGCTCTGATTATCTAGGATACGCTTGGACTATCCATGATATTAAAGCTCTGATTATCTGGGATAAGCTCAGACTATCCATGATATTAAAGCTTTGATTATCTGAGATAAGCTCAGACTATCCATGATATTAAAGCTCTGATTATCTGAGATAAGCTCAGACTATCTATGATATTAAAGCTCTGATTATCTGGGATAAGCTCAGACTATCCATGATATTAAAGCTCTGATTATCTGGGATAAGCTCAGACTATCCATGATATTAAAGCTCTGATTATCTGAGATAAGCTCAGACTATCTATGATATTAAAGCTCTGATTATCTGGGATAAGCTCAGACTATTCATGATATTAAAGCTCTGATTATCTGAGATAAGGTCAGACTATCCATGATATTAACGCTCTGATTATCTGAGATAAGGTCAGACTATCCATGATATTAACGCTCTGCTTATCTGAGATAAGCTCAGACTATTCATGATATTAAAGCTCTGATTATCTGAGATAAGCTCAGACTGTCTATGATATTAAGGCTCTGATTATCTGAGATAAGGTCAGACTATCCATGATATTAAAGCTCTGATTATCTGAAATAAGCTCAGACTATCCATGATATTAAAGCTCTGATTATCTGAGATAAGGTCAGACTATTCATGATATTAAAGCTCTGATTATCTGAGATAAGCTCAGACTATCCATGATATTAAGGCTCTGATTATCTGAGATAAGCTCAGACTATCCATGATATTAAGGCTCTGATTATCTGAGATAAGCTCAGACTGTCCATGATATTAAGGCTCTGATTATCTGAGATAAGGTCAGACTATCCATGATATTAATGCTCTGATTATCTGAGATAAGGTCAGACTATCCATGATATTAAAGCTCTGATTATCTGAGATAAGCTCAGACTATCCATGATATTAAGGCTCTGATTATCTGAGATAAGGTCAGACTATCCATGATATTAATGCTCTGATTATCTGAGATAAGGTCAGACTATCCATGATATTAAAGCTCTGATTATCTGAGATAAGCTCAGACTATCCATGATATTAAGGCTCTGATTATCTGAGATAAGGTCAGTCTATCCATGATATTAAAGCTCTGATTATCTGAGATAAGCTCAGACTATCCATGATATTAAAGCTCTGATTATCTGAGATAAGCTCAGACTATACATGATATTAAAGCTCTGATTATCTAGGATAAGCTCAGACTATCCATGATATTAAAGCTCTGATTATCTAGGATAAGCTCAGACTATCCATGATATTAAAGCTCTGATTATCTAGGATAAGCTTGGACTATCCATGATATTAAAGCTCTGATTATCTGGGATAAGCTCAGACTATCCACGATATTAAAGCTCTGATTATCTGAGATAAGCTCAGACTATCCATGATATTAAGGCTCTGATTATCTGAGATAAGCTCAGACTATCCATGATATTAAGGCTCTGATTATCTGAGATAAGGTCAGACTATCCATGATATTAACGCTCTGATTATCTGAGATAAGGTCAGACTATCCATGATATTAAAGCTCTGATTATCTGAGATAAGCTCAGACTATCCATGATATTAAGGCTCTGATTATCTGAGATAAGGTCAGACTATCCATGATATTAACGCTCTGATTATCTGAGATAAGGTCAGACTATCCATGATATTAAAGCTCTGATTATCTGAGATAAGGTCAGACTATCCATGATATTAAAGCTCTGATTATCTGAGATAAGGTCAGACTATCCATGATATTAAGGCTCTGATTATCTGAGATAAGCTCAGACTATCCGTGATATTAAAGCTCTGATTATCTGAGATAAGCTCACTATATGGGCTATGGGTAGACTAAATCTCAGGCGCACTAACTGACCAAATGGAATGAAATGACGCCTGTATCTTTCAGCTTAAGAGGAATAGTTTAATTTCCCTGTCCATTCATTCTAGGTTCAAATGGTAAGGGGAATATATAGTATGATGAAAATTTCAAAGAACTTCTTATTTATGGTCAGTGTAATTATACTGTTGCTAACATAATAACTCGTTAACGGTTCTATATTAGAAGCTTGCTTTCACGCTTACAAGATTGCCATTTTTATAACATTTCAGCAGGACATTAACTAAATTGTTACACAACCAGAGATTGATGACATATTCCGATCACCGCATTATTTCCATGGAGCGGGAGAAAATTGAATCAAAACTGGTAACTGCTAATAAATTTCAGGGAATCCATAGAATACTTTGCTTCCAATACAAGTCTTGTTTCCATTTTAAGGATATTAATCCTAAGCATTTTATATCTAACAATTGTGTCAATGGTTTCAAATTATTAAATTATGTATCCATTATTTCCAGTAATACATGCTAACATTCAATTCAGTCAATGTACCTATACTCTTTTTCTGGCAAAGACTTAATTTTCTCACCAATTTAGCAGATCAATGTCAACTCAGTCTGAGTTATTCTAACTGAGACCTGTTATTGCCAGAATGTACAAGTTCTGATTTCAGATTTCAAAGCCCAATCTGGTCCATGCTTTTCCAGATTTATACAGATAGAGAAAGTTTGGATAACCTTAGACGGTTCAAGTTTATACTGAGTTTTGTGGGTTACGCAAACCCAAACGAGCTTGAATAACCTGGGATCTCCAAACACCATATTTTCATGCTTTCTTCAGTCCGGACAATCACAAATAAACCATGCAGATATCCTTGGAATTCCTATGATTTCCAAGTTAGCGAGTAAAACATTGTATAGGTTTCACGCAAGGGAATGGACCTTTCCAATTTATCCATTAAACACATGACATGTAGGATGATATCATAATCATTACGTCACGAATGACTTGGTTTAGTCTGTCTTAAATGCTTAATAGTCCTACACGTATGAATTGTATGTCTACCATTTAATAAACATTCTGATAAGGCAGCATTAGCGCCCAGTCATATTAATTTTAAAATATTTGACAGCTTACCTGTATAATTTTCTGAAAGTTGATATTCAGGGAGTTCAAGGATCAATCAATCCCAACATGAGCGAGGTATTTGTGGACTTTAACTGGAGATGGGTGGGGCATAATGAAAAAACCTGTAAATGTCCATTGTAGTATGTAGTTTTCATATGGTAAGTTGTATATTTCAAAGTTTTTATCTCAAAATTAGAATAATGGATCAAAATTCCATTGAATGTTAATGGGAAACTTGCTTAGGAATAGAATTCTGCCAAATTACATGACGATTGGATTAAAATTATAGGTAGATAACCAGAAACATCTTAAATTCTGTGAGGAGAATAAAGAAACAAACAAGCTAAAACTAGAACTAGCGGTCAATGGCATGGCATAGAAAATACTGCCATGATTTCCCCGACTTTGACCGTTTAACACAACCTACCACCCCATCTCACCCTACCACCCCATCCCACCTGCATACCACAATGGGCTTGGGCCCAATATGAATCTCATCTCGCAATCGGCAATCATATGAGCAACTCAGAAGACAAATTTGTTTGAATTACACCAAGCGCTTCAGAGGAGACAGCATGACAGATATGTAATTTGTATGATATTTCACCATTTCACCCGCTCCATGGTCCCACCCCATGGGGGGAGAGCTCAATGTAAATATCATCTGGCCATCCGCAGTCACACAGCAAATTTGGTAGAATTTACCACTGGAATGACTGGCTCAGTTATCGACATTTTTCAAGTCGCTGGTTTTAACTAACTAGAAGCGTAAATTAAATTTTAAACTTAGTTAATGTCATCAGCATATTATCTGAACCTATTGTCTGTACTCACAGCAATTCTCTAATAAAAGCAGATCATCGCCTTTTTTGCTCGGTCATTCACCTCGCAAGATTTAGAACAGTCAACGATGCGGCCCAACTGAATCTAGCTACATGTTACCCTTGGTCGAGTATTCAAAAATTGCAATTGAACACTGCGCTACACTAGGTCTAGAGTTATATATGACATTTTCAATAAATGTTTTACATTTTATTTAATTTTAAATCAAAGGTGCTTGTTAGATTACATAGATACATTTACTTTGTAATTATTGATGTTGGTGTTGAACGTATATATGTCTATTTCATGCTCTGATTATTCCACTGTTGGTGATTGCACCAAGCCATGTAATTGAAGATTCCAGTTTCTCAGTAAATCATATGACATCATAATCAACTACGTGACATGTAGGTTGACCTCATATTCAATTGTATCATTAATAACGTAGCTAAGTTCATCACGATTACTTAACTGATGACAGACTAAGTGTTGGTGTACGAATTGTATATCTTTACTATTTAATAAACATTGTGTTGGATATTTTTGAAACTAATTTGACTGGGCGGTGTTGCTGCCATAGGCAGCAACATCACCCAGTCAAGTTAGTTTCAAAATATTCAACAGTTTATCTGGATATTTTTCTGAAAACTGATATTCAGAGAGTGCAGGGATTGATCGATCCCAACACAGTCAAAGCGTGGGCGGAGCTTAGCTAGAGAAGGGCGGGGTATAGCTAAAACTGGGTTCCTTCATTAACATATCATACACTCATAGCTCTCAACAAAGGTCTAGACAATTGAGCCAAACATATATACATATTTTCATTACCAGACCTGTAATTACAAAATAAATTTACCTATGTAATATAATGAGCAGTTAATTTTAGGTTTTTATAAAACTAAGGGAAAATTACTTATATAACTTTAGTTCTCATTGTGTCATAACTTTGTATTACAATTTATGAATACAAATACATGTAGCAATTAAAACATAGGTAGAGGGGAATATGGGAGCCCTCATCTAATACGGTTGGGCCGTGAGGTTACATAATGTGGAGTTTGATGGATTCGCTATGCTTTGTTTTTCTCCCGATTGGAGGTTTTTGGGTGTTCGCATTGAGGCCCATCTTAAGACGTGTATAATGCGTAATAAAACATGTTCCATGACACAGACGTGTAGAGCTAATTGTTATAAATAAGAGATTAAAAAAAGTCAGCACATGTTAACAAACTAACAGGGGAAGTAATGCATTTCTTGGAGAATATCTCACCAGTATAGACATTAAGTTAAAATAATATGGTGATAGCAAACAAAATCTAAAATTGAGTTTACCCATTTAGTTTGCTAAAATGTTCTTAAACTAGCAAGTAGACCACACTTTATTTACGCGTCATAAGCATTCCTTATTTATGAGTAATGGAAGCCACTTAATGGTCAAGCCGGTCAAAATCAGCCATGCTTCTGAGCAATGTCCATTTGCTGGCCAAAATAGTCTTCTCTTGACCAACTTTCAATAAGTAAATATTTTTATTTCTTTTTCAAATTTGGGCTTTATAGGGTTAATGGTAAAGCCGGCCAAAACCCGGCTCTGTAGTAATCCATAGGAATGTCGTCCATGTGGAGACAAAGAGAAGAATATATTTGAAAGTTTATCCCTGGAATGCCTGGCACAATGACCAAACCAGTGATTCCCCTGATAATTTATATCTCGGCTGTACCATGGCTACAAAAACAAAGACTGATTATTAATGATTCAGTTTAGTTATATCAATGAAGCTAATTTAGCTCTGCAAACAATACATGACTGATCTTTGGTGAAATATTGGCACGTTTTCAGAATTTCTTCTTCGTTTAATTAGTGTGAAACCTAATGTTTCTTGTTCACCAATCCTTATAAGGAATTCTCACAGCGAAGCCATCAGTGCAGCTGAAAATAACATATATCATCTTTCCAGTTTTCCAGGAACTCTGTAGTCCTTCTAAGTACATCGCAAATGAGACAGCTCATAGTTACTGTGGTAAAGAAGAGCAGCGGAAATAAACTACGAGTATGTGATTGAATGAAAAATGTTTAATGTACATTGGGTAGAGTTGTAATGGTCGTCCTTGCAATTTCCAGTCAAGCATTGCAATAAGAGACAGCATTTATCAAATCAGCGCAGTGTATAAATATCTGCAGTCTGATTTATGTTAGGGATAGATTCTTTACAAATCCTTCCTTGGTAATAGCATTGGTTTGCAGCATGCATCTTGCGATTATTGCTAATGTCTCACAACTCAGCATAGATGTTTTAATGGAGAGATCCCATCTGTACTCACTCTAGTATCTGACGTCATAATCAAAATGCGTCACTTGTTAGCTTACGTCACAATCAACTGACGAAAGTCAATTATGAAAGTGGAAAATATTCATCACAAAAGTCTCAGAATTCACTGTACGTCTTTGGTGAATTTTCTTTTGAATATTTTGAATCTGATTTAACTGTGAGATGTTGCTGTACAAATATTTGTTCATTTTGTTTGAATTCGTAGGGTAAAAGAAAATAAATTAAATGTCAAACGTAATATGTAAAATTTGGTTGTAATAATATTTCAGATTTTAAAATCAAAGGTTCTTTTAAGCCAAACCAAATTATTTTTTTGTTGTGTAAAAATCCTGCCAAAAACACATGCTCAAAACTGGAAAAGAAACCTGTTAACCCTTACCACTCTGATGTCAACATTCTTATCTTTTTTACGGTCCCAGTAGCTAAGAAACTGGTGTAAATTTTTTAACAATTTTGGTGGACGATGTTGCTATCTACGACAGCACCATCTTCCACCAAATTTGTTTAAAAATGAACACCAGTTCATCTTTTAATTTAATTTGAAAATTTTAAATTTTAACATCAGCGTGCTAAGTGTTAAAGCTTGTAAGTCTAAAGGAATTTAATAATGTTCACGTAATTTCTTTGTAGACAACCATGTGTCAGATGTGAACTAATGTGTGTAAGTAGTTTAGTAATGTTCATAAAGTGAACACGGTGTGGGGTGTGTTGGGGGTGGGGGGTGGCAATGATTCTTAATTGCAATCCTCAATTAAGTGATTTTTTAAATGTTTAGAATTTATTCCAATATATCGATTTTCTTTTTGAAAATTAATTCCTCAAATAACTGGCTTGATAATCGAGCCAGTAATTCCACCGGTAAAATTTCCAAAATAGACTCTTAGCCGGCAAATGGACATTTTCTAGGAAATTAAATTTTTCTGATCAAATTTTTCAATTAATGGGTTAATAAAATTTATGATAAAAATAAAGTAAGTTTTCAAGAATAGACGAGTTGTCTTTTTGAAAGTGAAATACAGCAAAGACTGTGTAAGTCAGATGCATGAACACAGGATTGTCCAGTTCACTAATAATAGTACTGACATTACTCATTAGGTCCTGTTGTCTTTTTAAGGCAAGTTTATGGAAATTTATAGCCTTAGTCATTAGTTACTATCCATGACCATAAATTGTGAGCATGAAATAAAAACAGCAGTGCAAGTGTAAGCCAATAACTTGATTCCTTTTTCAACATTACCATTGGAAGTGCATGTACCTACACACTCTCCCAGACACACATCTCTATCTCTTCCTCTTAACCCTTCAACACTCATATCAGCCATATTAGACCGGTGGCCATCTTGGATTTTAGCTGATTTTTAGAAACGTCTTTAAAAATCTTCTCCGAAACAGCTTGAGGGATTGAAGGAAACCTCATGAAATATGATCTAGGACAAGAGCTCAACCAAATTTGTTCAAGGGAACTTAATTGGTCAAATAGTTTGGTGGCCATCTTGGTTGACCTAGTTTTAGCAAAAATAACTTCTCCAGAACCGCTGAAGGGACCAGGCCGAAATTTGGCAGATATGATTAGGGACTAAGGGCCATTAAAGTTTGTTCAAGGGAAGTTGATATGTCAAAAAACATGGCCGGCGTGGTCCAATCAAAATGTTTGGCAGCCATATTGGATTTTTTTATTTGATGAATTTTGAGGTCGAAAATGGTTTTATATAGGTTTTTGGGTGTTCTGATCTCAAATTTGCAATTTTCGAAACTGTCGGATAAACGGTTTGGCCGGATCATTTTCCTGCCAAAAGCTCCCATACTAAAGCAATGGGTAATTTAAAATATCTTCTTCTCGAGAACTGCTAGGCCGATTTAAATTATGTAGGCATGAAACATCCTTAAGGCATAGAGATTCAAGTTTGTTCAAACGAACCCGATCGGCCAATTTGGCCGGCGACCATCTTGGATTTCGGCCGATTTTTAGAAATGTCTTTAAAAATCCCAAACCATTTGAGGGATCGATTCAAAACTCACAAAATATGATCTAGGGTAAGCGCTGAATCAATTTTGTTCAAGGGAACTTGATTGACCAAATGGTTCAACGGCCATCTTGGATGACCTAGTTTTCACAAAAACAACTTCTTTCCCAGAACCGCTGAAGCGATTAGGCCGAAATTTGTGATATATAATTAGCAACAACTACGGGTGATTAATGTTTGTTCAAGAGAAGTTGATTCGTCAAAAAACATGGCCGTGGTGGCCCAATCAATATATAGTGTTCGGCAGCCATATTGGATTTTTTTATTTGATGGATTTTGAGGCCGAAATTCGTTTTATATAGGCTTTTGGGTATTCTGATTTGAAATTTGCAATTTTCGAAGCTCGGATAAACGGTTTGGCAGCCATCTTGGATCAAAGCAATGGGAAATTTCAATTGTCTTCTTCTCGAGAACTGCTGGGCTGATTTGAATTATATTTGGCAGGAAGCATCCTTATGGCATAGAGATTTCACTTTGTTCAAATAAAGCCGATCGGCCAATTTGGCCTTTGGCCATCTTGGATTTCGGCCGATTTTTAGAAATGTCTAAAAATCTCGTTCTCCGAAACGGCTTGGGGAATCGATTCAAAACTTATGAAACTGCATCTAGACAAAGAGGTTAGCCAAGTTTGTTCAAGACGACTTGATTGACCGAATGGTTCGGCAGCCATCTTGGATGGCCTAGTTTTCCCGAAAAGGACTTCTCCAGAACCGCTGAATGGATCAGGCCAAAATTTGGGAGATATGATTAGGGACTAAGGGCCAATAAAGTTTGTTCAAGGGAAGTTGCTCCATCAAAAAACATGGCTGCCGTGGGGCAATCAAAATGTAGCGTGTTTGGCGGACATATTGGATTTTTTTATTTGATGGATTTTGAAGCCAAAATTGGTTCTCTATATGTTTTTGGGTATTCTGAGCTCAAATTTGCAATTTTTGAAACTGTCGGATAAACGGTTTGGCGGCCATCTTGGATAATTTTCTCGTCAAAGGTGCCCATGCTAAAGCAATGGGAAATTTAAAATGTCTTCTCGAGAACTACCAGGCCGATTTCAATTATATTTGGCAGGAAGCATCCTTAGGGCATAAGGATCCAAGTTTGTTCAAATGAACCCGATCTGCCAATTTGTCCAGCAGCCATTTTGGATTTTGGCTAATTTCAGGAAATGGCTTTAAAAATCTTCTTCGAATCCACTTGGGGAATCTTCATCTAGGCCAAGAGGTAAGCCAAGTTTGTTCAAGAGGACTTGATTGACCAAATGGTTCGGCGACCATCTTGGATGACCTGGTTTTCACGAAAATGACTCCTCCAGAACCGCTGAAAGGGTCAGGCCGAAATTTGGGCCATTAAAATTTGTTCAAGGGAAATTGATCCATCAAAAAACATGGGCGCCGTGGGGCAATCAATGTAGTGTGTTTGGCGGCCATATTGCACTTGCAAAAATGTCCACAAACTCATTTAAAAGACTGCTAAACCACCCACCAACAATTTTGACAAAAATTGATGATGCTCCAGGTGAGCGACAGGCCCCTTGGGCCTCTTGTTAAATTTTAACGGAGAGACAAATAATCATGTAGACATTTTCTTTTTAGTTGGAACTCGTGGTCGGTCATTGTTAGCTCACCTGACCCGAAGCCATGCCGGCCATCCATTGTCCGTCTGTCAGTTGTCTGTCCATCCGTCGGTTGTCCATCCGTCAAGTTGCATCTCCTTTTAATGCTTCGACCGATTTCAACCAAATTTGGCTGGAAGGATCCTGTGGTGGTAGGTTCCAGAATCTATTCAGAATATTTATTGGTAAATATTTTGGGTCAACATCTTAGATTTTATGAAAAATTACCAGAAATTGTCAAAACACATCTCCTCCTTAACTGGTTGAAAGACTTTGACCAAATTTGGATTCAGATTCTATAATTCTAGGCTCGGGAGCTTCTATTCAGAACTTTAATTGGTCAATGTTTTGGGTGAAAATCTTAGATTTTATGAAAAATGTACTTGAAAATGTCAAAATTCATCTCTTCCTTAGCCACATGATGGATTTACTTAATTTGGATAGAAGGACCCTATGGTGATAGCTTCCGTAGCTGCCATTCAGTATTTCAATTGGTCAAATTTTCCAGTGGCCATCTTGGATCTTCATATCTTCCAAAAATCCTATAGGAAATGAATGGGAACAGTATTGTTTGCAAAGCTAAATTAGCTTCTCAAGAACCACCTGGTAAATTTCAAAAGAAGTTGGGTGGATGAATCCTGTGGTGATTTGCTCCAGAACTTCCTGGTTGATTCAGAATTTTGATAGGTCCGTTTTTAGCTCACCTGGCCCTAAGTTAGTGAGCTTATGCCATGGCGGTCGTCTGTCTGTCCATCATCTGTTCGTCTGCCAAATCCCATCTCCACCTTTATGCTTTGACCAATTACAACCAAATTTGGCAGGAAGGATCCTATGGTGGTAGACTCCAGAATCCCAATTAAGAATTTTGATTGGTAAATTTTTCTTGTGCCGATCTTGGATCTTCCGAACATTTTGGGAAATCAGTTAAAAGCCTACTCTTCATTAACCACTTGGCCGATATCAAGCAAACTTGTTTGGAAGGACCCTTAAGAGTGTATGCTTCAGAACTTATATACAGAATTTTGATTGGTCAATTTTTTGCACCAGTCATCCTGAATTTTCTGAAAAAATGATGGGAAAATGTTTAAAATGCTACTCCTCATTAACTGCTTGCCAATGGGCAATTTCAACCAGACTTGGCTGGATGGATACTATGGTGGTAGGTTTCAGAACTTGTTTGCAGAATTTTGATTTGTCAATTTTTTCAGCCTCCATCTTAGATTTTCCAAAATCAGTTAAAAGCCTACGCCTCATTAATTAATTGGCCGATTTCAAGGGAACTCGGCTGGAAGGAGCCTAGAGTGCTATGTTTGAGAAATTTTATAAAGAATTTTTATTGGTCAATTTTTTTGCCAGCCCTCTAGAATTTTTTGTAGATTGGTGGGAAATCGTTTTAACTGCTTGGGTACTCCTCATTAATAAATGGCCCAATTTCAACAATGGTGGAATGATCCTATGATGTAGGCTTCAATATATCAAACTATAATTTTGATTGGTCATTTTTTTTGGTGCCCATCTTGGATTTTATTTGGAATTATCCATCATGTCTATTTAAATGCAAATGATTCAAATGCTAATGGTCCAGGTGAGCATCACAGGCCCAGGGCCTCTTGTTTTTTACACTTATGACAAAGCATTTTTGTCAGAACTATAGCTTGTCGCATTTGTTCAGAAACAAATCCTGCCCCAATGCCTTCTTTCTTCCACAATCAAAAAACATGGTTAAGTCATGAGATTTTCTGTATTTCTGCAGCAATTTGTCGCTTAGTCGATCATAATTGTATGTCTGTTGTGTCTTATTTTCATATCATATGTTTTCTGTTATAAATCATTTCTAGCATAAGCCTCGGGAATGAGGAAGCAATCAGTTAGAATTATCATGCTTGAATGTAAACTAATTGCAATTTATCCCCAGAGTACTTAATGACTCTTGGAAGGAATTATCTATATGGAAAAGTTACTTAGAACTGTCACGCCAACATGTCCAAAAACACTTCTAAAGCTGGAGTAATAGAGCCATTTTGAGCATATGTACTGAGTCGAGTTGAAAGCTGGTAGCACTTTAGAGTTTTTACACTACAAGCATTCTTTGTATGAAACAATATGCCTATATTAGTTGTTATTCAACAGGAATGATTTACTCTCTGAATCTTCTCTCAATACCTCGAAATGACACTGATGCACTTGTCACATTAGTCCATGATATAAATCCATCATTGAAATACACACAGGTCAAAGGTCAGGTTTCAACAATGGCATCGAATCGTTGGTTAAAGTAATAGGCAGTTAGATTAAGAATTGTTCAAGTGTCAACACGTAAAAATCATTAATCATCAATCTGCCAATGCCAGCTCCGAAAACCATTTGTTAGTTATGCCAAACAGGAGAGGGCACGCGTAAAGGGATCAATATCTAATCCAAATCGGGTTCCTGATGCCGCTAGTAGCAGCTAAATCATCCTCATTAGCATAATTAAGTTTCAACTAAGCTGCAGACAGTTATTCTAGATTAGCAAAATCAACACCACTGATCATTATTAAGAATAATAACTATGTTAATTAATCTGTTTGGTTGCATGTGTATGGGTGGATGAATGGATGTGTGAGGTTGTGTGTGTGTGCATCTGTTTGGTTGCATGTGTATGGGTGGATGAATGGATGTGTGAGGTTGTGTGTGTGTGCGTGTGTGTGTGCATGTGTGTGTGTGCGTGTGTGCGTGCGTGCGTGCGTGTGTGTGTTATAATGGTGGATGAATGGGTGTGTGTGTGTGGGTGTGTGTGGATGCGGGTGGGTGTGGGTGTTATAATGGATGGATGTGTGAGGCTGTGTGTGCGTGCGGGTGAATGAATGTGGGTGTGGGTGGATGAATGGATGTGTGAGGCTGTGTGTGTGCGTGCGGGTGTATGGGTGGATGAGTGGGTGTGTGTGTGTGTGTGTGTGTGTGTGTGTGTGTGCGTGTGTGCGTGTGCGTGCGGATGTTATAATGGATAGATGAATGGGTGTGTGAGGATGTGTGTGGGCGTGCAGGTGTATGGGTGGATGTGTGTGCGCGTGCGGGTATATGGTTGGATGTGTGTGTGCATGCGGGTGTATGGGCAGATGACTGTGTGTGTGCGTGCATGCGTGTGTGCGTGTGTAGTTGCGAGTGCGGGTGTATGGGCGGATGAATGGGTGTTTTTGGATGATGGTCTGTTGGATGAATGGATGGACTTATGAGCGTAAGAAGTAAGAAATGAAAATGGATCTCTAGTAATAAACGCTATCATTGAATTCCTAAAATAAAAACAGGTCATTTGCCAGACATTATTATAAACAAGATCACATAGATATTGCCGACCCTCAACCGTTGCACTTTCTCTAATCTTTTCTAAAATCTTTTTTTGTATCAAAGCCAAAGTTGAGAAATTATAGTTTACAGTGTTAAAATTTAACTAGCCCTTTAATCCTCAAATTTCAATTTTCCCATACAAAATGTCTATTTGCAGAGCAAGAGAAGGATATTTTTTTAATTTACTGCTGGAATAACTGACTTGATAACCGCTTGGTCTGCAAATGGAAATTGCATGGGCTGGTTTGGGATGGGTTTAGGCATGAAAGGGTTATTTAATGCTAGGGGTGGTGAGGGTACGCTATCACCTCACCCCATGAGCCAGGCTTGAGTGAATGAAGACAAACAACAGGGGTTTGGGTGAAATATGAAGAGCCGACCTATATGACCTATACCAATATAACTATAGGGCGATGACTGAGCTAATGAATATTAGTGAGCTGGACACGGAGTTGGTGTTGAACACACAGCCAAGTTAGCGGGTGGGCATCGACCAAGGACTGAACATCCTGGAATTACAAGGGCCGGATTTCACAGTTTATGGATCACGTTTTATGGCATGAAAGGGCCAGATTTCACAGTGTATCGGTCAGGTATTATGGCATGGCGCGATTAGAATCATAAGACAGGATGCAAGGCTTCACCTCCCCTACCAGCATTAATATCATATTAACAATATTAATATTTCCATCAATGTTAGAATGGGGTGGTGGGGTGGACCAGGCTTGAGTGAATGAAGACAAATAAAAGAGGGTTTGGTTGAAATATGAAGTCATAGATTTTATTGAATTACTGATCTGGCTTGGTGAGGGCCCATGTACCAATTTCTAACTTAGTTAGACAATGTAATGTATGTTCCTCCAAGCCTCAACCAAACGTTTTTGAGAGGCATCTGCAGACTGATAAAGAAACAGACAGATGCAATGCACTCTTCCTTCCCCTGCATTGTGAGCATAAACAAATCTATACAACTTTCTGCAAATGTTTTTATTTGTGATAAATTTCATCTTTTGGATGGGAGAAGCCTTACTCAAAGTAATGCTAAGATCAAAGCAATATCTATTTTAGAAAAAGCCACAAATCTGACTGACCTAAGCTATTAACACCCACCCAAACATGCCTTTTTATAAATGCTATAGAGGGATTTGCCTCTCACAGGCTAATGCTGTGCAACTCTACAAATCTGTATGTTCTAACCTGTTCTAGCCTACCTTTGGGTTCATAATGCAGTGGTTCTTTATGTTATGGTGTAAGATTCTGACCACATATCTTAAAGAACCACTAACATATTTCCACATGTACTACCATATATTAACAGATGACTTGCCTTTAGTGACCACTTTTTGGTGTCACACGAGGGGGTCGTAATAGACAGGTTTAGCTGGAGTTCATTGCAACTTGCCTTTAAAACCGCTTTGACATAATATCATATTTTGGAGTGGCGTAACATGTCGTCTATTGATTGGCTTTTTACTGAGCTTCGACTAAGCTTTCCATTACGGTATGAGCTTAGCGGCCCATTCAGAGGCGCATCAGAAACGACACTCAACTCTATTAAAATGTTTTCTTGACGGCAAATTCCTGAACCTTTCATGCTAGCAAAAAGAATAACATGTGTCAATCTGTGGAAATGTGACGGTGAGAAAATTAACCATGTCGAGAGAAGACAGCGGATTAGATATTTACTGACGTCCAAAATCTCATCTCATGACATCACCAATTAGCCAGCTCACTGTTCTCAGGCAAATTAACATATCCTATACTCATTCATTCATTCATTTATTCCATTCTGTTTGTCCATTCATTCATTCATTTATTCATTCTATTCGTCTATTCATTCTCTTTGTCTATTCACTCATTCATTCATTCATTCATTCCTTTAGGTGTTTCATTCATTCAGTCACCCAGCCAGCCAGTCAGTCATTTAATTTATCCATCCATCCATCTGTCCATTCATCCATCCATCCACCCACCCACCCACCCACCCACCCACCCACCCACCCATTCATTCATTCATTCATTCATTATTTATTAATTTTACATGATTTATTTCCCTTCCATCAGTTTCATGTCATTTGCCTTAATTTAGAATATCTTGTTTAATGATTTAATGGTCAAGCCCGGCCAAAGCCCAGCCAAAGCCCAGCCAAAGCCCAGCCAAAGCCTGTGCCTCAGCCTGTGCCTCAGCCTGTGCCTCAGCCTGTGCCTCAGCCTGTGCCTCAGCCTGTGCCTCAGCCTGTGCCTCAGCCTGTGCCTCAGTAGTGGCCTTGAGGAATATCCATTTACAGGACAAAAGAAAATTTGTCACAAATGACTGGGTCAATAATGTCACCAGTTACTCCCGCTGTAAATTTTCAAAAATAGACTTTCCTTTAACTAAACATTCCTTAGGACCACTGATGAAACACAAATCACAATTCTTGACCACTAAAGGGTTGAATTGGCATCTTTGGGGTGCTAATGTTGTTTTCCTTCAGAGCAGTTTGACTGAAACACACTGCAAACATGTGGCTGCTTATTGATTGCTCTTATGATTGGTATCCATTGTGTTCAGAAACAAGTAATAATGGTCTGAATATCCATCACTTATGAGCTGAGATTTCCCTGAGTCACATGTAATTTTGTCTTTAATGAACACAGATAAATTACAGGAATGATGACATTCCATTCATACATTCTGATTCCCGCGCTCATTCTAGAGTACTCGGACTACAAATGCTCGTAGATTGCGACCAATTTCTTTCAACTTAGTATGTAGTATCATAACTGTAATTTACTTGTTATTGTCTAGACTATAGATTTTAGTGGGATTTATTATTTCAAATAAGTAATGCTATTATTGTTCCAATGTTCTGGTTTATAGGAGTTGATTGTGTGCAATAAAGACAGCTCTCATACTTCCAATTCTCAGAACAACAATCTAAGCATTATGTATGGTGCGATGGCTGACTCATTCAAGGTGCAATCAGAGCTTTGATTGCAAATATACTAATCCATTTGTGCATCCATCTGTCAATTCGCATATGCTGGTCAGTGTTTAACCTTTTGATTGTCAAATTTGCTCATGAAAATCAAATATTTACTTATTGAATGTCCATTTGTAGGACATGAAGGGACTATTTTTTCTTAATTTACCACTGGGATGACTAGCTCGGGTATCGAGCCAGTCATTTCAGTGGTAAATTTTAAGAAATAGTTTTCTTGTGGCCAGCAAATCGGCATTCCTCACGACCACTGCAGAGGCTGGTTTTGACAAGCTTGATCATTAAAGGGTTAATCGATGAATCCAATCTGTCAATCAAGTATATGACGTCATAATCAGTTACATCACATGTAGGCTGACGTCACAATCATAATTGACAAAAATAGTCTGTCATGAGGTTGGTATAATCTGTCAAGTTGTAGGATTTGTATGTTTTTGATGGATTTACTATTTAATAAACATTCTGTTAAAAATTTTGAAACTAGTTTTTCTGGACGCTATTGCAGCAACAGCGCCCAGTCAGATTAGTTTCAAAATATTCCACAGCTTACCTATACAGTTACCTTGATATTGGCATTCTGGGACATTATGGTTTGAACAATACTAACACAGGCAATGTGTGGGCGGATTTTTTCACATGCACCACTAAGTAAACCTGTATGTATGATTACTATATTCTGCATCTATAGTAGTAGAAACATCCCACAGCTGCAATCAGTCCTTCTTCGCTTTTGCCCACTGTGTCTTGTCCTCAGCCGAAATCCTTAGCTTCCTCAGGTCCAATCTTGACTTGAGTGTACCGAGTCCTGCTTTCTTGAGGTCACCTTGTAGCACGCTTAGCAGATCTATGCAATGACGTCCTCTCCTGGCTTTGTATTTGCAAGCTTCGAGTAGGGCGAATTCCAAGGCTCTCTGTGCTGGTGTCTCTGGCATCCTTAGCACATGGCCAAACATGGACCATCTTTGCTGGCCGACCTTTACAGACAGCGGCGACGTATTACACATCTTGTATAATGCATCGTTGGAAATTATGCTGTCTGACCATCGGTGTCAAGTGATGGCAGGCATCGAGTTTGTCTAGAGCTGTCTTTGGAGCTGCCCACCTGTACATAGCCTTTTTATCAAGGGCATCTTTGATCTACGAATCCATAGCTTCCAGAAGGACTGGAGAGCTATGTTCCCCATGACGCAGCGTGCAGAAATGTCAGCAGTACTGCAAAGCAGTGAGCCCACGATTTTACTTTTCCTCCATGGTTCGCCGCCACGAAGTGGGTCATCTTTTTGTATAGTTTCATGCTTTGTCGATAGATATATGTGGGTGAACTCTGTTTTGGATTCATTCATAAAGAGATTCTCAATTTTTATTTTGCTTGCAACTATTGGGAGAAGTTCGTCAAGGGGTTTCTTTTCCTTGTCTATGAAATCCACATCGTCGGCATATTTCATCTCTAGCGGCATGCCCAGTATTGACTATTGACACTGGGGTGGGGGGGTTGGTCTTGTGGAACTTTCCTACACAGATTTCAATGCGGCAGAAAGGTAGCAGGTGAAAAGCACCGGAGATAGACCAACTCCATGTGGGGAGCCGATTGATGTCTCAAACTCGACAGACTTCACTGACCTGACTCGTACTCTCAGCTTGGTGTCTGCAAGCAGTAGTCTCACTAGTCATAGCTCATCTTCATTGCAACTGGCCTGGCGTAGTACATCTAGGATCTTTGAGCGGTTAATTGTATCGAAGGCTCGTGACATGTCAATGCCCATTTTGTCGAAGTCCAAGTGTTTGGACATGACTAACGACACAAGGCCATTGGAACTAAGGAATGCCACCAGTGCATCTCCATTGCTGTTGCGTGTGCCCTATCCATAGGATCCTATGCATAAGCCAAGTCCTGAACTTTTGTCCGCAACCTGTATGGGTGTGTTTAATATACAAAACTTGTCCAATGGCAGAAATAAATCAGTATGACATTTTCACGATTCTCTGGACATCAAATGAAATTTTACTAAATATCATGGATTTCTATGCATACATGTATATTTGGACTTCAGACTAATTTCAAAAGATTGTCACCAAATGATGGGATATAGAGGTATCTTAGCCTAAAAATGTGTTGTGTATTAGGAGTATGTCAGCATGACCTAGTTTTCCTAGTTCATTGAACATCAAATTAAGTTTCACTCCGCAAAATAATTTATAATATAGTTTCAACACTCATCTACCTACTAGGTGAATGGTGCAGCTAATTGCACCATTGGCTATTTACATGTGATGTATCAAAAGTATGTCACTATAACCAAAGGTAGGTCAGTATGACCTACCTTTCATCGTTCACTGAGCACTAAATCTAATTTCTGTTGGGCAGTAATCTCACGGTACTGGATCTCGGGTCAACAAGATTTGTGTGCATTGATGCATTGCAGGCTTTAGGTGTGTCATGTTTCAAAACTAGATCTCACCGACTTAATTTAAACGTTTCACACAGAAACAAGCCTAAACTAACCTCTGCAGACTGGTCTTGAGTGGCCATTTGTATGCCAAGAAAATACTATTTTATAAAATTTGCCATTGGAATGAACTTGCTCGGTTACCGAGCAAGTAATTCCAATGGTAAATTTTATAAAATAGTATAAAATAGTACATTTTCATCACTGTCAGTAGAATTTTTGTAGCTGCAGGTGAAATGTAGGTCACACAGAGGGCACACTGATGTACTGTAGTTATGATATATACCTTAAGCCTAGAAACTACAGCCCGGAGTAAGCTTTTGTGACTGACTGATGAACCAAGAAATGACTTAGCTTAAAGGGACATCCAAGTTTATTGCGCTACTACATGCACCACCACCTGACTAAAGCAACCAGTGACTGCTCTTCTTATTTAAACAACCACACATTTGTGCAACACTCGCTTTACTCATGTTTTTGAAGAATTTTTAATTGTATTACTGTCACCTTGATATTTTACCTCAAGTTTACCACACCTTCAGGAGTCCTCGGGCAACAATTCCCCCAAGATTGATTACTGTATGCGAAAAACTCTTGAAATTACAGCCTGAAATGAGCTTATGTGACTGATTGACTGACTGACTTACCAACCAACTAACTAACTAACCAACCAACCAACCAACCAACCAACCAACCAACCAACCAACCAACCAACCAACTAACTAACCATCCAACCAACCAACCATCCAACCAACCAGCCAACCAACCATCCATCCATCCATCCATCCATCTACCCAAGAGAAGGCTACAGCCCGGAATGAGCTTTTGTGACTGATTGCCTAACTAACCAACCAATCAACCAACCAACTAAACAACCAACCAACTAAACAACCAACCAACCAGCCAACCAACCATCCATCCATCCATGAGAAGGCTACAGCCCGGAATGAGCTTTTGTGACTGATTGCCCAACTAACCAACCAATCAATCAATCAACCAACCAACCACCCACCCACCCACCCGCCGACCCACCCACCCAATAAACCAACCAAGCAACCAACCACCCACCCACCCACCCAACAAATCAACCAACCAACCAACCAACCAACCAACCAACCAGCCAGCCAGCCGGCCAGCCAACCAGCCAGCTAGTCTTCCAGCCAACCAACCAACCAGTCAACCAACTAACCAACCATCCATCCATCCAACAGAAGGCTATTTTTGAAATTTTACTACTAGAATAACTGGATCCATAAGATCCAGTCATTCTGGAGACAAGCAAAAAAATGTCAACCCTTTCACAGACAAATCCGTGAAAAAAGTATATTTACAATATAAAACTTATTTTGTCAAATATTTTTTTAAATTAATTTGACTGGAAGCTATTGCTGCATTAGGCAATAATGTCTTCCAGTCAAATTAATTTCAAAATATTCAACGGTTTTCCTGTATGGTTGCCTTGAAAATGAGACATGGGGAAATTCATCGATGAAAGGGTCAAGGATGGAAAATGTTATTTTCTTGACCAAATTTGCCCACTAAATGGTTAAACAGAATTGTTCCCACGGTGATGTGGGTAGGGTGGTGGGGTATGGGGTTTGAGGGGGTGGGGCGGAGTTGGGGTGAGGGGGGGTATGTATGTGTTTCCAGGTTAAGGCTCATAGTGGGGTTGGGATGGGGATATTTGTTTAGATGGCATGCACTAATGAAACTCGCCTAGTATTTATTGGTCATCTGACGGTTTGCTCAGACATAAACATCATTTATACACTGGCAATAGACATCTATTAATGTCTGCGTATTAGTCATACTAAAGATATATTTGACCAAAACACTGCCCCAGATCTTTTATGTATTATGGAATGGCTAATCCAAGGTGAAATGTAATGAGTGAATAATTTAATCAAAGCAGGAATTATTGTACTAGTACAGTTCCTGGCAATTTCTGAATGATCTTTTTTGGCATTCATCTCTTAGCTATGAAAATTAAGTATCTCATTCATATGCAGGAATACATTATACAGGTTAGTTGAATACTTTCCAGAATATTAGCTTTCACGCACGCACGCACGCACGCACGCACGCACTCACGCACGCACGCACGCACGCACACACACGAATGCATATATGAAAGTATTCATGCATACATGCACATATGCATGAACGCATGCCAGAAAATGCTGTATGTGATAAATTTCACCATAAAGTCAGTGTCCTGCCATGTCTGTCTGCATGTGTCCGGCGGAAGGACTCAACTTCTACTGTGCGGATTGTCAACAAATTTGTTTGGGAGATAACCCATTGGGTACTTAAGGACACTTGATTTCCTGGTCACATGGTCAAAAGGTCAAATGTCAATTCACATGTTTGATGACTTGTTTGTAAATGTTATTGATGCTAGATATGGATGATATTAGTTTTCTCGTAATGATGGCCATATCTAAGACGAGGAATTTATTGGGGCTGGTTTATTACAAAGCAGATCATCATTTCCGGGAAAATAACATCAAGCACCATAAAAAGCACATGTCAAAAATCAAATAAACTACAATAATACGGGTAACAAATATGATGTCGGTCAAATTGTTCCCACAAGAAATGCGAATAAAGCGTGTGTACACATTCACAGGATCATGTCGTTCTTAGTGGTTAACTTAAAGCTGAATAGTCCTGCAAAAAATGCTTAGCGCATATCGGTAACATAGTGCTAACCATAAATTTACATTTTCGGTAACTCTGTTAGGAGACTTGGCATTAATTCATTGAACAATACCCGTGCAACTGGACTGTACAGCTCAGTTGGCCAGCAGGCAAGTTAAGAGTGTATTTGACAGACCGGTAAGCAATACGCAGTGCAGTGATATGCCAAGCTGCCATCTGTGTATTACTTAGCTGCCAAGCATAAGCACCAACACCTACCAGCTGACTGTGAGCTTTATGTCACGAGCGAATCCGTTTATAATGTGTGAGGAATGTTAGGCAGGGCTTGTTTAAATTATCAATACCTGGATTCCTAATAGAATTACTGAAAACGGAAATTTATTGATAGTACTGACAGGGATTAAACACTGCCTCTTTGAGCATGACAGTTCAACTTTAATAGCCCTAGCTTTAATAGCCGAAAAATGTATAACGTCGGATGGGGAACGGAGGGGGCTTTAACCATATGGCTGGTGTCTCGAGACTCCAAGGTGTGGAGATTATATTTCCTGTATGCTTCCTTTTCATCCCCTGATTGGCGTGTTTATGTTTGCACATGGGTCCCCTCTTAGAACCTGGGTAATGCAGTAAGAAGCATGCTCCATCCTAAGGTTAGGTAGTGCTGAATTTCTCTTGAATCCTCAGTTTTAAGAGTCATCTTGTTTTCCCTGCATAAGTTTAGGGAAAGTAAAGAGCTGTCTTTTTGGACATCTTTGTAGTGCTCCTGACTGCTTAGTTTGAATTCTTTTGTTTCCCATATATGTTGGTGGGGGAGGGGTGTGTGTGGGGTGGGGGTTGTTAAACCCGAAGTACCTATCACCCCCTTCTCATGCTACTTCTGTGAGAAGAATTAGCTTTGAAATGGAGCACAGGAATATCTCTGGTTAGAGATTGTCTGTATTGGCGCCCAGCATATTTTGCTGATTAATTTAAACTGGTAAAACATGATAAGCCACATCGCTGAAGTATACCTGATGCTTGTCCTCGGTTGGAGGACTAAAGTCAGCTGCCTGACACTGGTGCAGTGCCTCCTATATAGAGGCCACAGGACCTGACATGGGTCCCTACCACTGAGCGTGTGCACGACTGAGCATGTGCGTGTACATGGTCACTGATTGTTCTTAGCGGGGGACCCTTGATTAGCCGAGGGCCCTTGATTCTGGGTCCCTGCTACTGAACATGGGCATGCACATGCTCACTGACTGTTCTTAGCTGGGGACCCTTGAATAGTTAAGAACAATCAGTGAGCATGTGCACACACATATTCTGTAGCAGGGACCCTGAATCAAGGGTCCCCAGCTAATCAAGGGTCCCCAGGTAAGAACAATGAGTGGGCATGTGTGTGCACATGCTCAGTGGTAGGGACCCTTACCATTACCCTTGGCCTATAAATAGGAGGCACTGCACTAGTGACAGGAATCTGACTTCCATCCTCCATGCAAAGACATACATCAGGTATGCTTCAGCGACGTGGCTTATTACGTTTTACCAGTTCTAACTTTAATAGCCCTATACAATTCCTGTTGTATAATGAACTTTCGACATTTGCATGGGAATCCCAAACTTTGAATCTGATTTGTTGTCAAAAATTTGACAGACACTCAGCACAACTTATTTTGACACAAGCTTGACTGCTAAATACTGATTCACCAATTGTGGCAACCACAATACCTTTTCTCAAGGCCAATGCATGACCGTACCTTTATGTGTGTATATGTGTTTTTAAAGGTTTGTCTTGACGAGATATAAAGTATACGAGAGAACAGAGTGATTAATAGATGAATGCGATCTGTCGATCAAGTAGATGATGTTATAATCAATTACGTCATGCATAGGTTGATGTCACAACTGTGATTGATAGAAATATTCCATCATAAACTTGGAATAGTTTGTCAGTTTTATGAATTGTATGTCATTACTATTTAATAAACATTCTGTCAAATATTTTAAAACTAATTTGACTGAGCGCTGTTGTGGCCATAGGCAGGAACAACACCCAGTCAAATTAGTTTCAAAATATTCAACAGCTTACCTGCATAGTTTTCTCGAAATTGATATTCAGGGAGTTCAGGCTTCGATCGATCCCATCATGGGGAAAGCGGGAGCAGAGCCTAGCCAGAGTTAAGTGGGGCTTAGCTAAACTTCACCGTCTTATGAGAGGCGTGGAGAATGGAGTCATCATTGATCAGAAATTAACTTTTGAAGGAAAATATAGACATTAATGTAAGGACTATCTCTCGAGTACCGAAGGGTGGTGGAAAAGAAGGAAAATTAGGGAATCAAATACGGGAAAAAACTGTTACCGTACTCTGAAAATGAAAAGAAAACAAGTGATATAAAAAAAGTGAAGAGAGTGTTGATTGCATGGGTAAATCTGCTGAGCCAACGTGAGATGAGAATTATCTTAGGGATTGGTTTGTGATCTGTAAATAACAAGATAAACATGCAGTGTTGTTATATTGAACCTGAAAAAAAATGTTTGGTTTGTAAACTCGCTAATGGCTTTATCTGGAGCTGTGTGAGGAGAAGCGATAACGTTATGTCACCACAGTCGAGGCTATGTTTTATCTGGAGCTGTGTGAGGAGAAGCGATAACGTTATGTCACCACAGTCGAGGCTATGTTTTATCTGGAGCTGTGTGAGGAGAAGCGATAACGTTATGTCACCACAGTCGAGGCTATGTTTTATCTGGAGCTGTGTGAGGAGAAGCGATAACGTTATGTCACCACAGTCGAGGCTATGTTTTATCTGGAGCTGTGTGAGGAGAAGCGATAACATTATGTCACCACAGTCGAGGCTATGTTTTATCTGGAGCTGTGTGAGGAGAAGCTATAACGTTATGTCACCACAGTCGAGGCTATGTTTTATCTGGAGCTGTGTGAGGAGAAGCGATAACGTTATGTCACCACAGTCGAGGCTATGTTTTATCTGGAGCTGTGTGAGGAGAAGCTATAACGTTATGTCACCACAGTCGAGGCTATGTTTTATCTTGAGCTGTGTGAGGAGAAGCGATAACGTTATGTCACCACAGTCGAGGCTATGTTTTATCTTGAGCTGTGTGAGGAGAAGCGATAACGTTATGTCACCACAGTCGAGGCTATGTTTTATCTGGAGCTGTGTGAGGAGAAGTGATAACGTTATGTCACCACAGTCGAGGCTATGTTTTATCTCGAGCTGGAAGATGTGGAAAATTGTTTGTTTGGAAAAGACAAATTGATATTATTCAAGCACAACTTGAAATAAGGGCCATAACTCTGGTATCTAAGTATTAACTCCTATGGGGAAAATAATCTGGGTCACGTTTCGTAAATTGTTAATGAATTAAAACAAGATTTGCCACAAATGTTCCCTTCAAAGTACACTTCAATCGTTTGACAATATTGTCAGGGATGGCTGCCTCATTGATCAATGTTACCTTTCCCATTGGTCAATCATGCCAATATTCTTGCATTTCCTCAATCAAATTTTTTTTACTGTGACCTCACCATCGGCCCTTTCATAATTGGCAGTGTTGTGAGAGTTGAACCATTGGTCAATAGCGACAGCGATAGCGGCCCCATTAATCAATGGTACTTTTCCTGTTGTTCAGTAATGTGAAGTATGCCGATATTCGTGCATTTCCTCATTCAAATTTTTTACTGTGACCATTTTCCCATTAGTAAATGGCATCTGTTAATATACTTCAACCATTTGACAGTAGTGCCAGGGATGGCTGCCCCATGATCAATGGTACTTTTTCCATTGGTCAAGGTTGTCAAGATTGCCAATTTTCTTGTATTTCCTCTCCAAATATTTGCCTGTGACCATTTCCTCATTTGTTAATGGCATTTATTATGTGTGCCCCCATGAGCCAATGAAGCTTTCCCTGGTGGTCAGTAGTGTCAGACATACACAGACTATTTTTCTCGCACAAATTTTCACATTTCTGGCCCATCTGTCTTACAGGGACCCTTGATAGTGACCCTTTGATCATTGACATTAGTTACATTTTCTTTTTATATCATTGGTCAATAGTGTAAATGATACTTGATTTGTTGGTCAGTAGTGTCAGAGATGATTGTCTCATTTGTCAATAATGCCAAGAACCCTTGCCCCATTTGTCCATGACATCAGTTACAACTTGCCACATTGACAAAGCATGCTTTATCCATTGGCCAATTATCTCTAATGCTTGCCTGCCTCATTGGTCAATAATGTCAGGAATCTGAGCTCTTGTTGGTCAGTCGCATCAGTTATGCGTACACCATTAGTAAATTGTGTCAATGATACTTGACTCATTGCTCAATAAGGTCAAAGACCATGGTTTCATTGGTCAGTGGCATCAGTTATGCTTGTCCCATTGACAAATGGTGCTTGTCCCATTGGCTTAGCGTGTCAGTGATACTTGTGTTGTTAGTCATTAATGGTACGGATGATTGCCTCTTTGGTTAATAATGATAAGGACCATTGGTGTAGGGCAACAGGTATGTTTGGCTGTTTGGTGCTTATTGTGCATTAATTAATCTATACATGTTTACAGTTCCTCATCAGCTAGGTGAGCGCTAAGGCCCTTGGGCCATTTATTAGCTATTCACCTCCCATTTCTAGTTAACTTCCACCCATGCTTTGTGCGTGTTGGGATCAATTTATATACCATAAACCCTGAATTCTCAAAATTCCAATTTCAAGGTGACTATACAGGTAAGCTGTTGAATATTTTGAAACTAATTTTACTGCCAGTGGCAGCAACAGCTCCCAGTCAAATTGATTTCAAAATATTCAACAAAGTTTTTATTAAATAGTAGATCCATCAAAGACATACAATTTGTGTACTTGACAGCTTCATGATGGAGTATTTCTGAAGATTATAATTGCGACTTCAGCCTATGTGTGATGTAATTGATTACGACATCATATACTTGAGTGACAGTTTGGATTTATCCATTGGGCTTCTTTTTAGATACAGAGGCCATTGTCTTGCCTTAAACTAGATGAAACTATTTAGCAGTACTTAGAAACATTAAGGGGGAAATATCCATTTATCACCTGCGCTTGTAGAGTCTGTATTCAGCCAGATAACAAAAACACACCAGTTTTGTGAGGAATTTCATTCTCAACCTGACTTTGGATTCAATCAATAAAGTTATTTGTAAATTACTTTAATATTCTGATCCTCATTTTTTTATTTTACTGGATTTAAATATCAAAGCCCAAGAATACTGTAAAAAGTGTTTAACTGATAGTTTTTCGCTGTCTCATGTTTCAATGGCTTTCAGTCAAATTCCTTTCAAAATAATGACCAAGATGTTTTTTGACTGTGTAATTAAATGTTAATGCTGTAATGGTCAAGTCATGAAGCATGCATGGCTCCTGTAGTTGCACCAATATTACCCGTTTAAGGATATAATAAACCGAGCCAGTTATTCCAGTGCTACATTTTCAAAAATAGTCTTGTCCTGCAAATTGACATCCAATGATTAAATATTTAAATTTGTTAAAATAATGTTAACCATTAAAGGGTTAAAGTGTTAAGCTTGTACTGCTCAGACAGCTGTTGAAAATACTTGTGTGTATTCTCTTATACTCATGCCGCCGAAGGCTGTTTCTGTCTGTCTGTCTGTCTGTCTGTTTGTCTGTCTGTTTATCCAAGGCATATCTTGGGAATCCTATGAGGAGATAGAATCACCAAATTTGGAACAGACATTCATATTGCGATTGGCTAGAAAAAATGTTTAGTTTGAGGTCAAAACTTAAAAAACTTAGGTCATAGAGTCACTTAGTGCATACCAGAATAGACATTTTTGTCAATAACTTTGCAATGCAAGAATATAGAATAACCAAATCAGTAACATACATTGATATTGTGGTTGGCTAGACAATTTTGTTTCAGGTTAAAAGTTCAAATATCTAGGTCGCAGGCTCACTAAGTTCATCCCGAAATATACATTTTCAGCGATATGTTGTGAACTCAAGTGGTTAGAATCAGCAAATCTGGCACATCCTTTCGTATTACAGGTGGCTAGAAGTCATATGAGTTTCAGGACACAGTATCAAATATCTAAGTCATGCAGTCACAAAGCATGTGTAATACACAATTTTGCCAATAACTCTGGAATGCAAAAACGTAGCATTACGAGATTTAGCACACAGCTACATATCAACAATTTATGATTGTTAGCTCACCTGGCCAGAATGGCCAAGTGAGCTTATGCCATGGCGACCATCCATCGTCTCCAGCGTCCGTCCGTCTGTCCATCCGTCAACTTTTTCTTTAAACGACTTCTTCTCAAGAACCGCTAGGCCGATTTCAATTATATTTGGCAGGAAGTATCCTTAGGGCATAGGGATCCAAGTGTGTTCAAACAAAGCCGATCGGCCAATTTGGCCGGTGGCCATCTTGGATTTTGGCCGATTTTAGGAAATGACTTTAAAAATCTTCTTCTCCGAAACCGCTTGGTGGATCGATTCAAAACTCACGAAATATCATATAGGGCAGGAGCTGAACCAAGTTTGTTCGAAGGAACTTGGTTGGCCAAATGGTTCGGCAGCCATCTTGGATGACATAGTTTTCGTGGAAACGACTTATACTGCTGAACGGATCGGGCTGAAATTTTGGGAATATGATTATGGACTAAGGGCCATTAAAGTTTGTTCATGAGAAGTTGATCGGTAAAAAACATGGCCGCCGTGGACCAATCAAATTTTAGGCTGTTTGGCTGCCATATTCAATTTTTTTTTATTTGATGGATTTTGAAGCCCAAATTGGTTTTCTTAACTCCGCTTACTTGTCAGTCAGCTGTCATATAGCGATGACCCCATCCGTCTTCTGTATGTCCATCCATCCATCTGTCTGTCTGTCTCACCAACAATGGCGGCTCATTTTGTAATTTCTTGACGAATTGACACCAAACTTAATCACAATGTTAATGTCGGCATCTAATATCTCTGTTGTGAAAATGAAACTGATAGGACATCAAAAGCCAGAGTTACCACTCCTTAAATATTTGCAGTCTCACTTTCGTATGGCAAATATAGGTTTGTTTCCACTGTCCACTATGTCAGATTTTATTGCCAAACTAGATATTAAATTCCAATTAACGGATTAACCTTTCCAATACTGCCGAAATATTTAAGATATGTATTATGTGCTCTGACATCTATGCTCTTAAAAATAGTTTGAAATGTATTTGATTTAAAGTTCTTGCTGCCTTAGGCAGCAGTGAAAGTTGTTGCTACCTAAGGCAGCAATGATTTCAGTCAAATTATTTTTTTAATCAACTCCAGCTCACCCTACCTCTGCTGCTAACTTGGTGATTCAGCCAGATGTGCATGTGTTAAATGGATTGTGTGGCGGTGGGGAATAACCTGCTATAAAGACCACCTACCTGCCTTTAGAGACCATTTAATTTGTATTTAAACCTCTAATAACCATCTGACTGAGTTTTTGCAGACGACATATTCCAAAGGTTATATCTCTGAACCTGATAGATATATTGAAAACAATTGGACTGAAATTGTTGGTGGCTAAGCCGCCAACAACTTTCAGTCGAATTGTTTTCAAAATATTCAAAAAGTGAAGAGCTTTTGAAAATTGAAATTATTGGCTGCACTGGCTTGCAGCAGTGAGACAGTTAAGAAACCAGCTGTAGTTAGCACTGATATCATCTATTTGTACTTAAACATTGTTCAAAATCACTAATGCAAAAAAACAGTCCAGAAATTGTTGTCACTATCTCGAAAACTAAACCATTTTACTGAAAGTCATTGGAAGTGACACCGATGGATGTAAAACTTAAGTAAGATTAGTTGAAATGCCAATGTTCCAGGTGAACGATACAGGCCTATTGGGCCTCTTGCTTTGAGTTTGAGGTCAATGGATCACAGGTGTAACTAAATGCATTGTCAAGACAGAGCGCAAAGGCAGGAGTCAGCATCTCCCTCGAGTGCGTTCTAGTTCTCTCTGGGCCAGTTCTCTAATGGAACATCACCGCTCTCAGCTTGTTGCCTGCCAGGTCATGAATGTTTCATTTACTTCTCTACTGTGAGTTCTCCGGGTTTCCTTTGATCTACCTCAATTGTGTTTTCCCTGGGGGTCCATCTAACGACTCCTTTGGGAAGTGCAGATGGTGTCATTCTGCAAATGTGGCCAAGCCACCTCCAGCGCCTCGAGCTGACTAGTGATGCAATTGTTGGACTCCAGACGTTGTTCTAAGCTCTTTAAATGAGCTAGTGATTGACCAAAAGATTTTCCTAATTCTGTGAAGGCATCTTGTTTGGACGGTTTCCAATCTCTTCCCGATGGTAGAGGATGGCTGCCAGCATTAACAACCATATAAAATGACGCTAAGAACCTTGCTTTTGAAGACCCTAGTTTTGTTGTTTTTTGCTCTAGCAATATACTGATAATATTAACGAGGCCTAAAGGCTTATATAACTGATAATGCGACGTAATATTATGCATTCATCTGTTGTCTTGCCTAGCTCAACACCTCATATTTAATCCTTATAAATGGTTACTATTGAATGGTTTAAAAGAAATCTCATTTTCTGCTGTTGCTTCGATAGCAAAAATTTCTTATCAAATAATTGTCAAAATAACTAAGAAAATGTTTGTATAGACTTATTCGTATGTCTCATGGGTGTTACTTTGAATATGGATTAATCATAATCAAATTATGCTTCATCACATTCATCGTCATGAAGATTTATCGTAATTATTCCTGATTTACCGATTAATGTCATTATGCCAGGACCTTGGGAAGACGAGAGCGAGGAATATATAGACAATACAAACAGATCAACCGCGATCGTTTGGTTGAAAAGTCGCCTCTTTATCATGATAAAATCGCTATAATTGCGACAACACCAGTAGAGCAGTATCCTCGGATATTGTTATGCATGCATGAAATAGACAATTCATTGCTACACAGCCCCTTGTAAACTCTACTGTAGCAGATTAGTTAAATGGAATTGGTGAATGCGTGACATTTTAACAAATCTTGTGCTTTAATTAATAATTTAAGAATTTCAGCCAGCTCCTGTTAAGCTGAGAACTGGGCCATGGGATTGTGATAAACCTGTAGAATATCATGACATAGTGAGCCATCATAGATCAATTATTAATTGAATAGGTCTAGACTGACCTTGGAGCTACATGACAACATCAGCTGGGGAATGGTCAGACATGAGTAAAGTGCATGATGGATATAATGCCCTGAATGAGCATACTAAATGTGGAAATCGGTAGAGGGTGCTGATTGGACATAGTAAGCTATTAGCTTACCTGGCCAGAATGCCCAAGTGAGCTTATGCTATGGTGACCATCCGTCGTCCGTCCATCGTCCATCAACTTTTCATTTAAATGCCTCTTTTCAAGAAACACTGGGCCGATTTCAATTATATTTGGCAGAAAGGATCCTTAGGGCATAAGGATTCAAGCGTGTTCAAACGAAGCCGATCGGGCAATTTGGATTTTGGCCGATTTTTAGAACCGTCTTTAAAAATCTCCGAAACTGTTTGGCGATTGATGCAAACCTCATGAAATATAATCTAGAGCAAGAGCTGAACCAAGTTTCTGCAGGGGAGCTTGATTGGCCAAATGGTTTGGTGGCTATCTTGGAAGACCTAGTTTTAGTGAAAAACAACTTCTCCAGAACCGCTGAATGGATCAGGCCGATATTTGGCAGATATGAATTTTGGCGCTGAAATTGCTTTTATATAAGTGTTTGGGTATTCTGATGTAAAATTTGCCTTTTTCTCGGATAAATGATTGGCAGCCATATTGGATCATTTTCCTGCCAAAAACTCCCATACTACACCAATGGGAAATCTTTAATGTCTTCTCGAGAAACACTTGGCCGATTTCAAGTATATTTGACAGGAAGCATCCATAGGGAATAGAGATCCAAGTTTGTTCAAAGGAAGCCAATCGCCCGATTTGGCAGGAGGCCATCTTGGATTTTGGCCGATTTTTAGAAATGTCTAAAAATCTTATTCTCCGAAACCGCTTGGGGGATCGATGCACAACTCAGCAAGAGCTGAACCAAGTTTGTTCAAGGGAACTTGATTGGTCAAATGGTTCGGCGGCCATCTTGGATGACCTGGATTTCGTGAAAACAACTTCTCCAGAGCTGAATGGATCAGACCAAAATTTAAAAGATATTATTAGGGATTACGGGTGATTAAAGTTTGTTCAAGGGACGTTGATACATTAAAAAAAACCTTGGCCGCCATGGACCAATCAAAATGTAGCATGTTTGGTGGCCATATTGGATATTTTTAATTGATGGATTTTGAAGCCCAAATTGGTTTTATATAAGTTTTTGGGTATTCTGATTTCAAATTTGTCATGTTCGAAACTGTCAGACAAACGGTTTGGCGGCCATCTTGTATTTGTTTCCTGTCAAAGTCTCCAATACTAAAGCAATGGGAAATTTGAAATGTCTTCTCGAGAACCACTTGGCCGATTTCAAGTATATTTGGCAGGAAACATCCAAAGCCAAAGGATCCACGTGTTTTCAAAGGAAGCCAATCGGCAACCATCTTTGATTTTGACTGATTTTTTTTAAAACATCTTTAAAAATCTCGGAAACCACATGGGGATCAATTCAAAACTCATGAAACATCATCTGGATCAAGAGCTGAACCAAGTTTGTTCGAGGGAACTTGATTGGCTAAATGCTTCACCAACCATCTTGAAAATGACTTCTCCAGAACTGCTGAGTGGATTGGGCCGAAATTTGTGAGATATGACTAGGGCCTAAGCACCATTAAAGCTTGTCTATGGAAAGTTGATACATAAAAAAAACATGTCCGACCATGAATCATTCAAAATTTAGCATTTTTGGCAGACACCTTGTGTTTTCTGCAAATTTCTGAGAAAATCATAAAAAGACTAAACTTGGCTAAACCTTTGCTTTGTTTGGTTGTTCCAGTGGCCAATAATTCCAAGTGAGCGATACAAGCCCTTTGGGCCTCTTGTATTTCGCAAGAAGCATTATTCGGGCATGGAGATCCAAGTTTGTTGGTGGGCATCTTGGATTTGGGACGATTTTTAGAAACGTCTTTAAAAATCTTGTTCAAAACCATTTGGGGTGTGTGTGTGTGTGTGTGTGTGTGTGTGTGTGTGTGTGTGTGTGTGTGTGTGTGTGTGTGCATGCGTGCATGCATGCATGTGCGCGCACGCATTCGTGCTTGTGCGCGCATCTGTTCGTGCGCGTTCGTGTGGTGTGGGTGTGTGTGTGTATCGATCAAAACTCGTGTTCACGGAAACTTAATTGGCCAAATGGTTCAGCCGCCGTGGACCAATCAAAATGTAGCGCATTTAGCAGCCATCTTGTATTTTTTGAAAATTTCTGAGAAAATCATGAAAAAGACTGCTTATTAACCACTGGGCCAATTTTCATAAAACTTGGCTAAACCTTTATCATGAAAATGAGATTGGTAAACTGCACACTCCTGTGAGTATCAGACCGGGTCTGTCTAGCAAGCTGTACAGTTAATGAGAAATATGAACAAGACAATCAAGATTATACGTTTGTATAGTCTAAATGCCATAGCTTTAATAATTTTCAAGATCACGCTAAAGACTGCATTACCAGGATATGCCAGATATTTCCACAGCTACTATTATCTAGGTATAAAAAATGGAAATGTCTGCTATGGTTTTCTCAATCACACAGAATATAGTTGCATGTTTTCTGGTGATAGATATATCACATTGTGTACTCCGCCACTGGTTCGCTAACAAATGTTTGTTACAGATACTTCACGCTTATTTATGAGATGCCTTGTAAATACATTTCATGCTGAAAGCTGTAGATAACAACTACCAGTTAATGCTATGGTGAAAATTGTTATAATTATTTGAATACAATTTGTCTCTAAGTGTCGGTGCTGCCAAAGGCAATGATAACTTTTGAAACATTTCCTTTTCACCAGTTGTCCTGTTTAGCTCCATCGATTCCCCATTTCTGGGAATTGATGGTGAAATGGCGTAATATATATTGGTCATGCAAGAGGTGTCAGTGCCAACTCTGATGACAATGCGTGACAAATATCAGTTGGAATACTTAGCAATTTAATTTTTTTGCAGCAAGAATCTTGGCACCACAACCGCGATTATCTTTAAATCAGATGCCTTATTGATGGTAGGCTAGATGATTAATCATGGCAGACATATTGCTTCAGAGACAGTTGAAAACTCATCCGTCGACATCATTTTCGCCGTTCCTGCTTTTTCTGTAACATTGTTTTAAGAATTTGCAAGTTTTATGCTTAAGCTACACCTACTCAGATTTGCCCCTTCAATTATCGACAACCATTCACTGCTTACTAACTACCTTCCTCAAGTGTGCACCCTGAGTTTAAATTTCACACAAATTTCCACACACTCGTGTGAAGTATTGAACTCACAGAACGTATGTATAAATAAAGTGTTGGTGATGTCCACATACTCAGACAGCATCCACATGATGGCAATGCCCCTCAAGCAGGGTGATGTCCACTTACTGCCAATGCCTGTGAGCTGGATGATGGCCACATGCTGTGACATCCATGGAAATGCCAGGAGGCTGGGTGATATTGACAACATACAAACACTGGCAATGCCCGCAAGCTGGGTGACGGTCACGTGCTGCAACATCCACGGAAATGCCAGGAGACTAGGTGATGCCAATGCATTGACAACATACAAACACTGGTAATGCCAGCAAGCTAGGCAAAGTCCACATGCTGTGACATCTGCATGCTGTGATTGTATGCATGCGAGAAATGCTGTGACATCCAAATGCTGTCATTGTATGAGTGCAAGCAATGCTGTGACATCCGCATGCTGTTATTGTATGCGTGCGAGCAATGCTGTGACATCCGCATGCTGTCATTGTCTGCGTGTGAGCAATGCTGTGACATCCACATGCTGTCATTTTCCTTTTCCAGCAATGTCACGTGCAGGCAATGCCCATATGCTAGCAACATATGCACACTGGCAATGACTTCAAGGTGGACGATGTCCATATGCTAGGTGTAATGTATGCATGGTGATGATGAGCGTGTGATGGTGATGTCTGCGAACCCGAAAATGTGTTCAAGTTGCTGTAAATAAGGATGTACACACTTGTTAGCTCACCTGGCCTGAAAGGCCAAGTGAGCTTATGCCATGGCGGCCATCCGTCGTCCATCTGTCCGTGCGTCAAATCGCTTCTTCTTAACGGTTTGACCGATTTCAACCAAAATGGCTGAAAGGATCCTATGGTGGTACCCTCGAGACGTTTTTTTCAGAATTTTGATTGATATGTTTTTTTGGTTGAAAATCTTAGGTTTTATGAAAAATCTACCGGAAATGGTCAAAATGCTGCTCCTTCTTAGCTGCTTGACATATTTCAACCAAATTTGAGTAGATGGATTCAATGGTGGTAAGCTATAGATCTTATATTCAGAATTTTGATTGGTCAATTTTATGGGTGAAAATCCTAGATTTTATTAAATATCTACCGGAAATGGTCAAAAGGCTACTCCATAGCTGCTTGACATATTTCGACCAAATTTGGCCAGATGGCTTCTATGGTGGTAAGCTCTAGAACTTCTATTCAGAATTTTAATTGATCAATTTTTTTGGTGAAAATCTTAGATTTTATTAAAAATCTACCGGAAATGGTCAAAATGCTGCTCCTCCATAGCTGCGTGACATATTTCAACCAAATTTGGCTAGATAGCTTCTATGGTGGGAAGCTCTGTATCTTCTATTCAGAATTTTAATTGATCAATTTTTGGTGGGAAAATCTTAGATTTTATCAAAAATCTACCAGAAATGGTCAAAATGCTACTCCTCCATAACTGCTTGACATATTTCAACCAAATTTGGCTAGATTGCTTCTATGGTGGTAAGCTCTAGAACATCTATTCAGAATTTTCATTTATCAATTTTTTGGCTGAAAATCTTAGATTTTATGAAAAATCTACCGGAAATGGTCAAAATGCTACTCCTCCATAACTGCTTAACATATTTCAACCAAATTTGGCTAGATTGCTTCTATGATGGTAAGCTCTAGAACTTCTATTCAGAATTTTGATTGATCAATTTTTTGGGCAGAAAATCTTAGATTTTATGAAAGATCTACCGGAAATGGTCAAAATGCTACTCCTAAGCTGCTTGCTTGGGTGGCCATCTCAGATTTTCTGACAATTATCCATCATATCTATTTAAATGTAGATGGTCTAGGTGAGAGCTACAGGCCCTTGGGCCTCTTGTTAGTTAAGCAGACATGCTGCCATTTAGATAGAGCTTTAACTGTTTATGGTCAAATTTTGTCAAGAAAAGCTAAATATTTGCTCAATGAATGTCTATTTGCAGGTCAAGAGAGGACTATTTTTTTAAATGATCCACTGTAATGACTGGCTCGGTTATCGAGCCAGGTATTCCAGTGGTATATTTTCAAAAATAGTCTTCTCTTGGCCTACAAATGGACATTCCTCAAAACCACTGTAGAGGCCGGCTTTGGCCAGCTTAACCATTAAAGGGTTAAAGTTTGTGAAATGCTTAGAACCCATTGATAGTTATCTGAGGTGTCACTTTATCATTGAGATTTGACTCTTATGTCTCTCGCTGAACTGGTATTGTAGAAGTTTCTGATCTGTCAGTCTGTCTGTCTTATGGCATCCACCTGCTAGATTAGCGATCCATATACTCTACACATGGATGGGTACCACGTTCCTGAACTGGATGAGTGCATTTGCAGACTAGCACAGAAAGTATGCCTTCAATCAAAGGAATCCCAAGTCAATTAGGTTATGTTTAAAGTATTCTCCAATCTCCACAGATATATCTTAGTCATGTAGCTAACATGAAGTTGTATGAAGATGATGGCTGGATGAATCATGACGGTCACATGAGGCAATTATCGCTCAACACTGAGTCGACAGTTGACCTTGATTTCCAAAGATAAATGAATGGCAAATCTCTGTAGTCACGTTTGTGATATGCACCTCGTATATAATAGATTCTTCATTTTTATTGCTCTATGTTGATATTACTAGAAAACTAATAGAGAGCGGCGAAAGTAAAATATGAATTCAATTTCTTTTTCTGCCACAGCCATCCCTCTCCTGCAAAGCATCTTTTAGATACTAAAATAGTATACATTGCACATATGTATTCGTTCGTTTGTTCGTGCGCATTGCTTCAGTGCACAAGATAGCCATTGATTGGTCAAGCCAGAACAAAATGGCTTCTGCTATAGTCTTCAGAAATATAATTTTGCAGTCCAAGAGAAGACTATTTTTTTTAATTAATTACCGGTCATTCTAGTGGTAAATTTTTTTTTTATCTTTTGGCCTCCAAATTGATATTGACTATGTTGAAATCCCCAGTTTCTTGACCAATCCTTCATGACCTTTACAGCATTACCCCTTACCACTCTGATGTCAAAATTTTAAATTTTCAAATTAAATTAAAAGATGAACTGGTGTTAATTCTTCAACAAATTTGGTGGAAGATGGTGCTGTCGTAGACAGCAACATCGTCCACCAAAATCGTTGAAAGATGTACACCAGTTTCTTTGCTATTGACACAGTAAAAGATAGAATATTGACATCAGAGTGTCAAAGGTCAAAAGGGCAGCAACCATGTTTCTAATTCACTCATACACTAATGATAGTATATGTACCTTTAATCTTCAATCATGTGTGACATTAAAGGCATCTTTTAATTGAAATATATGGAAAGTTAACAACCAGTTAATATATACAACTGACTTGACACTGTTGAATACAGGAATCTCTATAGGGAAAGGCAGAAGAGAGCGTAAGATTCGCGAATGAGATGAAAACAAATCAATGTGACAACCTCTAGAAGGAATCGTATGAACATTAACATTTATATTCAGTTTTATTATTTGTTGTACTGGTGACAAGTTGCATTGTGCGTCATTCTGTGAACAACATCACTCTTCTTGCCAGTGAAAACAGCACAATCTTTCATACATTCCCATGAAATGAAGCATTGAGAAAGCAATAGATTATGTCTGATTCTCTACAGACGCACTGAGACATCATAATCTGTGTAGTGTGATGCAATTTTATGATATTACAATGCTTGACAATATATTTATGTAAGCTAAGGTTTATTCATCCTATGAAGGAATGGGATCTGTGACATGCTAAGTATAGATGCTGAATAAATTCAAAGACGTTCAAGAAATTTTGCAGTGTTAATTTAGACTTAAAATTTGATGATATGGAATCTTGAAAGATTAAAAGATGTTTCTTAGTTGAAATAAGGTAGATCAAGCCAGGTAAGAAACAATGTTGTTTTTCTGAGGCGCAGCTCTGCAGTGTACCATCTGTTAGCCGTGTATAAACTATATGTAATATACACCACATCAAAACTTACCACAAGCCAGTCAATGCCTTAAGGTCACAATTAGCAAGACCCAAAGATAAACTGACCACAGATGAATGCTCTGGAGTCATCTACAAGATCGAATGTGACCAATGTGAGGGGACATATATAGCCGAAACAAAAACGCCTCAGCATCAGAGTTAAAGAACATCTTAAAATCAACTCCAACTCAGCTGTGTAGAACACACAGAATCCACTGGCCATACCATCCCCGCCTGAGCAGTGCCTCGGTCATCAACATCGAAACCAACTTGTTTAAGTGCAATTTTAAAGAGGCCATCAAAGTCTACAAACATTAACCGAGACAAGAGCTACCGTATACCAGCTGTATACCAGTCCATGCAGTCCCGTGACTCCACAAGAACTGACCAGAGTGACCTTGACAGCGACCGTCGGTTAGTGCTGAAGATGTGACCGAATGGTTCGGTGGCCATCTTGGATGACCTAGTTTTCCCGAAAACATCTTCTCCAGAACCGCTGATCGGGCCAAAATTTAGGAGATATGATTAGGAACTAAGGGTCATTAAGGTTTGTTCAAGGGAAGTTAATCCGTCACAAAACATGGCTGCCGTGGGCCAATCAAAATGTAGTGTATTGGATTTTTTTATTTGATGGATTTTGAGGCCAAAATTGGTTCTATTTGTGTTTTTGATATTCTGAGCTCAAATTTGCCATTTTCAAAACTGTCGGATAAATGGTTTGGCGGCCATCTTGGATTATTGTCCCGCCAAAGGCGCCCATACTAAAGCAATGCGAACATTAAAATGTCTTCTTCTTGAGAACTACTGGGCTGATTCCAATTATATTTGGCAGGAAGCATCCTTAGGACATAGGGATCCAAGTTTGTTCAAATGAAGCCGATCGGCCAATTGGGCCGGCGGCCATCTTGGATTTTGCCAGATTTTTAAATATGTCTAAAAATCTTCTCCGAAATCGTTTGAAGGATCGATTCATAACTCATGAAATATTATCTAGGGCATGAGCTGAACCAAATTTGTTCAAGGGAACTTGATTGACCAAATAGTTCAGTGGCCATCTTGGATAACCTATTTTTCCCAATGCAACTCCAGAACCGCTTAAGGGATCGGGCCGAAGTTTGGGACATATGATTATGGAATAAAGGCCATTAGAGTTTGTTCAAGGGAAGTTGGTCTGTTAAAAAACATGGCCACCGTGGGCCAATCAAAATATAGCGTGTTTGGCGGCCATATTGGATATTTTTATTTGATGGATTTTGAGGCCGAAATTGGTCTTATATAGGTTTTTGGGTATTCTGATCTCAAATTTGCAATTTTCGAATCTGTCGGATAAATGGGTTGCCAGACATCTTGGATAATTTTCCCGCAAAAGCTCCCTTACTAAAGCAATAGGAAATTTAAAATGTCTTCTTCTTGAGAACTTATGGGCCGATTTCAATTATATTTGGCAGGAAACATCTTAGGGCATGGAGATTTAAGTTTGTTCAAACAAAGCCGATCGACCAATTTGGCCGGCAGCCATCATGGATTTTGGTCGATTTTTAGAAATGTCTAAAATCTTCACCAAAACTGTTTGAGCGATTGATTCAAACTCATAAAATATCATTTAGGGCATGAACTGAACCAAGTTTGTTCAAGGGGAGTTCTACCTCTTGTTAAATATGACCATTCTAGTTGAGATGCCTATGGTCCAGGTGAGCGATACAGACCCCTTGGGCCTCTTGTTATATATGTAATAGATTGAGATATATGCAGATGTCTTTGAAGATAATATCTGCATCATAAGTGATAGTTTGTTAGATGTAGATCAATATCTACATTCTCTGAGTAAAAGTAGGAGATGATGAACTGGGTACTTGTTGTTATATCATAAAGAAGAGAAAAGTAAAGTTCATACAATTTGTACAATTAATTTGATCAAATTGGAAGGTTTGTTTCCTCATTAATTTGTTGCCATTGAATGAACCTTTGGTTTCTGTGTAGTACAAATTTAAAGTCAAATTGTAATAGACCTATACCTTTAACGGTCCAGACAGACAAAGCGGCTTCTGCAATGATTTTGAGAAATTTTTATTTGCATACCAAGATAAGGCTATCTTTAAAGTTTACAACTGAAATGATCTGCTTGATATTTACTGAGCCAGTCATTCCAGTTGTAAATTTTCGACAATAGTATTTTCTTGGCCTGAAAATCGACATTGATTACGAACAAATTGTGATATTATGGGTCTTGGCAAATGGTTATGATAATGTACATGTATCTCTGACCCCTTTAATGCTGATTGACATAGAATAGATATTACAGTAGCATAACATAGGTAAATCACTGAAGAACTTATAGCATCAATTTGTCTCTCCTCATGGTTATCAGTCTGGGATCTTCTTGGAAACCGTGTGCAGGGAATTAGTCCCGATCATGGCCCTGACCCCATCTTCTAATAGATTGTAGCAGGGTGAAGCTATAACTACACAGACAGACAAAAATGGTAATGTCATTATTCTATAACTACTCAGACTTATACATGCCAAGGTCATCAAGTGTAAACTCTACAGAAGTCCATTAATACGAAACAGTATGGGAATAAATCGCATAGTCAAAACATCCTGTCAATTCAATTACTTTTATCATCAACTAAAAGTTGTTTCCTCAACTGTTCTAGTGCCTGGTTAAATTATTTTGTTGCCTATGGCCTCAACAGCTCCCATTAGTCAAAATAGTTTCAAAATGTCCAACAAGATATTTCTTAAATTGTAAATTCAATCAAGGCAATGGAGGAATCCAGTTTTAGCTATGCCCTGCACCTCTCTAGCCACCCACACTTCGCCTGTATTGGGATTGATCGATCCCTGAACACCTTGACTATCAATTTCCAGAAAACTATACAGGTAAGCTACTGAATATTTTGAAACTAATTTTACTGGGTACTGTTGCTACCATACACCCAGTCAAATTGGTTTCTAAATATTCAACAGAATGTTAATTAACCCTTTCATGATGAAGCTGGCCAAAACCGGCCTCTGCAGCGCTCTTGAGGAATGTCCGTTTGCAGGCCAAGTGAAGACTTTGAAAATTTACCCCTGAAATGACTGTCTCGGGAACCGAGTCAGCCATTCCAGTGTTAAATTTTCAAAAAGAGACTTCACTTGGCCTGCAAATGGACATTCAATAAGCAAATATTTAGATTTTTTGACAAAATTTAGTCATTTAATGGTTAAATAGTAAAGACATACAATTCGTACAACAATGCTTAATCCGTCATCAATTAAGCATTTGTGATGAACTTATCTACATCATTCATGACATCATTGATTATTTTTCTTGAGCAATCGACATTGACTACGCAAACTGACCTTTCTTGACTAGTCTTGACCATTATGACGTCATTCTACACATCAGGTAGTTGATTATGATGTCATATGATTGATGGATAAACTGGAAATGTCCGTTCAGATTCTTACTGTTGGAGATTTGCAGCTTTCCTGATGGACCTACGTGAACAAACAGATCGAATCCTTCCATACTTAATGTATCTAACATGGTGATTGATCTGTCTCGGAGGACTGGGATCTGATGAAGAGACAGTCCAGTCATTTGATTGACAGGCCAGATTGATGAATTTTAATGAGTTACTCACGGAGGCACATGCTTTTAAGTCTTTAAATGTTTATGTACAAAACATTTCAAATTGTAAATAATTGATGAATATTTTTGCCGAGTTGGGTTGCAGAGAAGCTCATTGTTCTATTATCATGGAAATTAAGCATTATTTCTTGCTAGATAAATTTTGCCAATGTGTATTCTCATCAAGTCTTCTGGGACATGATCCTGACATAACTATGGGAAGTTAACTCTGTGTCTTGACATAGCAACTGGCAGTCAGTCCATGTCCATGTGCCGTGATCATTATTGATTCACCAAAATTAATGATTAAAGTGCATCATGCATCCATGCGCAGCAGAGATTGAATTCTCCTAATGTTGTCTGTTACATCTTCAATGTAATTGAATTATTGCTTAAACCCTCTTATGTCAACAGTGCCTCGAAGCACTCATAATGCTACTCATATCAATTAACCGTTTTAATGGTCAGGGATTTATTCAAGAAAAATTTAATTTTTGCAAGCCAAGAGAAGACGCTTTTTGTAACTTTACCACTGAAGTTCTGCATATATAGCCATTGAACAAGATCAGTGCAGAGGATGCTTTTGGCTGGCTTTACCGAGCCAGTCATTCCTAAATTTTCCAAAATAGTCTTCTCTTGGCCACTGACTAAGTAAAAAAACATGGCCTCATCCAGACCACTACAGAGGGTGTTTTGACCGGTTTGACAACTAAATGGTTAAATTGGCAGAAGAGGGCCAGTGTTATTCAGTTAGCATAGGGTAATAATATGGTAGCAATGCTCAGTGAAGAAATACAAGCAGTTTTGAAATCTATGGCTTAAAGATCACTTCAGAAGGCATTTTTGTCTGGTATAACAGTTAAAGGGTTGCAGATCAAATGTGTTGCTTTGTGAGTGTTATTTGTATGATAAACATTCATGCATAAGACAAATGTACCTTATAATATTACCTTTATATAGTCTAAATCCTACATAGACATTGATGCATAATGTTGCTTGAACTACTTTATTCTGAAGTAATTTCCTATGCACTATAATTTACAACAAAACTAATTTATCATTTCGTATGTACTGAATGTAGTCCATGAAAAAAGTATCTCTGAACAACTATCTTACTATTAATAAGCTTAGAAATGTGTTTGCTGTAGTTGATGCTTCGTATTGAATAAGGGCCAAGTTAGCAAAAATAGGCCATGGAGTCTTCTGCCATCTATCAACGTTTTCATTCAGCATGTACTCTTCATGATTGTTTGTGATTTATTTGAACCAAACTGCATGGAACAATTACTATGTGGACGGTCATTTAATATAGGTGTTCTATAAAGAGACTTTTGAAATGATTAACATGGAAATGTGGCTTAAAGGGTACAAAATAAGTTGATGGTAAAAGAAACATGACTGTCATCGACGCATTATAATTTATTATTTGGTGGTTTTATGTAATTCCTGTCCACTATGCAGCAACTTGTTTGAACGAAACACATGATTCTCCAAATGTCATGCATCTCTTTGCTGTCCATTCATAGAACAAGCAAATATGGTTGAACTAACTAGACCATTGAGTTAGTATATAGCAATGGATACATGTCACTAGCATACCTTGGTCAAATGCTGTGACACTTTTTCACCTGAAGTTTTTAGAATCTGCTCTAGCCATATACTCTCATTGACTTAACAATACTGTAAATCAATTCTTCATTTAGTGTGGGACATTGTGGGTATCTGTGTGCATGCGCGCATTTGTTTTTGCATGTGTGTGTGTGTGTGCGTGCGTGCATGTGTGATCTTGCTACAACATATTTATTTTGGCTGTTTAGTACATATTCATCCTATTTGTTATGGTCGTATTTGTTTCACCCTATTTTCGCAATCCTGGAAGCTATTTTGAAAACAATGTGGGTAATTTATGCAAGATTTGAGACTCATTTTCATGGAAGCTCAGATAAAATGTGTCCATTCACTTTAGTTATTTGGTCGCTTTCCTTTGAAGTACCTGAGAACAACTTGTGCACGTCAGTTTGTGTTTTTGTGTTTTTTAGACTCTGCAATATGGTGATGCGATTGTAGATAACTATGCAGAGCTAATTTCCATTTTATTATGTCCCTTATGCGTCTTTCGTCTCTTTCACATGAAAGTGATATTTTAGCAGAATTTTGTCAGTTATGACATATCATGTCAAAGGGATTTGCATTTATTGCTCTAGTGATATTGGTTCAGCTGGCTTGTCAGTCAGGTTAGCTATAGGGATGATCCGTGATTCATCCATCTGTCTGTGCATCCACATCCATATCAGTTCATCCATGCGTTGTAGATAATCAGGGCATGTTTTATTTTCTGATGGATTGACACTAAACTGTGTCAAAACATTTTTATAAGGAACTAAAATCTACAATATCGAAATGATGTTTATACAGAGGATATGAATAGAAAAAGAAAATGTTAATATTTAGAAAGTTTTTTCCCTTTAGTCATGGTTTCATAACTAGCATAAGTCTGTCTGTCTGTTGGTCTGTCTATTCTTTTACATTTTTAATAAAGCTGTTGCGTTAAACTTCTTTAGTGGCTATAGTGATGAGACATTACAATTTCCATCATCCCTGACTGGGCCTATATCACGTAGATTCATGCTGTACCATAAGCATACCATGGTATAAACAAAAGGCCTCGACATGCACATAGCAAGCGTTCTAGGTCACTGGACCTTTCCACTTTTAGCTATGCCCCGTCCATCGCTAGCTAAGCTCCACCAATACCTCACTGGAGTTGGGATCGATCGATCCCTGAACTCCCTGACTATCAATTTCCAAAAACTATACACGTAAGCTGTTGACTACTTTTAAAAGTAATTTGACTGGTTGCTGTTGCTGCCATAGCCCATTCAAATTAGTTTTAAAATATTCAACAGTATCTTTATGTAGTAAAGAAATACAATTTGTACAACAATGCTTAGTCCGTCATCAATTATGTGTTCTTGATGAACTTATTTACATCATTCATGACTTCATAATGGCGTCATTGATTATGATGTCATTCTACACACCACGTAGTTAACCATGACATCATATGATGGATGGATAAACTGCAAAGGTCCATTATATTGTATGCAAAAACAATATTTCTGTTGATCATTCTAAAATATGTGTTTTGGTTCCCATTACTTGACTACCAATTGCCATAATCCTATTTTGCCATTATCCTGCATGCAAAATACTTGCGGTTTGCTAATTTAGCAGAGTCTCAGTTACCATATTTGCTGGTCAAGCAGACAGGTCAAGATAAAAGCTGTAATGTACTATTAACAATTTGTCTAATTACATGTTTTGTGAAGCGTATGAGGCGTTAATTTCCTGATCCTCTTCATGATCCGTCTTTTATAAGTGCAACTGTACTCTATCTGACGATGTGCTTCCTGCTGCTGACTTGATAAACACCAAATGTAATCCAGAAGAACTCTCTACAAATTGACCAATTAATCTTTCCATCGTACTACATGTCACTGGACGCTTGGTCAGTTGATCAATGCTATGTTACACACCCTATTTAATAGTGACTCTCAGACATTGCAAGCGCAAAGCGAGGAGGTCACACCCCATCTGATTTGGATCTGTGGAGGAGACATGTAGTCATATAGATGCTGCTCCTAATTCCATCTTCAAAATCAATTACAATGTTTGGTTTTCTGCCTCTTCTGTGATTCATGGCTTAGATCTTTAACACTTTAATTGTCAAGTCGGCCAAAACAAGCATTTGAGAAATTACCATTTGCAGGCCAAGAGAAATCAATTTTTTGAAAATTACCACTGGAATAGCCATTCCAGTGGTAAATTTTCAAAAAATTGATTTCTCTTGGCCTGCAAATCGACAGTGAGTATGCAAACATTTAAATTTTCTTCGCTGTTAACCCTTTGACGGTAATGCCTGCCAAATATAGTCTCTAAAGTGGTCTTAATCAATGGTGATGTCCATATATGGGGCTTCAGTGGTAAATTTACAAAGATAGTCATCTCTTGGCCTGCAAAAATTATACTTTTCTTGAAAAAACTTGACCATTAAATGGTTAATTAATATTAGTTTGCATTTTGGCCATTAGGAGGCAGGACATTTCAGCGCATGGTAAATTTTCTAAACTTAATTCTTCTCTTGATCAGCATGTCAACATTGTCTACGCAAAATTCTTACTTTTCTTGAGCAATCGCCATTGGCTACCCAAAACTCTGACCTTTCTTGACCAGTCTTGACCAGTCTTGACCATTTACAGGTTATCAGATAAGGAAGTGTGATGCTGCCTCTCTAGATACAGATTACTATTACGCTATCGGTCAATACCCCTATATTATTGATGCGATAGCAGCAATACTAATTATTATGACCTTGATCCTACAATCTAATTGCAACTTATAGTGCTCAATTTATGAATAAAGCTCTGAGAATACAATTGGTGGAACAAAAAAGCTTTACATTTTCAAAATGCTGTTGATTAGATTGAACGAAATAGTCATCAATTAGCGTGCATTAAGTGTGCACGCGTAGTGTGTGTGTATGGATGTATGCATGCATGCGCATGCTTGTGTGTGCATGCATGCGTGTGTGAATGATGTGAGCGCATGTGTGTATGTATGCATGCATGTGTGTCTTTGTGCAGGTGGGTGTGCTTGTGTGCATATGTATATGTGTGTTTAACCCTTTAACACTCATATCAGCAGCCAAAAATGTCTTGAGAAATGTCCATTTGCAGACCAAGAGAAGACTATTTTTGAAAATTTACCGCTGGAATGACTGGTTCGATAACCGAGCCAGTCATTCCAGTGGTAAATTTTCCAAAAAATAATCTTGGTCTGCAAATGGACATTTTCTATGATAAATTAAAATTTTCTTGAACAAATTTGAGGGATAAAGGGTTAATATACAATTTGAAAGTTTCAAATTGTGTTAAATAAATGTTGTGTACACTGTTGATAGTTGATAAGTGTTGTGTACACTGTTGATAGTTGATAAGTGTTGTGTACACTGTTGATAGTTGATAAGTGTTGTGTACACTGTTGATAGTTGATAAGTGTTGTGTACACTGTTGATAGTTGATAAGTGTTGTGTACACTGTTGATAGTTGATAAGTGTTGTGTACACTGTTGATAGTTGATAAGTGTTGTGTACACTGTTGATAGTTGATAAGTGTTGTGTACACTGTTGATAGTTGATAAGTGTTGTGTACACTGTTGATAGTTGATAAGTGTTGTGTACACTGTTGATAGTTGATAAGTGTTGTGTACACTGTTGATAGTTGATAAGTGTTGTGTACACTGTTGATAGTTGATAAGTGTTGTGTACACTGTTGATAGTTGATAAGTGTTGTGTACACTGTTGATAGTTGATAAATGTTGTGTACACTGTTGATAGTTGATAAGTGTTGTGTACACTGTTGATAGTTGATAAGTGTTGTGTACACTGTTGATAGTTGATAAGTGTTGTGTACACTGTTGATAGTTGATAAGTGTTGTGTACACTGTTGATAGTTGATAAGTGTTGTGTACACTGTTGATAGTTGATAAGTGTTGTGTACACTGTTGATAGTTGATAAATGTTGTGTACACTGTTGATAGTTGATAAGTGTTGTGTACACTGTTGATAGTTGATAAGTGTTGTGTACACTGTTGATAGTTGATAAGTGTTGTGTACACTGTTGATAGTTGATAAGTGTTGTGTACACTGTTGATAGTTGATAAATGTTGTGTACACTGTTGATAGTTGATAAGTGTTGTGTACACTGTTGATAGTTGATAAGTGTTGTGTACACTGTTGATAGTTGATAAGTGTTGTGTACACTGTTGATAGTTGATAAGTGTTGTGTACACTGTTGATAGTTGATAAGTGTTGTGTACACTGTTGATAGTTGATAAATGTTGTGTACACTGTTGATAGTTGATAAGTGTTGTGTACACTGTTGATAGTTGATAAGTGTTGTGTACACTGTTGATAGTTGATAAGTGTTGTGTACACTGTTGATAGTTGATAAGTGTTGTGTACACTGTTGATAGTTGCTAAGTGTTGTGTACACTGTTGATAGTTGATAAGTGTTGTGTACACTGTTGATAGTTGATAAGTGTTGTGTACACTGTTGATAGTTGATAAGTGTTGTGTACACTGTTGATAGTTGATAAGTGTTGTGTACACTGTTGATAGTTGATAAGTGTTGTGTACACTGTTGATAGTTGATAAGTGTTGTGTACACTGTTGATAGTTGATAAGTGTTGTGTACACTGTTGATAGTTGATAAGTGTTGTGTACACTGTTGATAGTTGATAAGTGTTGTGTACACTGTTGATAGTTGATAAGTGTTGTGTACACTGTTGATAGTTGATAAGTGTTGTGTACACTGTTGATAGTTGATAAGTGTTGTGTACACTGTTGATAGTTGATAAGTGTTGTGTACACTGTTGATAGTTGATAAGTGTTGTGTACACTGTTGATAGTTGATAAGTGTTGTGTACACTGTTGATAGTTGATAAGTGTTGTGTACACTGTTGATAGTTGATAAGTGTTGTGTACACTGTTGATAGTTGATAAGTGTTGGTTGTTATTTGTGTATCACGTTCTGGATGCTCAATGCTTTACTAAACCGATATCCGGAGGACCTTCACTCGGGTTGTGCTCAATGGCTCCCATTAGTAAAATATTGTCCTGTTGATTCTAGCGACTACAACATTAACAATGGGATTACTGTCAGACAGTCACCAGATTCTTATTCGTTCCCTGTCACAATGGAGCCAACAGATGAATCAAAGAAGACGATCACTATCTGTCTTACATCGTCTGGAGAATGTGTGATTTTTAACAAGCGATTGGAAGCAATGGTCAGATGCCTTTTTGTTAGCAGCAGATTATTCTGTCAATGCTAATATTTAAAATAAACAACGCAGTAGATATAGATGCTCACCCGAAAGTAAAATGAGATGCAATGCAGTAAAACTCAGAAATTGTTTAAAATGTTTCCAACACAGAAAACAGAAATATGTTAGTAAGAAATGTCCTGTTGAATATTTTGAACATAATTAGATTGGAAAACATTGCACTGATAGATAGATTATGGTTTATAGATTCCAGATCATTCATATCCTGTCACATTCCCGTTTCTGTATCACAATTATCTGCTTTGTAATATCTCGTAAATGTTGAACGGTGATCGCCGCCATTTTGTCTCCTCCAGCGATAGTGTGCGATGTCATGTAAGTGCCAATGCATTACATTTTTTATTATGTAATATTCATCGCGTTGAATATTTTGAAACTAATTTGACTGGAAGTTGTTGCTGCCTATGGCAGCAACAACTTCCAGGAAAATTAGTTTCAAAATATTCAACCGCTTACCTGTATGATTGCTTTTATACTACACTGCCAAACTATAGCTGGTGCCTCTATGACTGAGCTGTATTCCGAGGCAGGCGAGCTAGGATTTTTCTGATTGGTTGAAAAGTAAATCATGACAGCCATCATAGGTTGTAGAAATGTAGCAACATTTAGCTACTAAAGCCTGAATATCTTTCTTTAGCGGCATGATGAAAAGCTTAACATTACCTGCATAGTTTATGAGTAGCATATTATATCACCTGAATAGCTATCAAGAGTTCAGATTAGTTATTCTTTAAGTTATTTCTGAACTGCTATTGTGAATGTCCAGATAATATCATCCCACGCAATGCTTCACACACTATGCTCAATGGGCCTTTACATTTTTATCTAATACCCGCTCACACCTCGCTCGTGTTGGGAGCGATCGATCTCTGAGCATGTTTATTAAATCATGTAGAGACATGCAGTTCGTACAATGTGTCGGGCTATTAAGAGTTAAAGACGGCCCAAATAGAGTCCTCTATGACGTAATGATTATGACATCAGCATACACGTCACTTAGTTGGTTATGATGTCATATGACATCATACGATCGATGGATAAACTTGGAAACCTCCATTGATTTACACAATTTTTCATTTAAATGCTCAAAGTTGCTAAGAGTTATTTCCTGTAAAGTACTTTTCAAGATGGTGAACAGGTCTTGGATTTCACATCTGGACCTGAATTTCGATACGGCTTCTCCACATGCTACACACTAATAATAAGTTTGAGTGCATTAGTCAACGCTGCATACAATAGCAGGATCAATTTCTAGCTAAACACCACCCATTTCTAGCTAAACACTGCCCATTTATAGCTAAGCTCTACCAATTTCAAGCTAAGGTCCACTCATTTCTAGCTAAGCACAGCACATTTCTAGCTAGGTCCCACACATTTATATCTAGGCTCCACACATTTCTAGCGAAGCTCCACATATTTCTAGTTACACTCCACCCATTTCTAGCTGAGCCCCACCAATTCCTAGCTATGCTCCATCCATTTCTAGCTAAGCACCACCAATTTCTAGCTATTCAAGGTCCATTTCTAGCTAAGCTCCGCCCATTTCTAGCTGTTCGCTGTCCATTTCTAGCTAAGCTCTGCCCATGCTTTGCACGTATTGGCATTGGTTTATATACTTTTAACCCTGAATTCTCTGAATCCTATTTTCAAGTTAACTATACAGGTAAGTTGTTGAATATTTTGAAACTAATTTGACTGGTTGCTCTTGCTGCCTATGACCGCAACAGCGCCCAGTCAAATTAGTTTCAAAATATTCAACAGAATGTTTATTAAATAGTAAATGCGTCAAAGACATACAATTCGCACACTTGAAAGACTTTCAAATATTCGTGATGGAGCTAAATATGGCATTTATTTTGCATTTTGCTTGTGACATCACATACTTGAGTGACAGGCCAGATCTATTCATTATCGTGCAGGTATTGATTTTCAAAATGGCTGCCTAGTGGATGGCAATATTTGATTTCACATTTGCATCTACTTATATAGATCTTCCCCATATGCCACCAAATAAATTTCCGAAGTATTGTAGAAATTTGTACGCTAAAAAGAATGATTTCACAGAAACTGATTTTCAAGATGGCGGCCTGGTGAAGCAATATTTATATGGATCTTTCCCATACCAGAGCCAAAGGTGTCAATCAATTGGCCAAAGCTACAGAGAATTTAAGCCACAAAAATTGAATTTCAAGATGGCTGCTATAGCAAGTTTGTATGTGGGTGTGGTTGCGTGCATGTGTGTGCTTGCGTGTGTGCGTGTGTGCGGGCGTTCACAGGTTTAATTTGATATTCATGAAGAGTAGGTAATCTGTAATTGTTTACTAAATGACTAAAACTATGTCTTCATGGATCATATCATTTCAGAAGTTGAGGATTAACTCACTTGGCCTGAAAGGGAAGTTAGCTTATGCCATGGCAACTGTACATCATTTGTCCATCTAGCATCAGTCATCTGCCATCAACTTTTCATATAAATGTCTCCCCTTGCAAACTTTATGCAGTATGGGAGCCAATAGTGAAAGGTATTACATTGGTGGCATGTTTAATAATTTTAGAGCTTTTGTGGGTGGGTACCTATTGGCATAAGCTACCATCTGTATGAGAACTATGTCAGTCTGAACTAGTTTCCTGATAATATAAGTCAACGATCAATTTTCCCTTTGGACCAATAGTGAAATATTTGGGCTGTACGTTGAGTTTTTCGGATGCAGTAGTCAAACTTGGTGTATGGATGCTTTGTAACCGAATGGCATGTTAGCTCACCCGGTTATAATGGCCAAGTGAGTTTATGGCATAGCGACCCGCCATTGTTTGTCAGTCATCCGTCCATCAACCTTTTCTTTAAACAATGTTTTCTCAAGAACCGCTTGTTCGGTTTCAAATATATTGGGTAGGAAGCTTTCTTAGAGCATAGAGATCCAAGTTTATTCAAAAGAAGTTAATTGGCCTATTAGGCTGGCGGCAATCTTATATTTTGCTCGAGTTTTCAGAATACCTTTAAAAATCTTCTCGGAAACTGCTTGGCAGATGGATGAGAAAATCTAGAAACTTCATCTAGGGCAATTAATGAACCAAATTTTTCAGGAGAAGCTGATTGGTTGATTTCATAGTCAGACATCTTGAATGACCTAGTTTTCATAAAAACTGCTACTGAATGGCTGAAGGGATTGGGCCACAATTTGGTAAATATGATAGGGCCTGAGCGGCATTCAAATTTGGTCAAAGGAAGTTGGTATGTTAAAAAAATGTCTGCCAGCGACCAATCAGAATTCAGTGTTTTTGACAGACATTATTGGAATTTTTTATTTGATGGATTTTGAAGACAAAATAGGTTTTTAAATATAAGTTTATGCTTATGGCGACGTCAAGCGATGCTCTTTTCCTTTAGTCAAATAAATGGGTTGGCGGCCATTTTGGATCATTTTGCTGCCCAAAACCCCTATAGAAAAAGAATCAGAAAATTTAAATGTATTCTCAAGAACCACTTAGCCAAATTCGATTATATTTTGCAGGAAACTTCCCTAGAGCAAAGAGGCCCTAGTTCGTTCAAAAGAACTGATTAGGCCAGAGACTATCTCTGATTTTCTGCTATTTTTAGAAGCACATTAAAAAATCTCCGCTTTTCAGATTGATGTGAAACTCAAGAAACTTCATCTAGGGCAATAGCTGAAACAAGTTTGTTCATGAGAATGTGATTTATAGTCGATCTGCTGTTTACCATTTTTAGAAACATAATGTTTAAAGAACCATCTTGTTAAGTGTATATAATATGGTCAAAAGGTAATCTTATTAGAACCAACAATAGATCAGTCAGCCAGCTCATTCATGTATTATTATTATTAGCCAATTCAAGAAAGAAATTCTCTTAAGCACCCTATAGAGTATGTAGTCTCAGCATTAGGTCCTTGGGCCTCTTGTTAATTATAGATAACCGTTCAGAATGGCATAAATATGTAGCCAAGTGTCTAAATTACGTTAATGATGATTAGGGTATTTTGGATGTAATAAGTTACTTCCTCCTTTAATTGCTATGGAAATATACGTCATCCTAAGCTAAGCATTTAACCCTTTAATGACAAAATTTGTTCAAAATATTAAAATATTTGCTTATTGAATGTCCATTTGCAGACCAAGAGAAAACTATTTTTGAAAATTTATAGCTCGTTTATCGAGCCAGTCATTCCAGTGGTAAAATTTGTTAAATGTTCTCTTGGCATGTAAATGGGCATTCCCCAAGACCACTACAGAAGACGTTTTGGCCGGTTTCGTCGTGAAAGGGTTATGCCTTTAACACTCATATCAGCCAATAACAGCCTCTGAAGTGGTCTTGAGAAATGTCCATTTGCAGACCAAGAGAAGACTATTTTTGAAAATTTGTCATTGAAATGACTGGCTCAATCACCGAGCCAGTCATTCTAGTAATAAATTTTCAAAAAGAGTTCTCTTAGTCTGCAAATTGACATTTTATATGAGAAAATTGGAATTTAAGGGTTAATGGTCCAACTTGGTTAAGAAATTTAGCGAATGTTGTGCAGAATTGTTACGGCTTAGTGGAGAATTGTTACTGCTTAGTGCAGAATTGTTACTGCTTAGTGCAGAATTGTTACTGCTTAGTGCAGAATTGTTACTGCTTAGTGCAGAATTGTTACTGCTTAGTGCAGAATTGTTACTGCTTAGTGCAGAATTGTTACTGCTTAGTGCAGAATTGTTACTGCTTAGTGCAGAATTGTTACTGCTTAGTGCAGAATTGTTACTGCTTAGTGCAGAATTGTTACTGCTTAGTGCAGAATTGTTACTGCTTAGTGCAGCTTTGTCCAAAATATAAGCACATTGACCAACAAACCAACTTATCCTAGTTGAGAGTCGCAACAAAACATTTTCTGTCTGTCAAGAGGAGGCTGTGGGTTTTTTGTTTTTTTTACAATTTCTCATGGGAATCTGACTAGCTGACAGCTAAACATTGTTTAAATTGTAGACTTTTAGAGGCTTAACTTGTGCACCTAGATGTAATAAAATGAAATAAATCTTAGCATATGATAATCTCATTACGCATATATTAATATAATTTTTTAAACTGTGAAACTGAATTAGAGACACGAGTCCCTATTTAGACTTCACAATTAAAAAGATTATAATAATTCATATATACAATGAAATCATGATGACATATGTTAAGATTTATTTCATTTGATTACATTGAGGTACACAAATTAAGTCTCTAAATTTATGCAATTTAATCAATTTTATTTTCCAGCATTCTGGTGTGAATGTGCACCGTTAAAAATGTTTGTCTCTGCCTGCAATAATGTAGATTTCTCAATACAACAGCAGATGACAGTTTGCCTGTGTCTTGGGAAATGTCCATTTGCAGACCAAGAGAAGAGCAGCAAAGATGCTCCACGTTTGGCCATGTGCTAAGGATGCCAGAAGAGACACCAGCACAGAGAGCCTTGGAATTCGCCCTACTCGGAGCCAGCCAATACAAAGCCAGGAGAGGATGTCATCGCATAATTTGCTAAGCGTGTTACGAGGTGGCCTCAAGAAAGAAGGTACACAAGTCAAGAATGGACCTGAGGAAGCTAAGGTTTTCGGCTGAGGACAAGACACGGTGGGCAAAAGCAAAAAAAGTACTGATTGCAGCCGTAGAATACAGTAATCATACAGAACATTTTTGAAAATTTATCACTGGAATGACTGGCTCGATAACCAAAACCAGTCATTTCAGTGATAAATTTTGAAAAATACTCCACTTGGTCTGCAAATGAACATTTTCTTTGATAATGTGAAATTTTCTTGAACAAATTTGAGGGTTAAATGGTTAATGGGTTGACCGTCACTGGCGAAGCCCGAAACATCTATATACTTTCCGATGTAAAATGTATTCTGTTGAATATATTGAAATAGTGCTGAAATATGGCCAGTCAAACATCAATTTAATGGAATATTATTTATATGTCAATTATTATGGTACTATTGAGATTATAATAAAATTTAGTATATAGTGTCCATAAAAGTTAATGAATTATGATGTGCGCACATGGTATCACTTGATTGCCATGATCTGAATCAAAATAAAAGCAGAAATATTACTTACCGTACATGTAAGTCACAAAACAGGTTCTAATTTTTTTTCTCATGTCTCCAATTTACAATAAAAGGTGTTCATAGATTACCCATTAACTCATCTTATGGGCCGAGAGAAAAACATCATGCAGACAAACAACATCAACAACAACAACAATAACAACAATAGGAAAATTGATAGAAAGCACATACAGCACTGGCTATCACCACCGCTACAACGCACGCTAACTCACCTCTATGTAGAAATGCTTTTACTTTTGAGACTTATTACCGTACACCCGTGTCCACTGATTACAGAGACATTATGATTTTTGGAATGCTAATGAGTAATCCATATCACTCTCGCTCTTGACCATGCACACCGCACTAATGGTCATTCTATGTTCAGGCCATGGTGCATAGCTAAACTTGTCATCCGTTACATTACATTATTGTAATATTGTAAATCCATATTTGTCTTGTTCGTATAATTTCCTTCAGCGTGTGAACAAACATTTTCCTGTCTTAATTACGTAATAAGTTAATCGCAGGAATACTTGATTTATTGACTAATTAAATGATGGGTCCCTGGATATTACAAACAAACACTGTGTATGCTAATTTAGCATGTGAACAACTATTTACACAAGAAATTCAATGGTTAAGAATATATATATATATATATATATATATATATATATATATATATATATATATATATATATATATATATATATATATATTTGAAATTTTGTCACCAAACTTTGATTCAAATTGCCTAATAAATAAATTTTAACAGAAATAATCACAAAATACTTTTTTTATTTATGTTTCTTCCTAAGCTCTTGCACACAACATTTCAGCATTTGAAGAGTCGTATGCTAATTCTAATGACATAATACACGATCACCTTTTCCACATAATAATGTTCTTCCAGACATGTCGCGTCAAACTTTGGCAACCTTGTTAGTGCATAATGGGAGCTTTTTCAGATAATTTGGTTGCTGGCGGCAAACCTGAGAGTTTGTAATATTTCTGATTTGCCACGATGTCAGCGCTCATTGGCTGTTGCCAGTCAGTTTGCTGTAGTCTGTGAGCAAATCAATTGCGGGTATGTGATGAGACTGTCGTAAAATCTATGGACATAGTTACTTGTGATACACTGCGGCGGCAGTGGCTATTGACACATGTGAAAGAAGAGTTTCTTGACTATATCGCCATACATTAATGAGATAGCCTGTTGCATCTGATCACAATCAACATTGCTCACTGTCAATCAAACTCATGCCAGAGAAAATGTGTAGGTGGAGGGAATGAGTGTAGATGATGCGTAGATGTGGCTGGAGTTCTAAGTAGGTGGGGTGGTTGGTGTTAAATCTCTTGATAGATATTTTGAAAATGTGTTTCATTATGATGCATACCAAGTCAGGAAGTGTCTTGGAATTCAGAATAAAAAGCGTTAATAGAGGTTTTAATTGATACCAATGAGATGATTGTTAGAAACAACTTTTTGATAGACTCTTATAATAATTTAGCCTTAGCATCAACCCTAAACAACTTATATTCACGTTTCCTAAATTCCATTCCCTTTCCTATGATAATGTGAGTTCATTGTAGCAAGAATATTGCTATAAGCTGTTGCAAAGGCTTCATCATTTTGTTTTTGTTTGGCACATGCAGTCAGATTCTGTCAGTATATATGTACTCAATGAGTCAAAATTCAGTTAATTCTTTATCAATCTGTCAATATTATAAAAGATTTTGCTTAGTGATGTGAATGTGACATTTCTAAACCATAATTAGCACCTGAGCGTGTATTAAATCTGAGTTAACCCTTCTTGTGTCAACAGCTCATTCAAGCGCTCAAAATTCAATTAACCTTTTAATTCAATGAATTAACCTTTTAATGGTCAAGATATTTAAAAAAAAAAAAAATTTACAATAAAATGTACAAAAATTACTTTCTGCTGTCGTGCAAAAAGACATTGCTCAAGACCACTACAGGTTGTGTTTTTTGGCCGCCAAGAAAATCCAATTTTTCTTCCCTCGTGTCTATTTGCTGGCTGAGAGAAGACTATTTTTGAAAATTTTACCACTGGAGTGACGAGCCAGTCATTTCAGTGATAAATTTTCAAAAATCATATTCTCTTGGATGAAAAAATGGGCATCCTCAAAACCACTACAGAGTCCGTTTTTGTGGGTCTTGACCATTAAGAGTTAATTAGCACAAGAGGGGTTAAGCCTGACATACACTGATAGAACATATTCTTTAAAATGTAAGAATTATTATGCTATGTATTTTGAAATTAATTTGACCAAATAATTCTGGCTGAAGAAAAAATTGACATCTTGTTCAAATATTTTCTAAATATCCACCCTCTTTCCACTTTCCCAATATGCTTGTCCTAAGAGGGAAAAACTAGGATACGATATGGCTGATTGAATTTCATGTTCAAGTCAGCCAAAATCGCATCGGCAGTGGTTTTGAGAAATGTCCATTTGCGGGCAACTAGATTGCTCTTCTTTTAAATTCACCACTTGAATGACTGGAATGATAAACGATTGATTTATTTCAGTGCTAAATTAAAAAAAATACCATTCTTTTGTTCTGAAAAAGGAAATTCACGAATTCAAGAATTTGTATTTTTAAGCATAAGTTGGTCAGTCAATCGGTTGGTTGTTTCATTGATGTGTCAAATTTGTATACATGTCTGTCAAAGACTGCCTTGACCCTTTAACACTCATATCAGCCAAAAACAGCTGCAGTGGTCTAGAGAAATGTCCATTTGCAGACCTAGAGGACTATTTAAAAAAATTTACCATTGGAATGACTGGCTTGATAACCAAGCCAGTCATTCCAGTGGTAAATTTTCAAAAATAGTCTTCTGCCACCAACAACTTTCAGTCAAATTTTTATCTATTAGAAAATTGAAATTTTCTTGAAAAAATTCATGGTTTAAAGGGTTAATGTCACAATCAATGCACGTCACATCTTAACAATTAAATTATTTAGAAGTTTGTGTTACCATGGTCACATTAATGTAACAGCTTGATAGCGCTTCCTGATAATTACAAAATTAGATGACTCTTTGACACAGGTAAATTGAATACACGTGTGACAACAGATTCATTCCTAGGTTATACAATCTACTATATTCTCAATGACAGAAGAAAACTGCGCAGTATATTATTAAATGTCGCGCAAAGGAAGAGAAATCAGCCAATTTTTGCATGAGCCATTGTTCGACATGGGCAATAATACGATTGTCTTGTGTATGAGATCCTGTGTTGCGATCACTTTATGTATCTATGCACAGTCCAGACAGCTTAGTGAAGCCACTGGTCTTTAACTATCTGACTGTGGCACTTAGCTACCAGACAATAATTTCAACATGTTCAATGGGAAATAACTCTGAACCTACTGAATATTTTGAAAATAATTTAACTGAAAGTTGATGGTGGCTAAGCCACCAACAACTTTCAGTCAAATTTTAAAAAAATTATTCACCATATACAAAGTGAAACCTCATGGAAAATGTAGTCTGCAGAAATTCAATAGGCAAACAGTTAAAAGAGGTACACAATTTAGATCATTCATCGGATAACATTTTAGAAATATCATACAAAATCCTGTCCCTGTTGGATAGAATAAATTTTGACCAAATTTTATCCGGCCAATACAGAATTATCTTTTTAAGCGTTCTCTTTAGCAAAGTACCTGGTGCCAATTTGGAACATGTTTGTAGCTGAACACTGTTGGTGTCAAAGTACACTGCAGAGCTCAGAAATAACATAGCCGTTTTCAAATTAAAATAAAATGTACTGTTGAATCATTTGGACTTAATTTGATTGGAAGCCATTCCGCAAAGATTTCTTACATTCTGTTCAAAATTGTACTATTTTTGTTTTGGATTTATTATGTGGTGTGACTTTGTCTTTCAGTAACACCATTGCTGTCTCACCTGCTAAGCAGAAGCCATACTCTAGACATCTTACTGAAGACCAATTATCGATACACCCCCTCATGGCTTTTTAAAACGTTGACACGTTTAAAATTTTAAATTGTGACCTCGGTTATTGTTTATGAACAGATTTTCATAAGACTTGAGTGCAATGTTCTAGCGGTATCTCTCACTGTGGTAATAGACCCTGATTTTCAATTCTTGTACTGCTGGTGTTTACAAGGGCACTGCTACCAGTAAATTTTAATATCTCTATACTGGTTACATAATGTTACAAATCTTAGTTCTTGTGTGTGAGCTTTTTCTTGTTCTTGCTGTCTATGACGAGGCCATCCTAGTAGTAATACTTTCATGGAATCCAGGACCATTACTACATTTGTATGTTCATACATTTCTAGCTCGACTTTATGAAGTAAAATTAGCTATTATGATATCCTGCATGTGGTCCGGCGGCCGTGGTGGCGGCAGCGGCGGCCAATTTGTGTTTAGCTAAACCTTACTGTCTACATCTCATATTTGATAAATCATTCTGGACCCAAACTTGGACATACGCTTCCTTATAATGACACAACATCACACAATGACCTTGCCATCAAATGGTCAAGGTCGTTACGCTAACCCTGCTAGAGAGTGAATTCCAAAATGTTCGCCAATGGCCATTTTGAGCATGAGGCAGGTGATAACTGAACTAAATACATTGGAATCAGGAATTAAGGGTTATTTTTCACTGGTTTTGACAAACCTTTTTCTAAATAGCCCAAGAGCACCAATGCAAAAAGGTAGGAACATAATGGTCACAGAGTCAATGAAAATGACTACTATGCTGTGTGACTGAGGTTTCATTGGTGTGGTGTCTAATGTCGAAATCTATTTGCAGTGTAACTAATGACTTAATTACATGTACTGTAGCATGTAATAATGCTATATGTGTGCTGTGACGAGGGTTTATGTGGTATAGTCACTAATGTGACAGACCTACGTCATTTTGATTGTGAAGTCAGCTCACAAGTAACATATTTGATTATGATGTCAGGTACTCGAGTAACAGGTCAGATATCTCCAATATCCACTCTTCATGCCATGGATAAATTCCAAGAAGTCGAAGACTGAGTCCGATAACATAATATATGGAGTGAAGTACTTTTAGACATGTACGCCAAACAAAACCACATGAAACCAGGATCTGGCTGAAAACATATTTTATTAGGTAATATCTGTATGTGCCAGACATCAACGATGGTCCTGTGTTGGTTTGCTTGGAGTACATGCATTGGCCTACTTCATTAGATTGGACATTTGTTTAAAAACAACTTTTTTCCTATTCCTCAATAATCTCCAGTGATTTGAGCTTATTAATTTGTAACTTAAACTGTTAACACTCATATCAGCCAAAAACAACTTCTGCAGTGGTCTTGAGAAATGTCCATTTGCAGCCCAAGAAAATACAATTTTTGAAAATTTACCACTGGAATTCCACTGGTAAATTTTCAAAAATAGTCTTCTTTTGGTCGGCAAATGGACATTTTCTGTGAGAAAATTTAATTCTTTAAAATAAATTGAAGGGTTAAAGTATTAAGGAATATAGGAGCTGGTTGAAGCCTGGATGGACAAACCCTCAGCATATAGTTTGCATTAATTCAGCAGGCAAACAATTAAAAGTAAAATGTACCACTGAAGTGACTGATTCAATAACCGAGCTAGTCATTCTGGCTGTACATTTTCAAAATTATTTTACTCATGGCGTGCAAATGAAGTCACTTAGCATAAATCTTAAAGTTGTGGACAAATATTTTCCATTAACCCTTTAACACTCAAATTTCTTTGAAAAAATTTCAGTTTTCTCATAGAAAATGTCCATTTGCAGACCAAGAGAAGACTATTTTTGAAAATTTACCACTGAAATGACTGGCTCGGTTATCGAGCTAGTCATTCATTGGTAAATTTTCAAAAATGGTGGGTTTTTTGGCCTGCAAATGGATATTTCTCTTGAAGAAATTTGAGGGTTAAAGTCCATGATTGTGCATCCTTTTCCTTGGTTATAAAATCATGGACAAGTAAGGACTGTTGTTAAAGGTACGTGTTTATCCATCGTTTTCCTGGGTTCGCAATCATGGACAATCATGGATATCCGTGGTAGTGATTTTCATGCTTTTCTCAGCATGGACATGTCCACGGATATCCTTGGCCCTCCGAGGTAAAGGGTAAAGCCATTGACAGTTTTTCGCAAGGGAATTGTCGTTCAACAGGATTTGTATTTGCCCAAGGTTTTCGAGATACGCACTTGTCCATGTCCAAAAAAAAAGATCCCATAAGAAATGTATGCAAAATTGTCAGTACAGACATTTGAAGATCTACAGTTGTTATTACATCACAAAAACATCCATTACTGTTCAATCACTACTTGCCAAATCAATTATCTGCATTTAGCTATCAGAATAAGATTTTTATGCCTGCATACACACCTCACCGTGCCTATTCCTATTAATATGGACCCTCAACCAGGATACCGGTTAAGTCCATCTCCAGCATACTGACAGATATAGACTGGCACCAGTCTATAGTCACCCCATAGTGAAGCTTGTCACTGGCATGCGCACTGGAGCCCAAATAGGAAACAGATTCACTTTTCAATTATTCTGCTTGCAGAACAACTGCTTAAATATTCTTCAAGAGTTTTTTGTGATTTGCACTGTGTCAGTTACACTATTGTCTTCTATATTACCAAGGAATATGCCTAATATGAAGTCACTCCTCCCTAAGTTACGTTTAGGAAGTATAATCGTGGTTATATTATATTTTATAACTATGTTCATATTGTTACCGGTTTTCGTGAAAGATCGTTCTCGTTTCATGGTAACTTAATTACTATGCCTATGTCATCATCATCATATTAATTCTCTAGCATTTAACCAAGAGCCTGTATCAATTTACCTCTAGTGCATTATAAGGATTATCATTTATCCCTATGCAAGTTTGTTTTCTTGTCGGTAGGGATTTTGATTTCTAATTTGAACTTTCCTGCCTTTTTTAGAAGAGTGTTTTATGTTCTAGTCTTCTTTTACGATTTACTAAACGGTATGCTTCATTGTTACGCTTTTTTCATTTTTAGGAGTCCGCTAAATCGTCAGATAGGGCGAAATGTACATCATCGAAATGTGATCGCCATCACTCAGCTGAATTTGTCGGACATGTCTGTGTGAAATGTACCTCTTGTACCCTCACAACGAATGTGTGGGATTTGTAAAGGGTGGCCGGTCTCGGTGTCAAAGGCTTTCTTTAAAGATTTACCATCTAAACAACCGCTGCCCTCTGGTCGTCCTTCCCCTACCTCCATAGCTAGTAAGGCGAAAGCTGTGTCTTTTGCACAAACTAATGTATCTTTACCGGTAGCAATGGAGGGGGGAGCCTCTTCGGCGAATTCAGATGCCGTACTAGCTCTTTTTGTGAGATTTGAGTCCTTCGCGTTCGTCTTGACCAAATCCCTGGATGAAGGATATCTTCTGCTATTAAGGAAGCTAAGAAACAGGATGTTTCTTCAAGTTCTGATGATAGCCCAAGGGCCTAGCGGGCGTTCCCGCAAATGGGGGAAACCGATCCCTCTAACCTCCATGCAGGTTAAGAAATCGCCTAAGCAAAAGTCTAGAGCGACTAAGCTCTCGAAGGTGGGCTCGTGTAGTGCACCGGGTCAAACCCACATTAGACTTGAGGGTGACGGGCATAACCCACAAGCCGTGGTGGCGGAAGTCTGGTGCTTATGCTAATGCCAATTTTTCGATTACACCGGTCGTCAAAGTTCCTTGTAGATCGCCCATTGCTAAGAATTTGATTCCTAGTCTTGCTAGTTCTTCCGGTTCCGTTGTGGTGGACTCGGGTCCTCGGGACTCGGGTTTACTTCCTTTTTCCGGTTCTTCTTCCGTTCCGTCAGTTTCCGTTTTAACTTCCGGTTTAGCAAGACATCTGCGTCTTCAGAATCCGGTTCTTTCTTCTCTGGTGTCGGTTTCCGGTAGGACTTCCGGTTTTGTAGGAAATCCAGGTCGTCAAGATCCGGTTATTACTTCCGTTCCGTCCATTTCCGGTTTGTCTTCCGGTTTTGCAGGACATCCAGGTCTTCAAGATCCGGTTCTTACTTCCGTTCCGATCGTTTCCGGTATGACTAATTAGCTCTTCCGACTTCCGCTTCCGGTTGGGACGTACTTCCGGGCTAGTGAATGAATTAAGAATAAAGAGCAATTAATTAGAGCAAATAAGCTCTCGAAGGTGGGCACGTGTAGTTCACCGGGTCAAACCCACATTAGACTTGAGGGTGACGGGCATAACCCACAAGCCGTGGTGGCGGAAGTCTGGTGCTTATGCTAATGCCAATGTCTTAGATCAGTTGTAGTGGATTCAGGGCCTCAGGACAGGGGTTACTTCCGTTTCCGGATCTACCTCCATTTTTTCCGTATCCGGCCGACTTCCATATTTCCGGTTCCAATGCTTATTCTGGTTTTTTTAATGTACACCCGGGTTCAGTTTCTGGTTGTATTCTTCCGTTTTGCGCATTTCCGTTTCCTATTTTTACACTTCCGGATTCGTACATCCGGGGATAGGGTCATTACCGGTTTTCATGGTGTTCTATGATTAACTTCCGGTTCTGTCTTCCTTTTTTGGATTTCCGGTGATAGCTCTTACTGAGATTCCAGGTTTGTCCTTCCTAGGATCTAGTCATCATTTTGTCTAAGAGTTAGTCTTATTTCAGTAAGTGTTTTTAAAATCGGAATGTTTAGTCGCTGAAAATATTAATTCTGAGACATTGCCAGTCTTGAAGTCTCTCTTGGAATTGTAGATATTCAGCATTTATTCTTTTATCAGTGAAACTTTGCAACGTAATTAAAGACTCTTCCGACTGGTTGCCGGATGGGTTTTTTGTTGCAGTCGATAAGTCAGTCTGTATTCTACGCATTATCGCTAGATGTTGCAATTAAAATTAATTTTTAATTTCATCCAACTTTAGATGGCCAGTTGTCTCTGGGCCGTTCAGCCTTTTTTCGCGCTCTTTTTTCCTCTTATGTCGGCAGGTTGACATATTTATTTTAACCAAGGGAATTAAATTCTTGAGGAAAATTCCTGTTTATAGCGATAATTCTTAGTCTAATTCTGACAGGCGCTGAAAGGAATAGATTCAGTAGTGGATTCATAGGGAAGAGAATGGCTCTAAGATTAATGATTACAAGAGCAAGAAAACGCTGAGAATAGAGAAACAAGATTAGGGTGAAGGAAGAAGGAATAAAAGCCGAGTTTTTTCTTCTGCCTTGTCACAGTCATGGTTTAGGTGAGTCTTTTTGATTAGATTTTATATCGCCTCTGTTTTTCAGCGTTTTGTTTCGTGATTCTTCCCGTAGTGTTTAATCATAATCTAGTATTAGTGTTTTGTGTATTTAACATCCAGCTGTTTCCGGGATTCATTATCATTCTATCAATCATTCCTTTTTATTAGCATATCAATCTCAATGACTTCCGTTTTTACAAGATGATAATATTGGTTGTAAGTCTTTAATAATAATGAGTAAAGATAAGTATAGGTCTCTTCCTTCATCCTCTGCCCCTTCTCCTTCTAAAGTTTTCTTCTAGTCATGTTCTCCTTCCTCTCTCTCTCTTTCTGTCTTCCTTCTTTTTTCCCTCCTATGGGGTTTTCCGGTATTTCATCTTCTATCAATCCTCTCCTGGGATCTTCTGGTCCTGTTCTTTCCTCTTCATCTTCCGTTCTTCTGAATTCCTCTCTTCCTCTTCTTCCTCTTGATCATCTTGATCCGATTGTTTCTATCATTCTCTCTTTTGAGCTTGAGTTTCTAATTGTTGATTAATGTCTGGTTTTCTCATTGTTTTCTGTTTTTAGGGATTCGTCCCTTGTTCGTTCTTTCACGTCAGCTTTTTTCTCTATTCTTTCCATGTCTTCTGGTCAGGGTGTTGTATCTGTTCACATTCCTTCTGATCAATCTTTTTCCTTTTCTGATTCTTTAGTTTTCTTCTCTTCTAGCCTCCATGAGGCCTTGCTCTCCTCTTTCCATTTGAACTGTTGATTCTATAGCCTCTGCTGACTCTTCTCATCTTTTTTCTTCTCCATCTCCTAATCCTTCTTCTATTCTTCTATTTCTAGTCGGTCAGGGCTGAAGAGATTTTGTCCATTCAGGGTCTCTTCAGATGACTGGTCCCTGGCTCACTGGTGGATTGCTTAGACTCTTTCTCTTCCTTGTAAGGAGGAGTTTTCTATAGTCCTTCCTTCTTTTATGTCGGCTCTTTCCTCTTCTAATTCTTCTTTCTTGTCTCCTCTGGTCTTTTCAATTGACAATTTGGTCATTATCATGTTAGTTTTATTTGTGAATTATGTTAATTCTAAGGAATTTATACATACATGAGAGCGTTCATCCTAGGGTAGGTTTTCCTACCCTGTCATTAAATCTTAGTAAAATGATCTCTATTCACTCTGAAACATTCTAATCTGCATTATTTTAAATTTATTAAGGGGGTATGTCATGATTAAATCTCATGATTCTTACTCCCAAGTCAAGATGGAGACCATCTCCCAGATCATTTCCAGTCTAGATCAGGGTATGTGGTCGTTTCCATCGACCTAAATGACGCCTTTTTTCATGTGTTCATTTACCCTTCCTTCAGAAAATTCCTGAGATTTGCTTACTAAGATCAAGTTTGGCAGTTTCGCGCCATGCCTTTTGGCCTGAACATGGCTCCTTTTCTTTTTCTCACCTAATCTCGGCCGTGGCAGAAATTTTCACCGTCGTTCTATCCATCTCCACGTTTATATAGACGATTGGTTGGTAAAGTAAGTCTTCTTCAATTCTTTCAGGAATTCTTCCAGAGGTTTGCAGTCTGGCATGCAACCTAGGGTGGATTTTAAATCTAAAGAAATCAAGTCTAGGTCCCTCTCAAATCTTCACGCATCTAGGCATCTTTCTTTCGATCTGACCCAGGGTCTAGTCTTCCCCTCAGATCCAAGAATAGAGGCTTTATCAGTGGCAATGGAAATCCTGTCTTCTTCCATGGTAAGAGCAAGATTCTTTTTAAGAGTGATAGGCCTGATGGTCAGCGTAGAGAAAGTAATTCCTTGGGCGACGCTGATGTGAAGACCCTTCCAAATGTATTTAATGCCCCTTTGGAAGCAGTCAGTCCACTCTATTTACCATCAGATTCCCATCAGAGAACATTTGATGCCTCATCTAGATTTTTGGAGTCATCGTTCTCTGCTTCTGATGGGTGTTCCAGTGGTAAAGTCCCTCCCTCAGGAAATTATCTTCACAGACGCTTCCTATGAGGGTTGGGGAGCAGTCTGGGACTTCCTGTCAGTTTCCGGCCTTTGGTCCCTGGAGGAGTCGACAGCCCATATCAACATTCTGGAGTTGTGGGCTGCCAAAATGGCTCTCTTTTCATGGTCAGATCTTGTGATAGGTCTCAAAGTCTCGATTCGGTCAGACAATTCGACAGTGGTGTCTTATATCAACAGGCAGGGAGGTACAAGGTCGTCTCTCCTTTGTCTAGAAGTGTGGAATCTTCTCTTGTGGTGCCGCAAGAGGCAGATTTTTCTAGTGTCCTCCCATGTCCCAGGTAGTCTGAATTATCTGGCGGACGAACTGTCACGTCCCAGCAAGTTCGCTCACACAGAGTGGCAGTTAAAGAAGTCGGTTGTCTGAGCGATTTTCAGTCTTATGGATCGTCCTCTAGTAGATCGGTTCATGACCTCTCTGAATGCCCAGATCTCCTCTTACATGTCTCCTTTTCCGGACAGTCAAGCCCTGGCAGTGGATGCTCTGTCTCAGTCCTGGACAGGAATGTTCACCTATGCCTTCCCTCCAACAATTTTGATTCCGTTAGTCTTGAAGAAGGTCAAGGACCAAGATTGCGAGGTTCTTCTGATAGCTCCCTTTTGGCCCAAGTGGATTTGGTTTGTAGACCGTCTAGATCTTCTGGTAGACTTCCCTCGTCTTCTTCCAGTATCGCAGGATCTTCTATCTCAAGTAAGAAGCCTTTGTGTGCATCCAAATCCAGAAATTTTCAATCGTTACGTTTGGAGAATCTCGAGTCTGAGGTCCTTGAGAATAAGGTTTCTTCAAGATCTCAGTAAATTATTGACTCTGCCAGAATGGAATTGACCCGTCGAGTTTACAAGGGTCGACTTAAAATTTTTGGTGAATGGTGTTCAGACCAAAGTTTCATGCCCGATTCTGCTTCTATTCCACAAGTATTAGATTTTTTATCTTATCTGTTTGATTCTTTACGTTTGTCAGATAATATGGTCAGGGGGTATAGATTTTCTCGGGCGTCTTCCCTTCCTTGTCTTCTGAATGCTGATGTCAAGGATACTAAGACTCTTAATAGCTTTATTAGAGGTCTAGGTAATATTCATCCTCCGATTGCTAAGCCTTTACCTTCCTGGAATTTGGCTTTGGTTCTTCAAGTTTTGGCAGGTCACCATTTTGAACCTATTTCTTCTATCAGTATTAAGCTTTTTACTCTTAAAGCTGTTTTTGTTGTTGCTGCTGCCCCTGCTAGAAGACGTTCAGAGATTCATGCTCTTTCTGCTGAAAAGGATAGAGTTATAGTTTCAGGAGACGGTTTGGTTTTATATCCCAGAAGGGACTTTTTATCTAAAACTCAGTCTAACCACTTTCCTGCTAGTCCGATCATTTTAAAATCTTTATCATCTTTTTCGCCATCTGATAAATTTTGGTGTCCTGTTAGGGTATTAAGAACCTACAAACAGCGAACCGATTTTAAAAGAGTCGATCCATCCCATTTATCGGTTAACTACGCGGAAGAGTTACTACGATTGCCAGATGGATTTGTGAGACAATTAAGCTTTGTTATGAGATAGCTTCACCGGATCAAATTAATCTCTCCCATATTAAAGCCCATGACGTTAGAGGCATGGCTACTTCTTTCGCTCTTTTTGCCAGTTCGTCTTTAGATGAGGTCATGCAGGTGGCAGGATGCAAATCTGAATCCACTTTTACATCCTTTTATCTCAAAGACCAGAGTGCAGCAGCCTCCTTCTTTCGTAACATTACTATTTTAACTTAAAAAGCCGAAGACCATTTACCAAGCACTTTCCACCATGTTCGTTAGGACTGTGTGTCTGTGAGAAATGGTGAGAGTCTTCTTTTGTTTTTTATTTATTTCTTTAAGTTCAAGTTTTCCTTATTTGTTAATCACAGTGTGATTGAGTTAAATGCACTATTATGTTATGTTATTAACATTTGGATAAGATTGGTTTAATTTTTCTCCTTGTTTGTTGATTCTCAAATCTCCTACCGCCTAATGTTTAAATGGGGAACTGACCAAATCTACGGGTTTAGCAAGTAGTTATTGAACGGTAATCGATGTTTTTGTGGTGTAATAACAACCCCCCACAGACCGCCCTTGTGGGTTGGTCTGTGGTTTTATTAACCACTATAAAAACATACTTACCGTTCAATCACTACGACCCGGCCTCAGCCACCCCGTGTGGTCAGATTTGAGAATTGGCCTTTAATATTTAGCACTTAAATTTAGAAAAGTGAATCTGTTTCCTATTTGGGCTCCAGTGCGCATGCGCAAACGCGCTTAGTGACAAGCGTCACTATGGGGTGAGTATAGACTGGTGCCAGTCTATATCTGTCAGTATGCTGGAGATGGACTTAACCAGTAGCCTGGTTGAGGGTCCATATTAATAGGAATAGGCATGGGGAGGTGTGTATGCAGGCATTAAAATCTTATTCTGATAGCTAAATGCAGATAATTGATTTAGCAAGTAGTGATTGAACGGTAAGTATGTTTTTATAGTGGTTAATAAAACAACAGACCAACCCACAAGGGGGGTCTGTGGGTTTTTTTATTGCCAATCATACTTGTTAGTAGATATTGCCATTGGATTCTCACGATGTCTGTTGATTTCGGAATGACCCTAATTATGGTGGTATACCATTAGCCAAAGAATACAATTTGTTTCTGGGGTGATCGTCATTAGAAAAAGTAGAGTGTATATTTCTGCACGATATTTAATGTTCTAACAATGTGATTCTGATCCTTGTTGTTGCGTCTTCTCCCTGGCTCAAGGAACAATGAACCAATCAAACCTTCAATGTAATCTGCAATAAATATAGAATTCTTGTTTCTTGCTCAACAATGGAGACGTGATAATGTCTGCTGTGGCTGTCTGGATTTTGTGATTATGTAATTTATTTTCTGGAGCCAGATTACTTACTTGACGAGATGAACTGTTTGATGTGTTTGTATCATTTCATTATATATATATGCAATTCCTTTGTCTTTGTCACTAATCTGTCACTTGAGCTGGATAATTATGAGAGCTAAGGAAAACACTGTCATTAAGCTATTTGTTTATTGCGCTGTCTGATTACGTTCACATCAGATCACACACCTAACCAGGCCATATAATGAGTGCAGGAAAACCTCTGACAGGAATTCACCTTTCCAAAGTATGCACCCATCATATGACGTCATAATCATCTACGCGGTGTGTAGAATGACATCATAATGGATGATGTCATGAATGACGTCGATAAGTACATCACGAATGCATATTTGATGACGGTCTATGAGTTGTTGTACAAATTGTTTGCTTTTACTATTTAATAAATATTCTGTTGAATATTTTGAAACTAATTTGACTTGGCGCTGTTGCTGCCATAGGCAACAACAGCACCCAGTCAAATTAGTTACAAAATATTCAACAGCTTCCCTGCATAGTTTTCAGGAAATTGATAGATAGGGCATTCGGGGATCGATCAATCCAAACACGGTGAGGTGTGGGTGGAGCTTAGCTAGTGATGGGCGGGGCATAGCTAAAAATGGAAAGGTCCATTGTCTCCAAATGGAATTGTATATTTGGGAATCTATGGAAGTATATTCAATAACCTTTACCACTCTGATGTCAGATTTTTAAATTTTCTAATTAAATTAAAAGATGAACTGGTGTACATTTTTATCAAATTTGGTGGAAGATGGTGCTGTCGAAGTAAAAGATAGAATATTGACATCAGAGTGGTCAGGGTTAACAATTGTGCTCCTGTATATAATTAGTGAGTAATAATCCATAATTTCTCATTGCTATTCTACGCAGAGTTTATGTTGGAGATTGCTTGACTCTTGCTGTGGAAGCCTGTAACGATGTCTTCACACCAGAGTCACAAACATGTCCTGTCATGTCGTAGCTGTCTGACTGCTGCAAGTCACCGGACAATAATTTAAATGGGCAATAACTCTGGAACTAACTTTCAGTCAAATTGTTTTCAAAATGTTCAACATATCGAAAATTAAACTCCATGGAAAATGTAGTCGACAGAAATTGTCAACAGGCAGAGAGTTAAGAAGCCACCTGTCTTTTGTGACCATTATTTAGTGAGCATTGTTTAGTGACCACTATTTAGCATTCGGTGAGAGGAATTATACAAGTTTGCTTCCACATATAATAAATATTCTTACATAGTTTTAATCAGCATCATTTCTTCTTTCATTTGACACCTCACATGTCATGATACCTCTAAAACGGATGTAGTTATGGCAATTAAAATTAGAAGATGACCACCCATGTACATTTTTGAAAATAGAGCACTTTGTGAATCGCGACCATATATCTATTGCTGACAGGCTGGACAAAAATAACATCTGTACTGTTCCTGGAAAATGTCCATGTCTTAGATGTGACCGTTGCAAACCTGACTCTTTAACAGAACACATCATTACAGTTGTGAACTAGCAAAAATTATATTTTGGCTTGCAAATGGAATCATTTCATATTTAATAAATTATATTTTTTCTTGGAAATTTGATCACTATATGGTTAAAAGTGGACATGGATACAATGTGGTAGACTGTGCAACAAACCTATATTTCCTTTTAAAATTAACCACTCTTATTTATTACTAAGATAAATCCTTATGCCATTCAGAGCCTCTTCTCCAGTGATTTATTCAAATTTTTTTATAGTTAATCTCCTAAACTAAAAAACCTCTCCGAGCTAGGATTAGGAAAGATGTCTGCTAGCGCAAGCATAGCACTAAATTGCATTCTTTATGGCCAAAAGAAGGTATCTCTTATCATCTACTCATTCACAGCAGCATCTTAAGGAAGTCAGTTAATGAGTGAGATAGCAATTGTGTGAAATTATTTCTGAATGCTGCTAAAATTGTCTGTTCATGTTTTTGTTAGGGAACAATCACAGAGACGCTAATAAATGTACTAGCCACATTAAATCAGCCATTGTCGGCGTTGTAGAAAGGCTTCACTATTTGCTCAGTAATTATGTAATGTGGACGGCTACTGGTAAAAGTGCTGTTCTCATTGTATCCTGGCAAAGACACAAGACACCCACATGCTACATTCTTTGATGGCTTCATTAAAGTGTATAGCCGGTATTTGTCTGAGTATTTTGAGCTTATTTTAATGGGAAGTTGTTGCTGGCGTATTAGGAGCAATGTTTTTTATTAAATTATGCACACATTTAACTCATTGATGGTTAGATTTGGTCAAGAAAAGCTAAACACTTGTTTATTGAATGGCCATTTGCAATCCAAGAGAGGACTATTAAAAAAAAAATTTTGTGGAATGACTGGCTCGGTTATTGAACCAATCATTCTAGTGGTAAATTTTCAAAGATATTGTTCTCTTGGCCTGCAAATGGACATTCCTAAAGAGGACTGCAGACGTGGGTTTTGGCCAGCTTGACCATTAAAGGGTTATGCGGTCTCATTTAGGTGTTTACCAACCTCTCATACATGCTCACTATACTCTGAGACATCTATTTGATGATGGATATAATCACAGATACATCTGCCAACTGCCATAACCCTTTGAACACTGAAGGTGCAGTATCTCAAGTTAACCCGTTGAAATCTGAAATCTCAGAATCTTGATTTAAATATAAACATGCAAGTAAGTTTTTGTGATATGCATAGTCAATCGAAAGCCACTATTTCAAGATTCCTTCTTGTGGTGGCACAGGTCTCAACTCTAGCCACTTAAGCCAGTGGTCACCTGCCTTAGATGAAGTAAATTTGTCTCGTGCAATATAGGTGCCATGCCACACAAAGTAATAAAGTCAAGTATGACCTAGATAGGCTTGTTAGTCACACAACCATTCAAATTGCATTCAAGAAGATATTTGGGAATCAGATATCAACCATTCTCATCAGATCTAATCCAAGAAAGACTTTATCCACAAGACTCACATGCATTGAAACATCAGTCGACAACATCATAGGACTTGTCAAGAATAACAACAGATTTGGATGCTATGTTTCAAACCCCCTCCATGTAAACCTGTCAACAACAGAAGGCACTATGGCACCCCATCTACTAAAGTGTCTAAGGCAAAGGTAGCACAAGGCTACACAGAGAATGCAATTACATTCTTCCCCAGATTACTGAATGAACCCAACGATCAGACTTTGTTGGATTACACCACTAAATGAGATTATGGTTGTCCCGGCTTTGAGAGTTTCCTGTTCACTACTTTATCAAGACTGACCAGGAAAAGGCAGATAATCTCCGAGGATGCTTTATAAACTATTTCTTAGATACAAATGATGAACCAGTCACTACACACTTTAGTATGAATCCGGGCCACTACAACTGAAGTAGGGAAAGCACTCAAGATCCTGAGAAATGGGCGTGCATCTGAACCTGCCAGCTTCAGCAGTGAACTGTTTAATTATGCAGGTTACAACATTTCTATACCACATTCAGACATAATAAACTCTGCATTCATGCACAATGTCCCCATCGATGTTGTTGGCCAAGGTACCCTTTTCAAATTTATCACACGACACAAACCCAAGAAGTCACCTCTACCACCAAGCAAAGCTACCATTCTCCTTAACAGTATCTGGAAGAACATTCCGCCACATCCGCGAAAAGGATTGATCATTTCATTGGAGCCTGCCAGAGCATTTTAAGTGACAATACAGCTGCAGAAATATTGTATGGAGTGATACAGCTGTGGAAATATTGTGAATGCTTGTGTCAGTGGTCACGTCCAAACACTGGAACTTTCACAAGATAGCCACTAACATGTTACAGCACCATCAAATGCGTAAAACTCCTAATGGCAGCTTCCACGCAGAGAGTATGAGTCAAAGATGTGCAGACTGTATGATTTGAGATTTCAAGCTATTCTCCACAAGGCGATAGTCTCTCTCCTGTGCTGTTTACTGGCTACCTTGCCACACAGCCCTGGTTATCTGTGCATGAGCATGTCACAAGACCACGCCCTCAAGAATCTAGACTGGACACTTCATAGACAAGAAAAAGAATCTTCCTAATAACTTTAACCTGTGGTGTCGGTGGATGAATGGAGGAAGAACAACATACTCTGCTCACTAAATGCAGGGATAGACATAAGAAATTTCTTCTACATGCACGAGGTGCATCTAACAGTGGGCTCTTACCCCCTTAGCAAGAAATTTGTATGCACATTTATTGACCTCATCGCATATTTTCCAGAAATCTACATGCACTCTGTGCACCCAGAATTACAAATTTACATGGACCAGACATTTTTTACCTGCATTGTGCATGAAACGCCTTATTTCGACCCCTGCTAATTGTGCAGCTCCCAAGACATTGCTGCATGTTACAGGAAACTAGATCTGTGAAATCAAGGATAGATTTGGGCAACAGCATAATTTCCAATGCGCTCAATATGCTCCCATTTTTTGTGAGTGACACAGCAAAGATTGTCTTATGTTTGACAGCGTTTTGCTTATGCCATCAAACTGTCCATCTGCCAGGAGAGCAAGTCATGCACTGTACTTGGCGCCAATACCTATGAGGTTGTAACGCCACATACCGGTACATGTTAATTGTGTTACATACCACCCTAAAGGTTTAAAGAAAGAATACAGGACATCATCATCAAGCAGTTTTATAAATTGAGGCTAATTTAACAGGAACTTGTTTCCACCAGTCAGGCACCAACCATTCCCAGTCAAATTAGGTTCAAAATATACAACATTTCTTTCATGTAAATGATTTTTCATATTTGGTTCTTCTGGTTTGAGATGTTAAAGATCATACAGATTCAGGTAGGTAAGCTGATGAATAATGGTGTCCCCTTAAGGTTGTCACTAATGGGGTGGGTGGGTGGGTATTAGAATCAGATCCCATCATTCCATGTGCCCCTGCCTCCAGATATTCGTTACTGACAGTGGGTTCCATTCCACTTCCGATTCCCAATGCATAACTTTGCAATGTCTGATCAGATCCACTGTTATCTGCCAGAGTTATCTCCTCTGAAAGACTATACGTCAAGATTGGTTTAATACTTGACCACATGTACTTTAACCCTGTAACAGTAAAGCCGGCTAAAGCTGGACTCTTCTCTAGCGTTCTTCAGAAATGTCCATTTGCAGACGAAGAGAAGACTATTTTTGAAAATTTACCACGGGAATAACTGGCTCGATAAACCTACAGCTATCGATCGGACCATAGGTTCACTAAAAAGTGTGTTTACCAGATCAGTTTGTAACCGTCACCTAATCATTTAACCCTCGACGAAGAGAAGACTATTTTTTTAATTTTGGCACTGGAATGACTGGCTCGGTTATCGAGCCAGTCATTACATTGGGAAAATTTCAAAAAAAGTCTTCGTGGTCTGCAATTGAACATTTTATATGAGAAAATTTCTTGAACAAATCTGAGGGTTAAAGGGGTAGGCAATGTCCATGTACAGAGCAAGAGAAGACTGAGGAATTTCTGCTTGAATGACCATCCCAGTCCAGTGGTCATCTTCAGAAAATCATTTTCTCTAGACCTACAAGTGGACATTTATTAAGCTAAAATTTCAACGCCCTTGACCAATCTTCACCATTAAATGGTTAAAGTAATTCCTTGGAACATGTGTTCAGCACTGGTGATTTAATGAACTAATTTGATTAGAAGCTGTTGCTGTGTTAGTTTCAAAATAGCAAGCAGATTAGTTCTTACATTGTATATTTTAGATCATTTCTTCTGTCCAGTTAATTGAAATGTTTGCCACGTGAATGTCCATATGCAGAACAACAGAATACTATTTTTAAAGACTTATCACTCGGTTACAGAGCCAGTCATTCTTCAAGACGAGAGCCAGTCAATCTTCAAGATGAGAGCCAGTCATTCTTCAAGATGAGAGCCAGTCATTCTTCAAGACCACTGCAGAGGCTAGTTTAGGCTTCTGCTTTAGTCTGCCTTAGGCAGCGATGGCTTCCACTGAGATTAATTTCAAAATATTCAGCAGTTTTCCTGTATGGGTTAGTTGAAAATAAGATATAGGGAATTCGTCGGTGAAAGGGTTAAATTGGTTAACCGTTACAGATCTGAACCGACAAATTCCTCACGATGTAGTGACAAATTTTGTTGAAAGCTTTTAACCAATTCGACTGGTAGCCTATGGCAGTAACAGGTTCTAGTCAAATTAATTTCAATAATATTTAACAGGTTTCGTCTATTGCCATCTTGCAATTGAGACACTAGACTTTCACAAGTGTTAAAGGGTTAATTATTTGTTTCCTACTTCTGTTATTTCTTATGTTATTTTTTAAAACTATCTCGCTGCAAGCTTTCATTGTCTATGACAACAGCAGCACCCAGCAGCACTATTTTTAGGATTGTGCCAATCATCCTTTCTGATGCTTAGATCCAGGATACATACAGTTGGTACGCACCAAATCTACACAATCTACACAAGCTGCTATGCCATTACTGGGCTAATACTGGGCCGACGCAGCCCGGTATTGGCCCAGTAAAGGCCAGTAACATGCATAAATATTGGGATAGTGATGTTATTTCGGAGACAGTATTTGGCTGCACTAAGCCACCCTGGACCTGTTCAAACATAGACAATACCTTAATCGACTGTTGATGTAATAAAGATAACTGTATATCATCAGTATATGGTTGTCAGGAACCGAATGGCTAGTGGTCACATAATGTGGTATTATTTAATATGTCTGATACTTTTCCTTTGAAGGAAACCTTCATTTTCATCAGTCACACGGTGGGGAGGCGGGTGTCATCTGATTAGCCTGTAGATCTGGCAGTAGTGGCAGATTTGATGGTCATAAATTATTTTGCGTGCATAATTTAAGGTCAATCAAATGTGTATAATTAATATTAAGATATTATTAAACAAAATCACATCATCTGCATTGAAGACATAGGTGGGCTGTGTGTGGGTGGGTGTCTTGTGCGGCCCCTCATCCCTGGGAAGATCGTTAATTTGGATTTCCTGCGCTAACTATCAATTTGTCATCTTGGTTTGAATATGTCTAGAAGCTGTATATTAGCCATCAATAATCGAGCCAGTCATTCCTGTGATAATTTTTTTTTAATATTTTTTTTAATTGCAATTCGACATATTCTGAGAAAATTTAAATTTTTTGGATCAAATTTAAGTGTTAAATGATTAAAATGAGCTAAGTGTTACAACACAGATAATAACATCCCTAGCGAAATGTGACCAGAAATTATGCTTCAGGCGATTTAAGAGGCAATTGATGAATCCGATCGGTCTCAAATATATGTCATAATCAATTACTATCAAAATACGTTATGGATTACATATCTTAACTTAGTAGTGAACATTGAATAGTTCATCAAATGTACGAATTGAATGGCTTTGCTATTCAATAAACATTCTGTTAAATATTTTGTAACTAATTTGACTGGACGCTGTTGCTGCCATAGGCAGCAGGAGCAGCCGGTCAAATTAGTTTTAAAATATTCAACAGGTTACCTGTATAGTTAACTTGACATTGGGATTCTAGGAATTGTGGTTTATGCGATGAAAAATGATAATTGACAAAATATGGTGAACATGTCAGTGGTCAGATGATTGGGTCACATGATAACTGATCACACTGCAAAGGTCTCGGGAACACAAGACCATACTAAATATCAAACAATTGGGTTAATCTGTCATTCCACCAAAGTACTAGAAATTTTATGAGCGAGAAATGGTTTGTTATATCTCGGCGCAGAGTACAGATGAACAGTTTGACTTCGCATCAGCCAAAAGAGCAGCTGCTGTTCATTTCCCTCAACTGCTGTGTGGACAAGGAATTTGACATGGCTGCATCTTGTCAACAATGTTATTTAACCATTTAATTGTCAAGCCAGCCAAAACAGGCGTGTGCATTGGTCTTGAGGAGTGTCCATTTGCAGGTCAAAATTAGACTATTTTGAAGGATTTATACTGGAATGCCTGGCTCTATAACCAAGTCATTCATTCCAGTTGTACATTAAGAAAATAGTCTTCTCATGGGCATACAGTAAGCAAATGTTTTGATTTTCTTTACCAGATTTCACTACCCGATAGTATAGCGCTAACCTAGAGCTAGTTGGTGGGCCCTTACTCGTGCATTTCGTGTTTTGTAAAGGAACAATTTTGGTCACCCCCCTCCCCCCCCCCCCAAATTATTTCTTGCTATCCAGAATATGAATGAATGCACCAAATCTCATGATTTTATCTTCGTCTATTCAGGCAGTATGCTGCGGACAGACAGATATACAGACACAGACAGACACAAACAGACATACATACATAAAGTTAGCACATGGAAATTGAAGCCGCACGTTGCCAGTGTGTCAATAAAATAAAAATACATTTACTGCCAGAGCCGTGCTGGAGTCAGAGTACAATAGGCGTAAAAGCCTAGGATTGAATTGTGGCGGGTGCATCCACAGATAGTCCCATATGAATCGTCAGTGTGTCAGTATATCAGACATGTGAAAACTGGTCGGCCAATCCTTGAATTTTAGTCTTGGTGCGGTGGTCCAGTGGAAAGATGTCTGGTTGCTGATGCTATGCGGAGTTGCAGAATGGCGGTTCGATCCCCCGACCGGGAGATGGTGATCAACAAATTAAACTAATGGGTGCATCACTGTCGGCTAAGTTAGCACATGGAAATTGAAGCCGCACGTTGCCAGTGCGTCAATAAAATAAAAATATATATACTGCCAGAGCCGTGCTGGAGTCAGAGTACAATAGGCGTAAAAGCCTAGGATTGAATTGTGGCGGGTGCATCCACAGATAGTCCCATATGAATCGTCAGTGTGTCAGTATATCAGACATGTGAAAACTGGTCGGCCAATCCTTGAATTTTAGTCTTGGTGCGGTGGTCCAGTGGAAAGATGTCTGGTTGCTGATGCTATGCGGAGTTGCAGAATGGCGGTTCGATCCCCCGACCGGGAGATGGTGATCAACAAATTAAACTAATGGGTGCATCACTGTCGGCTAAGTTAGCACATGGAAATTGAAGCCGCACGTTGCCAGTGCGTCAATAAAATAAAAATACATATACTGCCAGAGCCGTGCTGGAGTCAGAGTACAATAGGCGTAAAAGCCTAGGATTGAATTGTGGCGGGTGCATCCACAGATAGTCCCATATGAATCATCAGTGTGTCAGTATATCAGACATGTGAAAACTGGTCGGCCAATCCTTGACTTTTAGTCTTGGTGCGGTGGTCCAGTGGAAAGATGCCTGGTTGCTGATGCTATGCGGAGTTGCACAATGGTGGTTCGATCCCCCGACCGGGAGATGGTGATCAACAAATTAAACTAATGGGTGCATCACTGTCGGCTAAGTTAGCACATGGAAATTGAAGCTGCACGTTGCCAGTGCGTCAATAAAATAAAAATACATACATACATACATACATACACACTGGTTAGTGCTGACCTCAATACTTACATCAGCCTTGAGTGAAGTGAGTAACAACTCTAGCTGGTCAACTTCAAGTTCAAAGTCATTTATATCCATATCTTTTTTTTATTTTTACAGAAATTTCATATATTGGTAAAATCCCTAATTCTCCTTCATTTGCTAACTTTTATCATTTTCAAACAATATCTAGGACAGCAACATTGATTTCCATTTTCTTTTTAATGTTTCTGTAGCAATTAATTAACCATCTACGCATTAACTTAACTCGCTAAACGTTTTGTGATCAAACCTCAAAGAAAGTAATCTAGGAGCACTATAGATGATGAAGACACAGTTGTTGGACAAGACACAGTGGTTGGACAAGGCACAGTGGTTGGACAAGGCACAGTGGATGGACAAGGTACAGTGGTTGGACAAGGCACAGTGGTTAGACAAGGCACAGTGGTTGGACAAGGCACAGTGGCTGGACAAGGCACAATGGCTGGACAAGACACAGTGGCTGGACAAGTCAGTGGTTTGACAAGACACAGTGGGTGGACAAGACACAGTGGTTGGACAAGGTACTGTGGTTGGACAAGACACAGTGGTTGGACAAGGCGTAGTGGTTGGACAAGACACAGTGGCTGGACAAGACACAGTGGCCGGACAAGACACAGTGGCTGGACAAGGCACAGTGGCTGGACAAGGCACAGTGGTTGGACAAGACACAGTGGTTGGACAAGACACAGTGGTTGGACAAGACACAGTGGTGGGACAAGGCACAGTGGTTGGACAAGATACAGTGGTTGGACAAGACACAGTGGTGGGACAAGACACAGTGGCTGGACAAGGCACAGTGGTTGGACAAGACACAGGGGTGGGACAAGACACAGGGGTGGGACAAGACACAGTGGCTGGACAAGGCACAGTGGTTGGACAAGACACAGTGGTGGGACAAGGCACAGTGGTTGGACAAGATACAGTGGTTGGACAAGACACAGTGGTGGGACAAGACACAGTGGCTGGACAAGGCACAGCGGTTGGACAAGACACAGGGGTGGGACAAGACACAGGGGTGGGACAAGACACAGTGGCTGGACAAGGCACAGTGGTTGGACAAGGCACAGTGGTTGGACAAGGCACAGTGGTGGGACAAGGCACAGTGGTTGGACAAGACACAGTTGTGGGACAAGACACAGTGGTTAGACAAGACACAGTGGTGGGACAAGACACAGTGGTTGGACAAGACACAGTGGTGGGACAAGACACAGTGGTTGGACAAGACACAGTGGTTGGACAAGACAGTGGTTGGACAAGACACAGTGGTGGGACAAGACACAGTGGTTGGACAAGACACAGTGGTTTGACAAGACACAGTGGTGGGACAAGACACAGTGGTTGGACAAAGCACAGGGGTTGGACAAGACACAGGGTGTGACAAGGCACAGTGTTGGGACAAGACACAGGGGTTGGACAAGGCACAGTGGTTGGACAAGGCACAGTGGTTGGACAAAGCACAGGGGTTGGACAAGACACAGTGGTGTGACAAGGCACAGTGTTGGGACAAGACACAGTGGTTGGACAAGACACAGTGGTTGGACAAGGCACAGTGGTTGGACAAGACACAGTGGCTGGACAAGATACTGGTGAAGGGTGAAGAAAAACTGATTGCAGCTGAAAGAAGTTTTAACTTCTTCAGCTGCAGAACACAGTCACTCATCATTATCATCGTCAGCACCAGGTGGTGTGTGTATGCTACAAAACCATAATTCTACTGACAGCTGATTGGATTCAGTTCTTGGTGTCCCCAAGGTCGTGTCTGAAAATATGATTAACTCTAAGGTGTAGCTCTGCTAAATTGAAAATATGCAAAACGATAAATTTACTAAATTGTTTTTGTATTTTGTATAAAAATAATGGTCCCCTGTGGTGTGGGACACTCATACATAGTTATTGTGTATATAGGTTATTTGAATGAATATTGTCAGATATAATCGCCCATATAATCGCCATTATTGTCTTCCTTTGAATGATCGATGTCTTCGTTACTGATTCAACTCTTGAAATTGTCGTATTTCAATTTCAATGCATCTACGCAGGAAACCTGTTGAATATTTTGTAACTAATTTGACTGGAACCGGTTGCCGCCATCATTTGCTGCAGTAGTCACCGAGCAACAGTTCATAGTCAAATTTGTTTCAAAATATTCAACAGAATATTCCTTAGTATCATAACGTTAATGTAATTTCTGTAACATAGTGATCAAAGGCTTAGCTGAGTGTATAGGATAGATAATGGCATCACACTCACCCTTTAAACCCTCAAATTTGTTCTCAAAAATTTTAATTTTCTCACTGAAAATGTCCATTTGCAGGTCAAGAGAAGACTATTTTTGAAAATTTACCATTCGAATGACTGGCTCGGTTATTGAGCCAGTCATTCCAATGGTAAATTTTCAAAAATAGTCTTCTCTTGACCTGCAAATGGACATTTCTCAAGACCACTGTAGAGTTAAAGTTAATGTTGCTCTGTTATATTCCACATTCTCAGAGGACAGGACACTCATTGATGATATAATCCATTCCTTGGCCTGTTTATGCACTTGTCTTGAGGAATGTCCATTTGCGAGCCAAGATAAGACAATTTAAACAAATTTTCCTACTGGAATGACTGGCTTGATAATTGAGCCAGTCATTCCGATCGTAAATTTAAAATATTGTCTTATCTTGGCTTGCAAATGGACATTCAAACAGCAAAATTTGTAATTATCTTGAAAAAACTTGACCATTAAAGGGTTATTATATTGCTTAAAAGAAGTCCTTAGATTTAAAATTTACAGCAAGACCAATCAAAGATTGCAGACCCTCTCACTCACATTTATATCACATTGTACATCTTTTTTAATGTACCGGATTCACTTTGATCAGAACTCTTAAGGGGGGGGGGGGGGGGGGACATCATATATGGTCATATCGCTGTGTTAAAATTTGAGCCAAGTCATACCAGTAATTTCTGAGATATCCATAGGCCCAAAATTTGATCCAATCTGAATCCAGTTTATTCGGATCAAATTTTGATTTTATGGTAACATCCTTCATAATGTTGTGTTAAAATTTGAGCCATCTTAGATTTCTGAAAGTGTCCAAAAACCTCTGTGTTTCGTGCATTTCTGCTCAAAATGTAGGACAAATTTATTGGCCTAATTCTACTTAGGCAGATTTTTAAAACAACGCAACCTTTTGATAGTAAACTCCACATTTGAGCCTATGTTCTTCAGAAAATTAGGACAATTTAAACATTTCTGCAATAATTTGACTTTTTTTTTTAATTTCTCATTTTGGTGCTCATCATGTCAATGTTACAGGGTGGGTGTGGTACATGTCAAAGTATGATATTTGAACTTCAATATTATATTTTGACATGTGCCACACTCTGCGGCAGTTTTGAACACATCTTGAGCAAGCAATAATCTACTGCTCACAACATCAGTGATAATATTATTGAATTTAACTGTCTGACTGCTGCAAGCCACTAGACAATAATTTCAACGAGCAATCACTTTGAACTTGCTGAATATTTTGAAAACAATTTGACTGAAAGTTGTTGGTGACTTAGTGACCAACAACTTTCAGTGAAATTGTTTTAAAAGTATTTAGCAGGTTCAGAGATATAACCCCTGAAATATGTTGTCAGCAAAAACTGAACGGACAGATGATTAAACGCTTATCCAGTCATCTTCACATTCTTCCAACATATCTCTGCCAATTAGCAACATTCAATTGACAGATCGGATTCACAGATTATGAATTGCATGAAATGGGTAATAATTAACATGAGAAAGCATCTCTGTGAAACAACATGGTGCTGGTTTAATCCTTGAATGCTTGAGATTGGCCAAGATCAAAATGTCTGTTTGGTCAATATCCATTTACAGGCCAAGAGATAGTGTTTGAAAGTTTGCTTTAGCCGCCTGACTGGTGTGTTTTTGCGGACAACATTCCAGGAGTTATATGTTAACCTGCTAAATATTTTGAAAACCATTTGACTGAAAGTTGTTAATGGCTAAGCCACCAACAACTTTCAGTCAAACTGTTTTCAAAATATTTAGCAAGTCAAGAGATTTTGCTCTTTGAAATTATTGTTTGATGGCTTGCGGCTGTTAGTCAACATTTCTCACAGACACTGCAGATGCCACCTTTCTCTGGCTTCCCAAACACATTAACTCTTAAACATTACAAACCAGAAATGACAACTATTCATTTTGATGTAAGCTACAAATTTGCTGAAAGTTTTGAAACTAATTTGAGTAGGAACGGTGGTAACAACAGGTGAGATTCTAATGAAATTAGTTTCAAATGGCTTACCTGTAGAGTCATTTTATAATTGAGACCCTGGAATTTCAGGGGTTAAATGGTTAAAATCTGTATGTGTCTTGAATCTCATTAATGCTCATGGATGTAATCAAGTTTTGTAAAGTTGTTCGTGTTCCTGGCTATATTGCTTACGCATATTTTCAATAGCACAGACGGAGATGAAGCCTTTCCTAATGAAAATGTGTCAACACTAATCATCTTAAAAACCTAAAGAAGAATATGGATCGGTGGGGTGGTGGTGTCCCCTTTTAAAACCGACCAGAGTGATGAATTGAAAATTGTGTCTAATGATGCCGATAGTTAGCACACGAATATCTCCCTGAAGTTTACTCAAGATTCATTCATCAATAAAGGATGAGAACTGATTTAAAAATAAAAATGGTGTGTACATCCTTCTAAAACCCACCTAAGTTAACCCGTTATCCCTCAAATTTGTTCAAGAAAATTTAAATTTTCTCATAGAAAATGTGCATTTTCAGACCAAGAGAAAACTGTTTTTGAGAATTTACCACTGGAATGACTGCCTCGGTTATCGAGTCAGCTACTCCAGTGATAAATTTTCTAAATTGTTCTTCTCTTAGTCTGCAAATGGACATTTCTCAAGACCTCTGCAGAAGCCATCTTTGGCTGATATGAGTGTTAAAGGCTTAATATGTAGGAAGTGTCCAATAGAATATCCTGTTCAAGCCTAATCATGATCCATTCATCAATAATAGAGTAGTCATTATAAAATTAAGGATGTGGCCTGGTCTGGTGCCCTTATAAACTGCGCCAGGGTGGTGACTTCAAAGTCTGGCTCAGTTATGGTGTCAGTACTTATATATTGTGTCTGAAGTTCAGTAAAATTACCTTTCCAAGTTTACCCAGCCATCATAATCATGACGTCATGAGTGATTCAAAATCGTCTGTCTTTAGCCCTTAATAGTCTGTCACGTTGTATGAATTGTATGTCTTTACCATTTAATAAACATTCTGTTGAATATCTTGAAACTAATTTGACTGGACGCTGTTGCTGCCATAGGCGGAGCATGGCTAAAACTGGAAAGGTCGATTATGGAGTAGTCATTATAAAATGTAAGGTGTGGCCTTGTAAACCCTGCCACTGTGGTGACTTCAAAGTCTGACTCATTTATGGTATCAGTACTTTAAACTATTGTATCTGAAGTTCAGCAAAATTGGATAAGAAGTAATATAAAGAAACAAAATGTCCACAGCACCGCAAACAGGACGAAGGCAAAGAACCAGACCATGAGCAAGCTTTTGAGATCCCATCCGGATCGTAACTATTTATTGATCATACCACCCAACATGTGTTTTAAACATTGTTGTTTTCATTTTTAGACCAAGAGACAAATGAAAATATTAACATTACTTGCTCACTAATCGAGCGAGTTATTTATATTTCAGTTGTAAAATTTCAAAAGCATTCATTCCTTGACTTAAAATGATCAGTTTTAATCATTAAGCACATGATTGATAGCAAAACGTAATTCTAGCCATGCAGTATGTTGAAAGTAAACGGAGATGGTGTATCTTTAATTATCCTCTTGACTGAAATCTTCATTCTTTGTCCTGAGCTTCAGTCTGTTGCCTGTATAGACTCTATTCTATGCTGAAATGTCAGCAGTATTGTTTGGTGACGACACAAGTCATGTCGTCCGAAGCAACATCTCATACTGTAGCAGCGACTTTTTCAATGCGTCGATACTCATAGAATAATATTTGTTTTTTACTAATGAATTAAGATGGCTTGTAATGATAGATTATACTCTATGTGAGATGTTTATTCTAGGTATTGAGATGAATCCTGCTGTAGTTATATAGTCAACTATCTCGACTTTTGGGTGCAGAATTATTAAGCTAAAGGAAACTTGCCCACTAGGTCATGTGACGTATTTAATTGTAATTCTAGCTCAATTAACCCTTTGTCACTCATATCCGCCAAAAGCGGCTTGTGCAGTTGTCTTGAGATATCCTCGGATGCAGTGCAATAATAAAACATTGTTAAAGTCTAGGTGGCTTTTGAAATCTACGAACATCAACCAACCATGAACCGAGATGAGGGATATCATATACCAGAGGTCTACCAATCAATGCCGTCACATGTCTCCACAATAAATGACCAGAGTGACGTTGCCAGTGACCATCAGTTAGTGCTAAAGAAGTGACCGAGATGGTCATGAAAGCTACACTCAAACAATTTCTAGATTCCGGAGAGGTAACTAATTTTTCCTTGTTATGAATCATCCTGGGATCGGGACCGCAACTAAGAAATACCAGATTTAGTTAAAATTTTGGGACTAAAAATAGGTACTCCATTACATGTATGATGACATCATTTTAATTTTGGCTCAGTAATATTAAGAGGGATCCAATTCTAACGATGCCCCACACATTTCTGTATAAGCTCCGCCCACTTTTATATATGCGTTTAAATCTATTTTCTCACTTTAAATCCTGAATTCCCAGAATCACAATCACAATTTCAAGGTAGCTGTGCAGGTAAACTGTTGACTAATTTGAAACTAATTCAGCAGAATGTTTATTAAATTGTAAAGTCACCAAAGAAATACAATTCAAATGCTTACTCTTGACCTTTGCTCGTTTTCATGCCAGACACGCATCATTTGATTGTGACGTCCACTAATAAGTGACATATTTTGATTATGACGTCTGATACTCGAGTGACAACTCATTTAGACCTGACTTCTACCAGCATTTGTATCAACAGGTAATCTAAAGCTCTCATAACAGCACTTGTGTACAAGATATATTGGTGACTTTGTATTGGAAGCAAGACAAATACTTTGTTTATTGAGGCTGATCTGACTGACATTCTCTAAAGCTTACTGCGCCATGCATCAGCATGATTAAACCCAGTACAAGAAAGAATATGCGAAAGCTGGCAGCTAGACACAAATGACACCTATTTCAGGCAATTCTGCTAAGTTGATTCCGTTTATTAAGTGGTTTAAATAAATGTATGTTGGGTAGTAAATATGTCTGGCAGAAGCCTTTCTTTGTAAGCCAGACAGGTCATTAGGCTACAGCACCTTATTCTGACCTTTAATTCAGTCTTAGCCCTTTAACACTCATATCAGCCAAAAAAACACTTCTGCAGTGGTCTTGAGAAATGTCCATTTGCAGCCGATAACCGAGCCAGTCATTCCAGTGATAAGTTTTCAAAAATAGTCTTCTCTTGGTCTGCAAATGGACATTTTCTATCAGTAAATTTACGTTTTCTTGAACAATTTGAGGTTTTTAACACTAATGCCAGCCAAAAACGGCTTCTGTAGTCATCTTGATAATTGTTCATTTGCAGTCTCAGAGAAGACTAGTTGAAAATTCACCACTGGAATGACTGGCTTGATTATCGAGTCAGTTATTCCAGTGGTGAATATTCAAATATAATCTTTACTTAGTCTGCAAATGGATACTTTCTATGAGGAAATTCAGATTTTCTTTGAATGAATTTGAGTGTTCAAGGTTTATGGATGTATCATTAATAATATAAACTTAGCGTAGTTCAAGTCTGAATACCTATCAAGACAACAATTCCTCTTTACGTTGTAGGTTTATGGATGTATTCTATCATTAATAATATAAACTTAGCGTAGTTCAAGTCTGAATACCTATCAAGACAACAATTACTCTTTACGTTGTAGGTTTATGGAACATCAACTTAAGCTAGATTGTATTCAAATTATAAATTCACTTTCTGATGTAATTGCTATGATTCTATAAATTTGCCACATGATTGGATGTACTCCTCTAAACTAAAATTTCACAACTTTGTAGTCTTCATGCAAAAGACAATCGAAAACTGAGTTCAAAGAATAATTTTAAAGCAAAATCAATGAGAAATTGCAGAGTTCCCTCAACGCAATTCCAACGCCCTTATATAGGAAAACTGGAACTATTCTGAAGGTCATTTTACTGCAAGTTGTTGAAGCGCTGTGGGTAGGCTTCCAGTAACCGTACTTAAAAAACATTAACTTCATTCATCATACTAAAAAACATTTAGTGAATATTTTGGAACAACATCTTTATAAGAATATTTAGTAAACTCTTACCATTTTGATTTAAAAATTTTAAATTTTCAAATAAATTAAAAGATGAACTGGTGTTCATTTTTAAACAAATTTGGTGGAAGATGGTGCTGTCATAGACACCAACATCGTCCACCAAAATTGTTTAAAAATGTACTAATACATCAGTTTCTTTGTTACTGGCACAATAAAAAGATAGAATGTTGACAACCGAACGCTAAGGGTTAAAGTGTTTTAAACTACTCCAGTGGACTAGATATATCACCTTTTAGCTATGCCCCGCCCATTGCTAGCTAAACTCTTCCCACATTTAGCCCATGTGGGGATAGATCAAACCTTGAATATTTTGAAACTAAGTTTACTCGATCGAGGCTGTTGTTGCCTATGGCAGCAACAGCTCCTAGTCAAATTTGTTTAAAGATTTTCAACGGGATGTTTATTATATTGTAAATTCATCAAAGACATACAATTTGTATGCATAACAAATTTCTTTGAGTTTCATTATGACATCATATAGTCGTGATTGACAAATCGAATCCTTCCATATGCCTTGAGGAGTTATCATCATGTAATGCCATCCACTAGCTGTATTGTACTGGAATTCCGTATTTATTCATACACAAGGAACAATGATTTATACACATGTTACAATGAGCAATGATTTATTTATACACACGTTACAGCTGTCAGCTTTCTCAGATATACTATTGTCTCAGATAGTGATGGCTTATCTTTTCATTGAGCTTGTAGGTACAAAGAGTTGCCTCCCATGATTATTATCTTGCATGCGCAATAATGTATTGAATTATTATGAGCTTGACATCTGTGTGTGGGTGTGCCTGGGCGTGGAAGCAATGGAGTGTTGTGTGTGTAGTTGTGTGCGTGTGTATATATAAATGTGTATGTATGCGTGTGCATGCATACCTTATATGTGTGCACATGAATGCACATGTAGTTTGTGTTCCATTAATTCAAGGCTGAAAATAACTTCCATTAAGGAACAATAAGCAAGAATCAAGCTTTTTGAAGAACTCTGTCAAATTCAAAGCGGTTCTAGCGGGATTCATGCCAGGAATTTAACAATGGACTTTACAAGCACGTCATCCATCACCTCAGCAGGTTCAACGGAAACAATCATTAACCTCTTCAATAACGCTGTTATCGACGACATAGGAAGGAATTTGCAGAGCTGCAAACGCTCAGGAATGGACCAGGATCCAGTCGAAGACAGCAATCGCCGCACAGACGAGAACCCCAGGAAGAAGCCTTGTATCCCTGAGGAACATTACAGGCCTACCGCCAGTGGCGCAACAGTGCGTGCAAACATGCACGCACCCTATTACAACTAGACAAACTAGAAGCTTCTATTTCCATCAACAAATCGCCAGCCAACCTGATGATTTCAGTCAGATACATGCCACCTTCTGATGACAATGAGCTTGTGAAACAATGGTAAGCTATTCTAACCAAACACAGTCTGCAACTAGAATCAGACCTACACACACTACTCAGAACAAGAGCTGACCGCTTGTCAGAACAAACTAGATGCCAGAAAGCAGGTTTCAAGGCGGCGGCAGAAAACGAAGAAGTCTTTATAGAAGCACAGAAGGCAGTGAGGACAACCATCCTGAAGACACAAGAAAGATCGAGTAGTCCACCCAAGCGCACATGGGCAAGGGAAAGAGACACCCGCAGACAGGCTCCAAGACCAGACCAGAACAGGAAACGAGAAACAGGCCAGAAACGCTCTCAGTTCAGAAGACCAGTCTGGGCAGACAGAACAATCGTCCTTACAAAGAGGATACACTTTCACAAGTGTTCCAGCTTCCCAAACGTCTAACATAAACTCTGTTAATAGAATCACATACATAGGCACCGCTTACAACTGCTGTAATTACAATGTCTTTCTAAACTATAGGAATACATTTTCCGCTCAACAAAAACCATTTGTTGTCAATCTCATCCAAACCCATTTCCAAAGAAACCCATACTGTTCTAGATTTAGGACTGGGCTTCAGCCCAAGCGTTACTGAGCCCGACCTGGGCCAACTTCATAAGGATCTAAACAGATTCTTTAGAAGACTAAGGCTGAAACTACATTTTCAATTCCCACCCAGTTACTGGGGAAATGAAGATGAATCCACACGGGAAACAAACACAATCCAAAACTTTAACCAAACTAATGGTTTCACGGATAAACTATCACTAAAGTTCAAACCAGCGAGCACCTATACACCTAACCCAGGCAATGACGCAACTCTAGATGCGTTTATAAGATCCGTCAAACATGACATCAATAGGAAAGCACACCGCCGATACAACGATGGTAATCTTTCTAAATCACAAAGGAAAATTATCAATCAGCTAAAAAATGATAAAGCAATCGTGATCAAAAAGGTTGATAAGAGCCAGGCAACAGTTATCCAGGATACAGAACCTTACAAACAAGAAGCCATTAGACAACTCAGTGACACCAACTATTACGCCAAACAAACCACAGATCTCACCACGCAGAGAAAGTAGAAACCACCATTACGGACATGGTTCTCAGTGGTGAGATAACAACTGATATAGCAAACGGCCTCAGGATAGATAACCCACGCATGGCTAGGTTTTATCTACTCCCAAAAATTCATAAAAAACAAGATGGCCTACTAACACCTGGTAGACCCATCATCAGTGGTAACAACAGCCACACTGAACATATCTGCAGCTTCGTGGATGAACACATCAAAATTAACTTAACAAAGGTTAAATCATACATCCGCGATACCACTTATTTCATCAACAAACTAAAAACTTTGACACCATCCCACAACATGCGATATTAGTCACCATGGACGTCACGTCACTCTACACCAACATCCCACACAATGAAGGCCTAAAAGCGGTCTCACAATTCCTAAGAGCACACGGATGTCCAGGACAACTAACACCACACAGGTTATTAACATTACTCAGAATTGGACCGCAAACCAGCTCTCTACTATTGCTATACCGACGATATCTTCTTAATCTGGACACAAGGATTAGATTCATTAAAAAAATTCATAACACAAATAATGCTCACCTGACAATAAAATTCACAGCGGAACAATCAACAGAGTCCATCAACTTTTTGGACACAAAGGTATTCATACTCCCAAACAGACACCTTGGTTTTTACCTATACACAAAACCCACAGATACACACGGGTATCTACATTTTTCTTCAGCACACCCAGAATCCTCCAAAAAAGCAAGCCTGTATGGACAATTCTTGAGACTCAGGAGAATCTGTAGCAGAGAATCCGATTTCGTAAAAAACGCACACGAAATGGTCCACCACTATGGTGCCAGAGGATACCTAACAGACAACTTAATTTCAAGCTTAAACAGAGCTATGGAACAGAATCGCTCAGATCTCCTTATACCAAAAACACAGAAGCCAAAAAATACCAGAATACCATGTATCACAGACTTCCATCAGCACAGCAAACTTGCCCAGAAAGTCATCAAACACCACTGGCTGCTTCTACAGACCAGCCCAAAATGTCGGGATACGTTTACAGAAGCACCACTATTCAGCCACAGACGCAATCCATCTTTCAAAGACACTAGCCACTGCCAAATTAAAAAAACCCCAAAAATACGGGCAACAAGGCAAATGTATATCCAACCCTATACATCCATGTACCAAAAACAACTTCTCCTGTCCTAACATGGACAGAACACACAGCTACAAAAGCTCACACGGCTTAAATATCACATCAAAACCAAAACATTCTGTCAAACCACAAACGTCGTTTATGTACTAATCTACAAAAGATTTACTAAACTATGTTGCTGAAACAAAACGAGAGTTTCAAGTACACATTAAGGAGCGCTTAAGGGATATCAAAAACAACAAAGACACACCTGTCGCCCAGCATTTTAATCTTCCCAACCATGGGACCACAGATGTCAAATACAGAATTATTGAAGTATTACGTCACGATCCTGATAGCACGGAAGCGACTACTTTCCGCCAGGATTGTGAAAAATTTTGAATTCATCAACTACATTGTATGGGTCCTATAGGCATCAATCACGCTGATTGGTAATCACATTCTACCTCTGGTAGTAAAACTATTAATTGATTACTTGATTACCAGGACTCCCTACCCTTGGTCATGCTTATGATGCCATAACATGATGTCACACCTACACTACATCACAAGCACGTATGACGTTGCACTACACCAATGTCCAACTCACTTTACTCAATTCAGTCATTTTCTAAGCTATGGACAGATTTATTGCCAAGCATCCTTCGCACATAGAAGGTCACGCCGATGACATATCAGAACAATACATGAGAAGGGCTTCCACCATTTCAGCCACACTGAAGATCTAAGGAGACACTTTGGACCACTCCATGGCATCTTTCCAACTGTGGGAGACGCAATCATCGCTTTCAACAACGCAGACAGAATAATCACAGCAGCCAGTGTCCATGGCTATCATACACCACTCCAGAGAAAACTCACCCCTGCAAGCAGCAGCATACGGACACCAAGACATCCAGCCAATAGTCATTGGTGAACTAGAAAACTCATCTAATGTCTCTTCACCTCTGTCCAGCTGCACAGAGAGCTCTAACTCAGAGATTGGCAGTGAATCCACCTCTCCACAAGTATTCTCAGGGGCCAACAGCCCCGACAGCGGACTTTCCGGTCCTACACCCCAAGAGGACTACAAACAGGATTTACTAGAAGAATCCCTAGAGGAGCCATACGTCCCCCTTCTCCCTGGATGAGGAAGATGAACCCAGCGACACAAATCTCTTAAGGGAACTAAATGATTTGGACTAAACAAGGTAAGAATAGAACTTATTCCCACCTCCTTAAAAAAATGCACACCTGATCTAAACTAGATCAAAAATACAAAACAACTTTGTTTTAAAATATTTCCTCTGATGAGTATAGCCAAACTTGGCACGAAACACTAAGAGTCTGGATCTCACTGGAATAAATACCAAACCCGGTATTGAATGCCATAGTACATCCCCCTATGCTTTCCCACATCACCATGTTGACCGTTTGTCCTAAAAAAAGTGACACGAACACTATCTTGTTCACTTTCCATTGCCACCATAGACAATCCGGCTACACCTAGTGTAGCCGCTGTGAACTACACTTTAATTATACACCATAATCCTAGCCCGGCTACCCATTTCTGGCTACACACAACAGTCAAAACCTTGCCGGCTACACCTAATAGCAAGCCGGCTACATAAACCAAGTTCCCACCTCTCCCAGGCTACCCCAGCCGGCGCCACCGGCTATACCTGGCACAAATCAGCCTACAGAATGACACAGATTCCAGCTATTAAAGACACTCCCGGCTACAGATCCACTGTAATCCGGCTACAATTTGTCTAATTCGGCTACAAAATCAATCCTGGTCACACCCACGTGTAGTCGCATCTGGAAAAGTATAAAAGGAAGGCCCAAATTGTGTTTTGGCATCCAGATTCAAACTGACACCACAGTTTGCGTCAGGAACAATAAGCAAGAATCCACCTTTTTGAAGAACTTTTCCATTAATGTTTAATACTTTGTCATGCCTTCTAGCAGTTATCATCTACCTGTGTCCAGAATGAGATTGGTTAAATGATCAGAGGACAGCATACCTGTAATTTATTTCTCCTTTTATTTATTTTTTTGGATTGAAGCCTGTTTCAGGGACCCGCCTTCCATTAGCACTAAGAGGTGTCATTAATTACAGCTGCACAAGATCTTGCCATTGGACAAAAACAAAAACATGTTAGCTAGCAAGAAATGATCTGGTGAATATTTTCAACATAATTGGATTGGAAGATATTGCTGCCTTAGGTCATGCTATTTCCTCCCAAATCATTGTGTGGAATTCAACCAAATTTGGTATGTGAGTTACCCATATAATTGCAGATTACATGATGACATTTACATTTGGCTCTGCCCTCAGGGGGGTGGGGGTGTCAGGGGGTGGGCTTCAATGCTCAAATATGCTAAAAGCAGTCTGTAGCGCTATTTTCTCTGAGACTGTTGTATGTAATTCAAGCAAATTTGGTATGTGGGTTACCCATATAATTGTGAATTGTGTGGCAACATTTATCTTTGGCTCTGCCCCAGGGGGTGAGTTACTTTAATATAGAAAATGTGTTCTGTGTCCACAAGATCATGATTCACGAAGACAGGTTCGTACACCGCAATATTACTGGCTTAAAAACAGGTCGTTCTTTACAGGGGTTTGCCTTTCTGGGGATATCTATAGATACCTTTGATTACATGAACGACAGTTATTAAGAAGAGTTTCTCTGTGCCAGCACACACAAGACAGGATGCCACCTGGGCTTTGACAAGGTTTTATGTAAGATAAATGTTCTAATTACACGTCTCTAATGAGCTTTGTTGTATCAGCCTGTCCAGAAATAGGCTATGTTTGAGATGTTATTGAGTACAGCTATAATTGGGATGATTGCGTGATCATGGCATGATCATACTTTGTCTACAGATGTTCAGGACTGCATAGCTTTTCCAAAGCATTTCCTGCACACCAAATCAGTTTTTCAAGAGTTATTGCACACTAATTTGTGTCTATAATCATTGTGGTCATAATGACCATGAAAAAAATTTAAGATTAGATTTTCTGCAAATGATTTTGCTAAGGAAGTTCATCATTAGAGCCACATTATTATGGCTCTTCAAACAGGTTTAACAAGTGTGACATACTATAGCTGCAATACAGTCCTGGTAGGGAGAGAGGATGACATAACGACTGCTTTTAAGTGGTCAAAGCTCATGGTCAATGAGTGTAGTGATAGGCATTCTGTATTTACCATATGTCTGCATAAGTAGAGCTATATTTGAAGTCAAGTTTCATAGCTAATTGCAATGTCATAAAGACAAGCTTAATGAGTACGTTGCAATCACATTTCTAGTTTAAACTTTACAACTGGAATGAATGGCTCAGTTATCGGGCCACTCATATCTGTGGTAACATTAAAAAATACTCTTGTCTTGGTCAGCAAATGGACCTTTCTCCAGATCAGTACAAAGACCTGTTTTGGCATGCTTGACCATTAAAGTGTTGTTAGTAGTGTCCAGTCATTTGGAATGATATCTTAATGTCTGAAAAGAATTAAATTGTGATTGTCTCTTTAGTGCATGAAAATCGAAGCCTTATTTCATTCCCCCAAATGTTGAGCGAGTCCTGTACAAGATAGATGATAAAATTAAGATTGATAGGAATTTTGAAAATGGTACAGATTTCTCACCCTCGTTGAGTACTATTTTGAAAACTGTGACAATAAAAGGTTTAACCGTTTAATGGTCAAGCCCGCCAAAACCGGCCTCTAGTGGTCTTGGGAAATGTCCATTAGCAGGCCAAGAGAAGACTATTTGTGAAAATTTACCACTGGAATGACTGCCTCAGTAACCAAGCCAGTCATTTCAGTGGTAAGTTTTCAAAGATAGTCTTCTCTTGGCCTGCAAATGGACATTTACCATGAGAAAAATTAAATTTTCTTGAAGAAATTTGACCATTAAATCGTTAAACAAACGCTTGTCACTTCCAAGGCTTAAATATTTATTGATGCTTTTTCAACCCTTCCAAAAAATGTGTAGTGTATTATGTGATGACACCATTCAGCACGCATTGGATGCGGTAGAGTGCATTCTAGATGCTAACTCCACTATATTTGTCAGATCGTTTAACTTGAGTATCAGTTTCTGAATGATAACCACTAGCATTTGTGGGATCTTGGAGAAATGTCAGCGGTTCATTAGAGACTTATTGAAATGGACAATTGTCGAAAATCCAATGTGGCTGCCATGCGCCAGTGGCCATCTTAAAAATGTGTTTCCTAATGATAACTGTGCTACAATTTGTCAGCTTATTTTGAAACGTGATAGGTTCAAGGAAGAATCCTATCAAAATCAACAATGATCTGAGATCTTTTAAATATAGCGTCCCTGTTTCTGGGTGATGACTGATACCTTTTGTCAAATCGGTTTCAAACTTAATAATTGAGTTCATTGGAATAGGTATGTGGAAGAAATCAATTGAAATAATTGGTGATTCAAGATTCAATATGGACACCACCAACAAGTAATAATGGGCTGTGGCATTGAGTTATAAATGTCAGGCTTTTCCTGTTATGTACTAATTGCGGAGATCTTCTGTTACTTCAAGCCCCTAGCTTATCGGAACAATATTTCCAATATTTAAGTTTGAGTTAAATCATACACGCAGTTTCATAGAGACAGCCACTGAGAGATAAAGAGGTAGAACTAGTGCAGCACATTATAGTTGTGAGTTACGCAGCTTTGCCTGAAATGTAAAAAATAAAAAGATTTGACAGGGATATCACTGATAGACAGAGCGACATACTAGTTTATACTAGTTGCGATTAGCAACTAAAAACAAATACTAGCTTTCCCATATGGGGCAGGAGTATATATATATATATATATATATATATATATATATATATATATATGCTAAAATATTTATCAGTGTTAACTGTTATATATATATATATATATATATATATATATATATATATATATATATATATATATATATATATATATATAATATATATATATATATATATATATATATATATATATATATATATATATATATATATAACAGTTAACACTGATAAATATTTTAGCATGCTTTTTTTTTGGTCTCACTCGTTTGCGATAACATCTTGTTATCTCTGGACACACAGACAGATAAATAACAAGACGTTATCACAAAAGAGTGAGACCAAAATAATAGCGCCTAATATTTAGAGCTAAAATATTGATCAGTGTTAACTGTTGAAAGTACAGTACAAAAATGATATTCACAAGGTTTGCCTGAACTGTTCCATCACAGACAGTCCAATCTAAAATGACTAATTCATATTTCGGCGCGGTTCTTTCCAGACCTAATGTCGTGATACTGATAATTGATTTTGCTCATTGCTTCTATTTTCTTAGCATTATCCTCAAGGATGATAGGTTTTCAGATGTTTCGATCTTTCATTTGCTGCCTCAGCAACTTCAATGCACTGAAGCTAAAAGCTCATATTACAGCTGTTGAATATATTAAAATGGGTTTGATTGAATGTCCATGCCACAAATGGTGATCAACAATTATCTGTCCCTTGTAGTTGGAGTGAAAGTGTGAAGTTATTATGTAATGGACCTTTCCTGTTTTAGGCATGCCCCGCCCATCTCTAGCTAAGCTCCACCCACACCGCTCGTGTTGGGATCGATCGATCTCTAAACACCCTGACTCAATTTCCAAAAAACTACACAGGTAAGCTGTTGAATGTTTTGAAACTAATTTGACTGGGTGCTGTTGCTGCCTAAGGCAGCATCAGCGCCCAGTCAAATTAATTTCAAAATGTTCAACAGCATGTTTATTAAATAGCAAAGAATTACAAAGGTATGCAATTCATACAATGTTTATCGGACTCTGAAATTTAATGACGGTTTATATGGAACCCTTTGTGAGGTAATGATTGTGACGTTATCATACACACGCTGAGGTAATTATGACATCATATGAGGTCAGATGATGGATGGATACTCTGGAAAGGTGACTTCACCAGCAATCTTCTTGCTCTACTTCATATTTGTCACACAAAATGGGTTTGATTGAATGTCCATGCCACAAATGGTGATCAACAATTATGTGTCCCTTGTAGTTGAACTGTTGGAGTGAAAGTGTGAAGTTATGTAATGGACCGTTCCTGTTTTAGCCATGCCCCACCCATCTCTAGCTAAGCTCCACCCACACCGCTCGTGTTGGGATCGATTGATCTCTGAACACCCTGACTATCAATTTCCAAAAAACTACACAGGTAAGCTGTTGAATATTTTGAAACTAATTTGACTGCGTGCTGTTGCTGCCTAAGGCAGCAACAGTGCCCAGTCAAATTAATTTCAAAATGTTCAACAGCATGTTTATTAAATAGCAAAGAATTACAAAGGTATGCAATTCATACAATGTTTATCGGACTCTTTGAAATTTAATGACGGTTTATATGGAACCCTTTGTGAGGTAATTATTGTGACTTTATCATACACACGCTGAGCTAATTATGACATCATATGAGGTCAGATGATGGATGGATACTCTGGAAAGGTGACTTCACCAGCAATCTTGTTGTTCTACTTCATATTTGTCACACACTGATCCTTTTTAGAAGTGGCTTTGTGCTGTAGCACTTCTCGGACCTTGTCTGTAACTGCTGCGACAACGTTACATTTCTGTTTATTGCACTTGGCTCTGCAAATATGGCCTATCTTTCAGATTTGTTTAATCCTATAGGAATTAAATTCGGATAATTATATACCGAGAGAAGGCTGATGCAGGCAGCATAGTGCCATTTGTTAGTGCAATGGTGCGTTGACCCTGTTATGAAACAAGGGTTGTTATTACACCACAAAAACATCCATTACCGTTCAATCACTACTTGCTAAATCAATTATCTGCATTTAGCTAGCAGAATAAGATTTTTATGCTTGCATACACTCCTCCCCATGCCTATTCCTATAAATATGGACCCTCAACCAGGCTACTGGTTAGGTCCATCTCCAGTATATTAACTGATATAGACTGGCACCAGTCTGTACTCACTCCATAGTGATGCCTGTCACTAAGCGCGCTTGCGCATGCGCACTGGAGCCCAAATAGGAAACAGATTCACTTTTCAATTATTCTGCAAGCATAACAACTGCACAAATATTATCAGAAAGTTTTTATAGCTTTGCGCTGTGTCAGCTTACACTTGAAGGACTTCCTCATGCTAAGATATGCCTATCATGAAGTCTATCCTCCTAAAATTATGTTTTTGGAAGTATTTTGTGGTTATATTGAACTTTATAACTATGAATATAAATGTTACCGTTTTTCATGGGTTTCGTTTTCGTGGTGACAACTTTAACATGCCTAAGTCATAATCATATAAAAACACTCTATTACTCCAGTGAGCCCTTAATCACTTTCAGTTAAAAGAAAAAATAGTGCTTTACGAGGAATTACATTTATTTCGCTATGATAGGAAACAATCTTGAATTTGAATTTTTCCAGCCTTTCTTTGAAAGGCGTTTGCATGTTTCTAGACTTCTGTTAACGAAATTCTAAGCCGTATGCTTCTTTCGTAATCTTTTTTCGTTTTTTAAGAGTCTGTTTTATCGACCGATAAATCAAGTGCACATCCTCAATCTGTGAACGAGTACACTCTGTGGAGTATGGAGGGCATTTCTGTTTTAAGTGCACTACGTGTACCCCCACATCGATGTGCGGGTTTTGCATAGGGTGGTCTGCGTTCGTATCTAAGTTTCTTTAAGGATTATTCGTCCTTACAGCGCAGCCCTATGGTCATCCTTCCCCTTCCTCCGTCGCTAGTAGACAAAAGCTGTATCTTTTGCAATATTCTAATATGTCTAATCCAGCAGCAACGGAGGGGGGGGGGTTCAGCGAAATCGGAAGCAGTGATAGCTTTATTTGCGAGATTTGAATCGTTCGCTGCAGTTTTGACTAAATCTTTAGACGAAAGAATATCTGCCATCATGGAGGCCAAGAAACAGGAAGTTTCTTCTGATTCCGACGATAGCCCGAGGGCTAGCGGGCGTTCCCGCAAATGGGGGAAACCGATTCCTCTAACGTCAATGCAAGTATTCAGATTTCCTAAGCAGAAGTCTAGAGCGACTAAGCTCTCGAAGGTGGTCTCGTGTAGTTCACCGGGTCAAACCCACATTAGACTTGAGGGTGATGGGCATAACCCTCAAGCAGTGGTGGCGGAGGCGGGAAGCTGACATCCATAAGCCTGGTGCTTATGCTACTTATGCTAATGCCAAAGATTTTCGGTCATACCGGTCATCAAGATTCTAGTCCGCAATCTAGTTTTGCTAGTTCTTCCGGTTCCGTTGGGGTGGATTCGGGTCCTCGGGACTCATGTTTACTTCCGTTTTCCGGTCCTACTTCCATTCTGTCCGTTTCCGGTTTGTCTTCTGGTTTTGCAGGACATCCGGGTCTTCAAGATCCGGTTCTTACTTCCGTTCCGACCGTTTCCGGTATGACTAATAAGCTCTTCCGACTTCCGCTTCCGGTTGGAACGTACTTCCGGGCTAGTGAATGAATTAAGAATAAAGAGCAATTAATTAGAGCGACTAAGCTCTCGAAGGTGGGCTCGTGTAGTTCACCGGGTCAAACCCACATTAGACTTGAGGGTGATGGGCATAACCCTCAAGCAGTGGTGGCGGAGGCGGGAAGCTGACGTCCATAAGCCTGATGCTAATGCCAAAGATTTTCGGTCATACCGGTCATCAAGATTCTAGTCCGCAATCTAGTTTTGCTAGTTCTTCCGGTTCCGTTGGGGTGGATTCGGGTCCTCGGGACTCAGGTTTACTTCCGTTTTCCGGTCCTACTTCCGTTCTGTCCATTTCCGGTTTGTCTTCCGGTTTTGCAGGACATCCGGGTCTTCAAGATCTGGTTCTTACTTCCGTTCCGACCATTTCCGGTATGACTAATAAGCTCTTCCGACTTCCGCTTCCGGTTGGAACGTACTTCCGGGCTAGTGAATGAATTAAGAATAAAGAGCAATTAATTAGAGCAAATAAGCTCTCGAAGGTGGGCTCGTGTAGTTCACCGGGTCAAACCCACATTAGACTTGAGGGTGACGGGCATAACCCTCAAGCAGTGGTGGCGCAAGCGGGAAGCTGACGTCCATAAGCCTGGTGCTTATACTAATACCAATGTCTTAGATCAGTTGTAGTGGATTCAGGTCCTCAGGACAGGGGCTACTTCCGTTTCCGGATCTACCTCCGTTTTTTCCGTATTCCGACTTCCGGTTTGCGTATTTATGGTTCCTATGCTTATTCTGGGTTTTTTTTAATGTACATCCGGGTTCAGTTTCCGGTTGTATTCTTCCGTTTTGCACATTTCTGTTTCCTATTTTTACACTTCCGGATTCGTACATTCGGGGATAGGGTCATTACCGGTTTTCATGGTGTTCTATGATTAACTTCCGGTTCTGTCTTCCTTTTTTGGATTTCTGGTAATAGCTCTTACTGAGATTCCAGGTTTGTCTTTCCTAGGATCTAGTCATCATTTTGTCTAAGAGTTAGTCTTATTTCAGTAAGTGTTTTTAAAATCGGAATGTTTAGTCGCTGAAAATATTAATTCCGAGACATTGCCAGTCTTGAAGTCTCTCCTGGAATTGTAGATATTCAGCATTTATTCTTTTATCAGTGAAACTTTGCAACATAATTAAAGACTCTTCCGAATGGTTGCCGGATGGGTTTTTTGTTGCAGTCGATAAGTCAGTCTGTATTCTACGCATTATCGCTAGATGTCGCAATTCAAATTAATTTTTAATTTCATCCAACTAGATGGCCAGCTGTCTCCTGGCCGTTCAGCCTTTTTTCGCGCTCTTTTTTTCCTCTTATGTCGCCAGGTTGACATATTTATTTTAACCAAGGGAATTAAATTCTTGAGGAAAATTCCTGTTTATAGCGATAATTCTGAGTCTAATTCTGACAGGCGCTGAAAGGAATAGATTCAGTAGCGGATTCATAGGGAAGAGAATGGCTCTAAGATTAATGATTACAAGAGCAAGAAAATGCTGAGAATAGAGAAATAAGATTAGGGTGAAGGAAGAAGGAATATAAGCCAAGTTTTTTCTTCTGCCTTGTCACAGTCATGGTTTAGGTGAGTCTTTTTGCTTAGATTTTATATCGTCTCTGTTTTTCAGCGTTTTGTTTCGTGATTCATCCCGTAGTGTTTAATCATAATCTAGTATTAATGTTTTGTGTATTTAACATCCAGCTGTTTCCGGGATTCATTATCATTCTATCAATCATTCCTTTTTATTAGCATATCAAACTCAATGACTTCCGTTTTTACAGGATGATAATATTGGTTCTAAGTCTTTAATAATAATGAGTAAAGATACGTATAGGTCTCTTCCTTCATCCTCTGCCCTTCTCCTAAAGTTTTCTTCTAGTCATGTTCTCGTTCATCTCTCACTCTTTCTGTCTTCCTTCTTTTTTCCTGCCTATGGGGTTATTTCATTTTCTATCAATCCTCTCCTGGGATCTTCTGGTCCTGTTCTTTCCTCTTCATCTTCCATTCTTCTGAATTCCTCTCTTCCTCCTCTTCCTCTTGATCATTTTGATCCGATTGTTTCTGTCGTTCTGTCTTTTGAGCTTGAGTTTCTAATTGTTGATTAAGGTCTGGTTTTCTCATTGTTTTCTGTTTTTAGGGATTCGTTCCTTCGTTCTTTCATGTCAGCTTTTTCTCTATTCTTTCCATGTCCTCTGGTCAGGATGTTGTATATGTTCACATTCCTTCTGATCAATCTTTTTCCTCTTCTGATTCTTTACAGTTTTCTTCTCTTCTAGCTTCCAAGAGGCCTTGCTCTCCTCTTTCCATTTGAACTGTTGATTCTATGGCCTCTGGTGACGCTTCTCATCGTTTTTCTTCTCCATCTCCTAATCCTTCTATTCTTCTATTTCCTAGTCGGTCAGGGCTGAGGAGATTTTGTCCAGTCAGGGTCTCTTCGGATGACTGGTCCCTGGCTCACTGGTGGATTGCTTAGACTCTTTCTCTTCCTTGTAAGGAGGAGTTTTCTATAGTCCTTCCTTCTTTTGTGTCGGCTCTTTCCTCTTCTAATTCTTCTTTCTTGTCTCCTCTGGTCATTTCAATTGACAATTTGGTCATTATCATGTTAGTTTTCTTTGTGAATTATGTTAATTCTAAGGAATTTATGCATACATGAGAGCGTTCAGCCTAGGGTAGGTTTTCCTACCCTGTCATTAAATCTTAGTAACATGATCTCTATTCGCTCTGAAACATTCATATCTGCATTATTTTTGATTTATCAAGATTATTTATTTGTTGTCATGATTAAATCTCAGGATTCTTACTCCCAAGTCAAGATGGAGACCATCTCCCAGATCTTTTCTAGTCTAGATCAGGGTATGTGGTCGTTTCCATTGACCAAAATGACGCCTTCTTTGATGTTTTCATTTACCCTTCCTTCAGTAAATTCCTGAGTTTTGCTTACTAAGATCGAGTTTGGCAGTTTCGCGTCATGTCTTTTGGCCTGACCACGGCTCCTTTTCTTTTTCTCGCATAGTCTCAGCTGTGGCAGAAATTTTTACCGTCGTTCTATCCATCTCCACGTTTATATAGACGATTGGTTAGTAAAGTATGTCTTCTTCAATTCTCTCAGGAATTCTTCCAGAGGTTTGCAGTCTGGCATGCAACCGAGGGTGGATTTTAAATCTAAAGAAATCAAGCCTAGTTCCATCTCATATCCTTACGCATCTAGGCGTTTCTTTCGACATGGCCCGTGGTCTAGTCTTCCCCTCAGATCCAAGGATAGAGGCTTTATCAGTGTCAATGGAAATCCTGTCTACTTCTCCCATGGTAAGAGCAAGATTCTCTTTAAGAGTGATAGGACTGATGGTCAGCATAGAGAAAGTAATTCCTTGGGCGGCGCTGATGAGAAGACCCTTCCAAATGTATTTAATGTCCCTTTGGAAGCAGTCAGTCCACTCTATTTACCATCAGAGAACATTTGATCGCTCATCTAGATTTTTGGAGGGATCGTTCTCTGCTTCTGATGGGTGTTCCACTGGTAAAATCCTCCCCTCAGGCGATTATCTTCAGACATTTCCCAGGAGGGTTGGGGAGCAGTCTGGAACTCCCTGTCAGTTTCCGGCCTTTGGTTCCTGGAGGAGTCGATAGCCCATATCAACATTCTGGGGTTGTGGGCTGTCAAGAAGGCTCTCCTTTCATGGTCAGATCTTGTGATAGGTCCCAAAGTCTCGATTTGGTCGGACAATTCGACAGTGGTGTCTTATATCAACAGGCAGGGAGGTACAAGGTCATCTCTCCTTTGTCTAGAAGTGTGGAATCTTGTCTTGTGGTGCCGCAAGAGGCATATTTTTCAAGTGTCCTCCCATGTCCCAGGCAGTCTGAATTTTCTGGCGGACACACTGTCACGTCCCAGCAAGTTCGCCCACACAGAGTGGCAGTTAAAGAAGTCGGTTGTCAGAGCATTTTTCAGTCTTATGGATCGTCCTCTGGTAGATCTGTTCGCGACCTTTCTGAATGCCCAGATTTCCTCTTACATGTCTCCTTTTCCGGAAAGTCAAGCCCTGGCGGTGGATGCTCTGTCTCAGTCATGGACAGGAATGTTCGCCTATGCCTTCCCTCCAACAATTTGATTCCGTTAGTCTTGAAGAAGTTCAAGGACCAAGATTGCGAGGTTCTTCTGATAGCTCCCTTTTGGCCCAAGAGGATTTGGTTTATGGCCCTTCTATATCTTTTGGTAGACTTCCCTCGTCTTCCAGTATCCCAGGATCTTCTATCTCAAGTAAGAGGTCTTTGTGTGCATCCAAATCTAGAAATTTTCAATCTGTGCGTTTGGAGAATCTCGAGTCTGAGGTCCTCAAGAATAAGGTTTCTTCAAGATCTCAGGAAATTATTGACTCTGCCAGAAGGGAATCGACCCGTCGAGTTTACAATGGTCGACTTAAAATTTTTGGTGAATGGTGTTCAGACCAAGGTTTCGTGCCCGATTCTGTTTCTATACCACAAGTATTAGATTTTTTTATCCTATCTGTTTGATTCTTTACATTTGTCAGCTAATACGGTCAGGGAATATAGATTTTCTCTGGCGTCTTCCTTTCCTTGTCTACTGAATGCTGATGTCAAGGATACTAAGACTCTTAATAGTTTTATTAGACGTCTAGGTAATATTCGTCCTCCAATTGCTACGCCTTTACCCTCCTGGAATTTTGCTTTGGTGCTTCAAGTTTTGGCAGGTCGCCACTTTGAACCTATTTCTTCTATCAGTATTAAGCTTTTAACTCTCAAAGCTGTTTTTCTTGTTGCTGCTGCCTCTGCTAGAAGGCATTCAGAGATTCATGCTCTTTCTGCTGAAAAGGATAGATTTATAGTTTCAAGAGACGGTTTGGTTTTATATCCCAGAAGGGACTTTTTATCTAAAACTCAGTCTAACCGCTTTCCTGTTAGTCCGATCATTTTGAAATCTTTATCGTCTTTTTCGCCATCCGGTACATTTGGGTGTCCTGTTAGGGCATTAAGAACCTGCAAACAGCCAACCGATTTTAAAGCGTCGATCCATACCATTTATGGGTTTCCTACGCGGAAGAGTTATCTAAAACGGTCTCAAAATCTACGATTTCCAGATGGAATTGTGAGACAATTAAGCTTTGTTATGAGATAGCCTCACCGGATCAAATTAATCTTCCCAGATTAAAGTCCATGCGTTAGAGGTATGGCTACTTCTTTCGCGCTTTTGACAGTTCGCCTTTAGTTGAGGTCATGCAGGTGGCAGGATGGAAATCTGAATCCACTTTCTCCATCCTTTTATCTCAAAGACAAGAGTGCAGCAGCCTCCTTCTTTCGTAACATTACTATTTTAACTAAAAAAGCCGAAGACCATTTACCATTTTCGTTAGGACTGTGCGTATGTGAGAAATCTTCTTTTGGTTTTTATTTATTTCTTTATGTTCAAGTTTTCCTTATTTGTTAGTCACGGTTTGATTGAGTTAAATGCACTATTATGTTATGTTGTTAACATTTGGATAAGATTGGTTCGATCTTTATCCTTGTTTGTTGATTCTCAAATCTCCTCCCACCTAATGTTTAAATGGGGCACTGACCAAATCTACAGGTTTAGCAAGTAGTGATTGAACGGTAATGGATGTTTTTGTGGTGTAATAGCAAACCCCCCTTGTGGGTTGGTCTGTTGTTTTATTAACCACTATAAAAACATACTTACCGTTCAATCACTACGACCCGGCCTCAGCCACCCAGTGTGGTAAGATTTGAGAATTGGCCTTTAATATTTAGCACTTAAATTTAGAAAAGTGAATCTGTTTCCTATTTGGGCTCCAGTGCACATGCGCAAGCGCGCTTAGTGATAGGCATCACTATGGAGTGAGTACAGACTGGTGCCAGTCTATATCAGTTAATATACTGGAGATGGAGCTAACCAGTAGCCTGGTTGAGGGTCCATATTTATAGGAATAGGCATGGGGAGGAGTGTATGTAAGCATAAAAATCTTATTCTGGTAGCTAAATGCAGATAATTGATTTAGCAAGTAGTGATTGAACGGTAAGTATGTTTTTATAGTGGTTAATAAAACAACAGGCCAACCCGCAAGGTGGGTCTGTGGGGGTTTTTCACCATTCATGTTTGACTGATATTCTTCAATTTCTTCATCAGCCTCAGGTTGAAGAAATTAAAGAATATCAAAGTCATACATATATTTTTTATTCTGAGAGAGCATGAACTTACTAACAAAGATGGCCGAGACAGCAACAATCAGTCTCCACTGAAACTTTAGTGGACTTACTCAACAACACAGTTATTGACGCAGTTGGAGCACGCATCATATCAGAAGCGGAAAGACAGACACCGAGCCACAAACCGTTCAAAGCCAACAGTGATGTCCAATTTCCAGACTGCAACTCTGATGCGAACCATGAAAAGCCAATGAAGACTGTGACACCAACTGCGTTAAATACGTCACAATCAAAGGCTTACCATATGATCTGGAACACTACAAAGCACAAACCTCCATAAGGAATATGAATTTTATTGGATTCACCAACTACAGAATTGATCCCATAGGCTGATTGAAAACCCATGTAGTCCTCTGTTTAATAAACTTTTCAACATTCGGTTTTTGTCTCACCTGCAAATGATACTGCAAATGTATCACTTTTTCGTGAATGAACATAACATCACATGTGCATAACCTAACATAATAAGTGGCCATTGCAATCTTCCCCGTCATGGCCTCTGCGTCTTCATATATGTATAATAAAGCAGTTGACCACAAGTAGTAATTTTATTACGTCAGCTAAGGTCAAAAGGTCATAAATTTGTGCAACTACTTAAAATCTGGCAACTGCATCATGATGGACAAAATACTAATAAGGAATATTAGGTATTAACAAATCAAAGGGTTAATGTTCATTTATTTCAGGGAATGGTGTTGCTATGGCAACTGACAGAATATTCATGTTTTAAATATTGGGAAAATACATCTATGTTGTATGGGAAAAAATAAATGAACAGAACATTGCATCTAGGTAAAGTAGAGTGATAAATGATCACTGAAATTGTTTGTATTTATGCTCTCTACATAGCAAAGAATAGAGGGGGCTAAGTGTCTCTGAACATATCGTCGCTCAATTAATCACTGTCACTATCAAATGCTGATTGACTGACTGCTATCATCTTCAGTTGAGCTGTCTCCTTGTTCATGCTCTAGCTTATCGTGAGCACTCACTGGAATAAGCATCAGAGTATTGGGCAATATCTCACCCTCAGACCACTTGGGGTTCAGTCATTGTGGGAAATTAATTTAATAAGATATTTAATGTATAATTTTGTGAAAGCAAGTGATCTATCTGATCTGTTGCTCCAAATATATGACATCATGATCAAAATATGACACTTGTTAACTGACATATCATAATCAAATGATGTGGGTCCCACATGAAATGGGTAACGATCTGACTGTAATCTTTGATTCATTTACAATTTAATAAACATGTTGAATATTTTGAAACTAATTTTAGTAGGTGTTGTAAAAACAGCTCCTACTCAAATTAGTTTCAAAATATTCAACAGCTTACCTGTATAGTTGTCTTGAAATTGAGATTCAGTGTGTTAAAATCGATTCAAGCACATGTAAAAAGTGTAGCATAGCTAGAAATGAGCAGGTCATAGCTAGAAACGAGTAGATTATAGCTCAAAATTAGTGGATTATAGCTAGAAATGGGCGGGGCATAGCTAGAAATGGGTGGGGCATAGCTAAAAATGAGCCGGTCATAGCTAGAAACGAGTAGATTATAGCTCAAAATTAGCGGATTATAGCTAGAAATGGCCGGGCGTAGCTAGAAATGCGGATTATAGCTAGAAATGAGCGGGGCATAGTTAGAAATAAGTGGATTATAGCTAGAAATGAGTGGGACATAGCTTGAAGTGAGTGGGATGTAGCTAAAAATGAGCTGATTATAGCTAGAAATGTGTGCGGCATAGCTAGAAATGTGTGCAGAATAGCTAGAAATGAGCAGGGCATAGCTAGAAATGAGCAGGGCATAGCTAGAAATGAGCGGAGTGTAGCTAGAAATGAGCGGATTATAGCTAGAAATGAGTGGGGAATGGCTAGAAATGAGCGGATTATAGCTAGAAATGAGCAGGACATAGCTAGAAATGCAGATTATAGCTTGAAATGAGCGGGCATAGCTAGAAATGAGCGGATTATGGCTAGAAATGAGCGGATTATAGCTAGAAATGAGCAGATTATAGCTAGAGATGAGTGGGGCATAGCTAGAAATGAGCGGATTATAGCTAGAAATGAGCAGATTATAGCTAGAATTGAGTGGATTATACCTAGAAATGAGTGGGCATAGCTAGACATGACATGAGTGGGGCATAGCTAGAATATGAGCGGATTAGAGCTAGAAATGAGCATATAGCTAGAAATGAGCAGATTATAGCTAGAAATGAGTGGGGCATAGCTGGAAATGAGCGGATTATAGCTAGAAATGAATGGATTATAGCTAGAAATGAGCGGATTATAGCTAGAAATGAGCAGATTATAGCTAGAAATGAGGCTGATTATAGTTAGAAATGAGCGGGGCATAGCTAGACATGAGTGGGGCATAGCTAGAAATGAGCAGATTATAGCTAGAGTGAGTGGATTAGAGCTAGAAATGAGCTGATTATAGCTAGAAATGAGCAGATTATAGCTAGAAATTAAGCTGATTATAGTTAGAAATGAGCGGGGCATAGCTAGACTTGAGTGGGGCATAGCTAGAAATTTGCGGATTATAGTAAGAAATGAGTGGGCCATAGTTAGAAATGAGCGGATTATAGCTAGAAATGAGCGGGGTAGAGCTAGAAATGAGCGGGGCATAGCTAGAAATGAGCGGATTGCAGCTAGATATGAGCGTGGCATAGCTAGAAATGAGCGAGTCATAGCTAGAAATGAGTGGATTATGGTTAGAAATGAGCAGAGTATAGCTAGAAATGTGCAGGGCATAACTAGAAATGAGTGCATTATAGATAGAAATGTGCAGGTCATAGCTAGACATGAGTGGGGCATAGCTAATAATGAGCGGATTATAGTTAGAAATGAGCAGGGCATAGCTAGAAATGTGCAGGGCATAGCTAGAAATGAGTGCATTATAGATAGAAATGAGTGGATTATAGCTAGAAATGTGCGGGTCATAGCTAGACATGAGTGGAGCATAGCTAGTAATGAGTGGATTATAGTTAGAAATGAGCAGGGCATAGCTAGAAATGAGCAGATCATAGCTAGAAATGAGTGGATTATACCTCAAAATGAGCAGGAGATGGCTAGAAATGGGTGTGGCATAGCTGGAAATGGGCGTGGCATAGCTAGAAATGAGTGGGGCATAGCTAGAAATGAGCAGGACATAGCTAGAAAGGAGTGGGGCATAGTTAGAAATGAGCGGGACATAGCTAGAAATGAGCATGGCATAGCTATAAATAAGCGGGCATAGCTAGAAACGAGCGGGTCATGGTTGGGTCCGGTCATAGTTAGAAATGGATCCCTCAATTCAGCATATTGCTTCCTTTACTCATGACCTCCATCCAGTCAAATTATTCTCAAAATAGTCAACAGTTCCCCCCCCCCACCTCCAATGCGGTTGCTCTGAACAAAACGCTATAAAGTCTGAGTCATGCCCTCATAAACAAACTGAGGACATTAACCCCTAAACCGCTGAAATGGTCTTGTACCCATCTGCCACAAGAACACCACAGCCATCCACTACAAGTTCCCTACCCCAAAGCCCCACACCCCCACACTAGCCTCCAAGCCACCCCCAATAATAAAGAAAAAAAACCTCAAAGGCCACCAAGCCACCGGACCACCCAGTCAGTCTCCCACTGCGCATGCGCAGACACATGCGCACAACCACAAAGCCGGCAACACCAGACCGCCAGAAAGGGTATAAAATGGGCCCACAAAACAGGCCCAGACCATTCAGACTTTTTTGGATTACACAAATAAGTAATCAAGCATTAGGCTTAAGAACCAAACTACTATTCTCAATACGTAGTTATTAACCTGTAAAACAATATTCTACCTGGCACTTGGAATATTTTAATAATTTAACATTTCAACCCTCCCCGGGCCGCATTGTGCATGAGGTGACATATTTGTAGCTGTACGCAAATCACAAGATGGCACCCATATGTCATTTGTGTTCATAATAAGTGGTAATGAATATAGTCCTGTCACATAAAAGGAATTGATAATCGGAATGCTGTATGAATCTATGAGCGTGTGTGTGTGTGAATCAGTATCAATTGTGAATATGGAATGATATTGGATTACACATTTTCATTCAGAATACCCAATAATAATGCTTTTATAGACTGAGCCGACAGTGAAACAAGATATGCATGTATATTGCAACCAATTCTTTGCGTTTTTCATCAATGATTTTCAATCAAATGGTTTTCAAAATACTCAGCAGACTGTTAGCAGGGTAGCATATAATACAAAGTTACCTTTCCTGTATGTCATACAGGATGGAATATGTGATATTGAGAAACCAGTGAATCATCTGATGTGAATATATTGGCTTTGATGTATTCATGGGTCCAGCTACTAAATGAACTCTCAGAGGTTACTAATACAAATAAGTGCCTCCTCATTTGTATATTTTTGAATAATGGTTTAGCGTAGGTGGACTGATATACTCCGTATCCATATTCGCTTGGCCTTGAATTTGACTTCTTAATTCTCTCATACTGTTTCCATTTCAAACTGACCATTCAGGAAACATGTTTAATATTTTTAAACTAATTTGACTGGAAGCTTGTTCAAGCTTTGTACAGTAACGAGTTCTAGTCAGATTTGTTTCAAACTAAGTATTTGCAACATTATGAGGATTTTGTTGGTGATTGGCGATGTTAAGAAACCAGTCATTCCAGCAGTAATTTAAAACTAGAATACAGTGCAATGGATGGCATCCCATCACGAATCTTCACGCTTTCACCAGCTTTGCTATTCTTCCACCTGCTACCTCACCCCAATACCACCCCAGGGTCGGAGCTTTGTTTGAATTCCGCTTATACTTTGACTTTCTGCCCCTACCTGTACCCTGCCTACCCTGGAGACAGAGCCTAATGTAAGTCTCATCTTGCAATCCCCAATCATATGGGTACCTCGCATAACAAATAACGAATTCCGCTAAATGGTTTTTGGAGGATATTTTGACGGACAGATGGATGGAGATGATTGCAAAAAAATCCCCTCCGTTTTTTTCAAAACGGGTGGGGATAAAGAAGTCTTCTCTTGGCCTGCAAATGAACATTCAGCAACACCACTGCATAACTCATTAAAACAGGTGGTCTCTTCACCATTGAATGGTCAATTCAGCCAAAACCAGCCTCTGCAATTCATCCTGAGTAATGTCTATTTTCAGGTCAAAAGAAGACTATTTTTAATCATATTACTGGATTGACTCGGGCACGATAACCATTAATGAACATTCATTGTCACTCGAATGACTTGGGCACAATACCCATTAATGAATATTCATTGTCACTCGAATGACTCAGAAACAATACCCATTAATGAATATTCATTGTCACTCGAATGACTTGGGCACAATACCCATTAATGAATATTCATTGTCACTTGAATGGCTCAGGCACGATAACCATTAATGAATATTCATTGTCACTCGAATGACTCGGAAACAATACCCATTAATGAATATTCAGTCACTCGAATGGCTCGGGCATGATAACCATTAATGAATATTCATTGTCACTCGAATGACTCGGGCATGATACCCATTAATGAATATTCATTGTCACTCCTATGACTCGGGCACGATAACCATTAATGAATATTCATTGTCACTCGAATGACTCGGAAACAAGACCCATTAATGAATATTCATTGTCACTCGAATGGCTCGGGCATGATAACCATTAATGAATATTCATTGTCACTCGAATGACTCGGGTGTGATAACCATTAATGAGTATTCATTATGTCACTCGATTGACTCGGGCACGATAACCATTAATGAATATTCATTGTCACTCCTATGACTTGGGCACGATAACCATTAATGGATATTCATTATGTCACTCGAATGACTCGGGCACGATAACCATTAATGAATATTCATTAGGTCACTCGAATGACTCGGAAACAATACCCATTAATGAATATTCTTTATGTCACTCGAATAACTCAGGCATAATAACCATTAATGAATATTCATTAGGTCACTCGAATGACTCAGGCACGGTAACCATTAATGAATCTTCACTAAGCAAAGATGCAAATTCATTAGACAAATCTTTACCATGAAAGAGTTAATGTACGGTGAATGTAGTAGGAACTAGTTTTTATGATGCTGAACCCCATCTTTCACTGAATGCATGCAATTAATCTTGAAGTTGGGTGAACCATGAATTGATACTAGTTACAAGTAGAATGCATCCATACACCAAGATTGGTTAATGTATACAAGAGACTAAAACTAAAGCCAGACAAGAATTGTCTATCATGCTCAGTGAACTGTGAAAAGTAGGTCGGGTTGACCAACTTGATATGTAACATAACAATAACCTACAACGCATACATACATCAACTTTTGCTACTGTATAAAAAACCTCTTGAAGCTACGGCCAGGACAAGAATAATCTGTTATGTTCAGTAAACCATAGAAAGTAGGTCATGTTGACCTACCTTTGATACATGACATACCTTTAGGCCATTATGCATCCATATACCAAGTTTGATTACAATATACCTAAAAGCTCATAACGCTACAGCTTGGACAAGAATAATCTATAGCGTTCAGTCAACTGTGAAAAGTAGGTCATATTGACCTACTTTTGATACATGACACACCTTTAAAATATGACTCGCCTAAACACCAAGTTTGGTTACTGTATACAAAAAAACTCTTGAAACTACAGTCTGGACAAGAAAAATTATGATGTTCAGTGAACCATGAAATGTAAGTCACGCTGACCTCATTTTGATACATGGCACCTTTAGGATATGATGCATTCATATACCAAGTTTTGTGACTATACATGTAAAACCCTTGAAAATAGTCTGGACAAAGAATCTGGGACGGACACACGCACGGCCGGACACACAAAGCGATTACTGTATGCGCTCGCAAGCGGGGTTCTAATAAAGATAAATATATAATACTAGAATGTGCAGTCAACATCATGCCATCACAAACCCACATGCTTGCGCCAACTTTTACATTCTGCCTCCAACCCCTCTAACCCCCCCCCTCCCACATCCCACCACACTTGACACCATGGGGTGGAGCCTAATATAAACAATCATATAGGTAACTAACATACCAAATAGGGATGAATTCCACCAACTTTGACATTCTTAAATCTTATTCATGCTAAATGAATAGTTTGGGGGATTGATGAAACATAGTTGTATTCCTTAATTGTCTTGAAACGCCTATAGGAGCCAATTGAGCACACATGGGTATTATTAAATAATAAACCAACAATGGGTTATGAGAAAACCTGGCATCTCTCATAGCTCCGATTTCCGCTCGATAACTTACTTTCTATCGCCAACCATGCATAATTGATCTTAAGCTAGAGAAAAATAGGAGATAATATGACACTTTTCTGGCAGTTTTCTCCATAATTGTATTGGTTCCAGGCAAATTTGAATAAGCTGGAAAAATTTTGTATTTATATTCTTTTCAATCTATTCATAATTATGTCATATTTTCGTAAAATGAGCACTAAATAGTTCTGTAAAATAGGAATGCAATAGTGACACAATCCGCTATGGTTAAAACTCTATTCCATGTGATATTACCATTACTTTTCTAATGTCATTCTTCCTTGCTGTTAATGTTGTACTCTATAGTTCACTTGAGATAAACCATTCCATTCATTCAATGAGTCGGAATGTCGGCTTAGGGCATTGCCAAGCTAGACAGAGCATTGGGCACCAGATATTTATGAATACTGGGTTGAGGGTTGTCACCTTTATCTAATTTTCCCGTGATCGTGCGCCCACCCATCCATTTTAAATATCAGGTTTCCTAGATAATGTATAGTCTTGCAAGAGTTCTCTCAGGAAAAATTGCATGGATCCTGTAGGCATCAATCACGCTGATTGGTAACCTTCTCTACCTATGGTAGTAAAACTTTTAAAAGATAGAATATTTGTCCAGCCAAGTGAATGTTCACCGGCCGATTTTACAAAATTGGCGTGGCTAAATTCCTGTGTATTATAAAATTCAAGTTATCTTTGGATTAGCTTAGATTTTCTTGAATATCCAAGCTATTGGAAAATTATTCAACCCGTACCAGCTTGGATTTCCTTGAATTAACTTGGACATTATGTAGTAGCTTGAACATCTGGAAAATCCCACTTCTCGGAATTAAAGCTAGCTCATCATGATAAACTGCAAGCTTCTTTACGTCTTTCTCGGACTTATCTGATTTGTTAGAATACAAGCCTAATCTTGGATTTTCTAGAACTCTGTTTTGTCAGACATAAAAGAATCCAAGCTACTTGGATATCCTTGAACTTGTATATTCACTTTTGCTACCTTGGATTATCTTGAAATAGGTTGTACTAAGGCAAGAACAGGTTTTGTAGTCATGTAGAGGTGTAGAGGTGACCGTGGCCGGGTAGATTGGCGGGAAATTAAAAAAGTCTGTAAAAGAGCAAAAAGTACATTCATTGCATTGATCATTACAAGTTATGGGTATATAGAATATGATAGTTTTGAAACACTGACACTACTGTTAGATATAATGCTTAGCATCAGTTTACCTTAAATGGAAACAGAACTGTATTTGGAGGTATGTATTCGATTGATTTGCTGAGATTTATTCAGAATTAGCAGGTTTGGTATAACTTTTACGTTTCTAAGGAGATAGATAATGCAGTGATCAATTAATATGGTACATTAACAATCTCTGTCTATAAGAATAGCAAACAAATCAATCAGAAACTCATACATTGTTAGTCTCACTGAAATTGTATTTGTTATTGAGTATTACATAGGTTCAAATACCAAGATGATTTTGGTTCGCGGGCATATGTAAATATGTTGTATGTGCATCTGTTTTATGTTAATTTCCATGCTATTTCAAGAACTAGGATTAGCGGGGGTTTTCTTGAATAAAATTCATGCTGGTTTGGATTATCTTGACGTTCAAGTTACTTTCTGGAATAAAATCCAAGCTAACTCGGATTATTTTGAAGTTCAAGCTAGCTGGGATTTTCTTGAATGTTCAAGCTTGCTTCGATTTTCTTGAATGTTCAAGCTAACTAGAAAGTTCCAGCTAGGTCAGATTTTCTTGACTGTTCAAGCTAGCTGGAATTTTCTTTGATTTTAGGTTGCCAATACCAGCCAGCTAGCTCGGATTATCTTGAACGTTCAAGTTAATTGTGATTTTCTTCAATGTTCAAGTTATCTGGAATATTTTGTATTTTACTTTCACTTAAGCTAATCCAAGCTATTCCAAGTTATTAAAAGCTCGGATTAGCTGGTTTATTCAAGCTCCACAGAACTTGAATATTCAAGAATATCCACCCTTTTTTAGCCTGGTAGCAGCCAAAACCAGCCTCTGTAATCGTCTTTAGTAATGCCCATTTGCAGGCGAATAGAAGAGTATTTTTGAAAGGTTTATCATTGGGATACCAGGCTCAATAAGCGAGCCAGTCTTTCCAGTGATACATGTGTTTAAATGGCCTTCTCTTAGACTACAATAGACAGACATTCAATAAGCAAATATCTTTATTTTCTTGAGCAAACTTGAACATTAATGGGTAAAGTAATCACCAAAGGGATTTAGTCTAAAACTGCACAGTAAAAAATACTCATTTCCTGCACAAGAATTCCTCATTCTACCACAAGCTTCACATAAAGCCATATTGAGAATGAGAATTATTGCTCTTTGCCTCATCTTTACTCTAGCGAATTACTTTTTATAGAAACTCATGGACACTATTCAATGGAAGACAAAATATTGCTGTTATCTTTTATGCCATTAAGAGAGCGATTACCCCAATGTGTGTGTGTTGTTCTGGTGACAGTACCTGCGTTATATAGTCAGTAGTTTGATGAGGCATGATATCATTGCACATTTGATGCATGGTTCATTGCGTACTGCACTATTTCATTCACTTATCAATGTCGCCTTTATAGCCACCATCCTCTGTATCTTTGGTGACAACAGTTGATCAATTGATTACAGTCAGGAGAGTGCACTGGTGATGTAATTTCCTCCGCATGGTTTGACTATAACCCACTTCCTGTATCAGTTAACACTGCTAACCGTCATATCGCTATATTTATATTTTAAAGTGACTGGTACATTGTTGTTTTAACCCTTTAATGACTAAATTTCTTTAAAAAAATTAAAATATTTACTTATTGAATGTCCGTTTGCAGGCCAAGAGAGGACTATTTTTTTTAATTTACCACTGTAATGACTGGCTTGGTTACCGAGCCAGTCATTTCAGTGGTAAAATTTCAAAAATAGTCTTCTCTTGACCTGAACATGGACATTACTCAAAACCACTACCGAGGCTGGTTCTGGCCGATTTCGTCATGAAAGGGTTAACTCTTACCACTCTGATGTCAATATTCTATCTTTTACTGTGTCAATAGCAAAGAAACTGGTGTTCATTTTCAACAATTTTGGTGGAAAATGTTGCTGTTTACGACAGCAGCATCTCCCACCGAATTTGTTGAAAATGAACACCAGTTGTTATTACACCACAAAAACATCCATTACCGTTCAATCACTACTTGCTAAATCAAATATCTGCATTTAGCTATCAGAATAAAGTTTTTATGCTTGCTTATACTCCCTAATGCCTATACCATCACCATGTAGACCCTCCACCAGGCTTCTGGTAGAGGGACCCCCTGCATTAGCCTTACAATAGACTGGCACCAGTCTGTACTCACTCCTTGGTGACGTTTGTCACTAAGCACGCTCGCGCATGCGCAGTAGGTCCCAATTGTGAAAACTGAATCACTTTTCAAATATTCTGCTAGCCAACAGTTCTGTCAGCTATCAAAATTAGATATAAAAGTTAATTAGCTTGCTTTTATAGACAATCTACTACAACTAATTAAGAACAAAGATGCCTACCATAAGGAAGAAGTTAATTCTTTCTAAGTTATGTTTAACTTTTATATCATGGTGTTTTAGAGGTGTTTGTAACTCTAGCGTTTGGAGTTACCAGTTTTCGTGTCACCACTCCCGCTTTAGAGGTTAGAGTAACCATGCCTATTATATACCATCAAGATACCATGTTAGAAGGAATAATAGCCAGTACCACTCCTAATAACGTAATTCTTAGTACTCTCAAAACAATATTACGCCAGGATGTCGCCTGCACCAAGGTCCGTTTTCACAGTGATTCCGATTGCTAGGAATATGGTAAGATCGGCGATCGCATCTAAAGAAGCACCCGCCGCTGCTCCTGGCGTTGCCAGACAAGCGGGTTTGCTGTCCGGAATGGATTCTGGTTTTACCAGGCATCCGGAAAGGAGCACCGAGATTGTTCTGGCGTGTCCGAACATCCGGTGACTCATGAGAATAGGACTTATGCGCCAACATCCGGTTCCGATTCAACAGTTTCCGGCGATAAAGGTTCCGGTTCCGGGAGTAAGTATGTAGTTCAGGGTCTGTTGGACCCGGCAGTGCATATGTTGACATCTTCCGTTTTCGGTTTTCCGACTTCCGTTTCCGGTAGTAGTGTTACTACTGCCGGTAGGAAATAAAGAAGCACCCGCCTCTGCTCCTGGCGTTGCCAGACAAGCGGGTTTGCTGTCCGGAATGGATTCTGGTTTTACCAGGCATCCGGAAACAGGGTATGAAATAACGGTCGGACATCGGTCATGTCCGATCAAATCTGGATGGGTAAAAATATTTTACTGAACATGAATTTTGGGGAAATTTTGGAAAAAGAGAACAAGTGAACAATGTTGGTATCGCACTCAAATACGATAGATCGATCGAGCGCGCGTTTGTGCGTCATTTGCACATTTCTAAGCATCCTAGAGGGTGGTCTTACAATAGCTAATTGTCCCGGGAATAGTGTAAACCTTTTATACTGGCGAATTTTCTGATTTCTAATGAGGGATATAGACCGTGAGTGACTTGAAAATTAAGTCATACGGCGAATAAATGACAGATAAAATTGCATAGAACATCTGATAAATGATACCACTCAAAATCTTGTCATTTCGCTAGTCTGAAAATGATCGAGTCGATGCAAAATTAGCAATGGCGGATCTACAAAATCGGCCACTGCGCACGAGTTAGTGATGTGTTCTTACACACCTTCTGTCATGAGAAGAGAATTTGGTCTCGCGATTTCATTGGTTGTTGGACATAATTATATCTAGAAAATCCAATGACATTACGTGAGAGATTTTCACAGAAGTTTGAGACGCGTTCGTCCACACCTTCGATACTGAAGAAGCTAATTCTTCCTCGCGATTTCCTTGGTAGCTGTATATAGAAAAGGAAATAGCGGGCGAGTTTTCTCACAATAGAAGTGAAGAAAGCAAGTTCATAAATAATCGCACTGTAGAAGACACTTGACAACACGCGCGTTACCATTATATTCGCGTTCTACAATTAACCATTTAATGGTCAAATTTGCCTAAAAATTTTAATTAAAAATAGTTAATGGCCATTTGCAGGTCAAGAGATTATTTTTGAAAATTTACCACAGGAATGACTGTCTCAGTTACTGAATAAGCCATTTCAATGGAGAATTTCAAAAATTGTCTCGACCTTTTTTTTTACATTTAATTGTACATGACTGACAGCAGTTGATGTGTTGCTAAAATGGCATCTGAGCGAAAAGTGCCCAAAGGGGCAACCCTTTCTAAATGGAGGGCCGAGTATAAGTGGTTATGTCCTCATTTTCTGGGTCCTACAGTTGACTATGAAATTGTTCTATCTTTATGCATTTTCTCCTGAAAATGTCTTAGTCAAAGTTGACTCGGACATCTGTCCTCCTTCGTCGTCTCCATCTTACCTTTCTGTTAAGGCTACTCAGAAATCAGTCAGAAGCCAGGGATCTGAAGAGGTTCTATCATGATAGGGCCTCTCCGGATGACTGGTCTAGGGCTCATCAATGTATAGCGTCGTCCCTATCTCTTCCTCTTCAGGATGAATCTTCGATTGATCCTCCGTCGTTGGGTTCTGATCTTGCATCTTCAGAATCTTCAGGCAATGTTCCTTCTGTTCTTTCGGTGGATAACTTGGTCATAGACATGTTAGATTTTACATTAACGATGTCCAACTTAAAGTTTTCTCTCTTACGCCCAAGGTAGATGCTCCAGTACAGGTTCCCAAAGATGATTACATTAGATTGGCCTCTACCCAATCTATTAATGGTCCGACATGGGATGTTCTGTCATCACATCTGAAGGAAGCGGCTAAGGTAGAATCTTCATCAGACCTTTTTAGATGGGAGTCTGTCTGTCGGGCTCAGTTGAAATCAGCTAACTTTTTGGCCCTTCTTTCGGAGGCTATTATCGAAACTCAGGAGAAAGGGGGTCAGATTCCACAGGAAATATTTCGTTCTTCAGCTGACCTGTCAAGAGGTTAGTTGAAATCAGTTTACCGTTGGTTTGGTTTTCATCACCTCTAAGAGAAGGTCAAGGAAGCTTGCTGAGGTGATCATTTCTGATCCCTCAGGAGTAACCTGATATCTGCTCCGCCTTTCGGATCAGATATTTTTGGTCAGAATGCTACCTCGATTATTAGGGCGGAGTCTGATCGTTTTTGATCAGCTAAGGATCTGCGGGATTAGATTTCGATTTTGAGGTCTTCAGCAAAAGAGAATCTTCCGGTGTGAAGAGTCCCTCCTCTCCCAGGAGGAAGAGTCTTAGGCCGGATGAATATGGGCATATCCGTCAAGGGTTTTACGAACTCTAATCGGTCCTCTCCTTCCCATTCCAGATCTGCGAAGGAGGATCGTTTTAAATCCATTTCCTCGCATAGACCTAGAGCCCAGGTTCGTCAAGTCTCGAGCTTCCAGGTCTAGAGCTAGAGGATGCTCCTCTAGAGGTTTTCAACCTAGACGGGGTTGAAGGGGTGGCCTCAGCCCGGGCAGGCCTTTTCCCGTTCTCATTTACCAGTCCTTCCTCATATTCTACCACATTTGGATCTATCGGTGCAGTCCCTTCTTCCCAGCGTGCCAGTAGGGGGCGCTTGTCTCTGGTCTGGGAGACTTGGCAAGCCCTCGCGCAGGACTCCTGGCATTTAGAGCAAATCCGCTGGGGGTATGCACCGTCTTGGATAGATCTGCCTCCTCCTCTGTCTTACCAGCCCAAATGGACTCCAGTTCCATCCAATCTGGAGAAGTTGGGAGCCCTGGAAGACGAATGGGAGTCAATGAGGTTGAAGAAGGCTATAGAAGAGGTTCCTTGTTGGAGAGTAGACCCGGGATTCTACTCAGATCTATTTCTAGTCCCCAAGAAATCAGGTGGATGGCGTCCAATCATCAATCTGAAGAGATTAAATCTGTATATATCCACCCCAAATTCAAGATGGAGACGGTATCTCAGATTATCGCCAGTCTGAGTCCAGGCATGTGGACAGCGTCCATAGATCTCAAGGACGCCTACTTTCACATTCTCATCCACCCTCCATTCAAGAAATTCATGAGATTCGCGTTTAAGGGCCGGGTATGGCAATACAGAGTCAGGCCATTCGGCCTGACCACGGCTTCTTTTCTTCTTCTCCCGCCTAGTGTCAGCAGTGGCAGGTTTTCTGCACAGTCGTTCTGTTCCCCTTCACTTTTACATAGACGATTGGTTGATAAAAGCAGGATCTGCCACAATTCTGGCAAGTATCATTCCAGAGGTCTGCAGTCTGGTTTCCAGTCTAGGATGGGTTATAATTCTAGGGAAATCATATTTGGTCCCGTCTCAGGGTTTCACCCACCTAGGTGTGGCTTTCGACCTAGATCAAGGCTTAGTCTTCCCTTCATATGTAAGAGTAGAAGCCATCTTAGTAGCCATGGAAATTCGGACATCCTCTGCCGTGGTCAGAGCAATTTTCTTTCTCCGAGTGATAGGCTTGATGGTCAGCGTCGAGAACATCGTTCCGGGGGAGGCGCTGATGAGGAGACTTTTCCAAATGTAGCTCACGTCTCTATGGAAACATTCTGTGTACCATCAGATTCCGGTCAGAGAGCATTTAAGTCCCCACCTAGAATCTGGGAAATGTGGGCTGTCAAGAAGACTCTCTTTGCTTGGTCCTTGCTTGGTCGGATCAAGTGCAGTGGATCAATATCTCGATTCGATCGGACAATTCGACAGTAGTTTCGTATATCAGCAAAGCAGGGAGGCACAAAGTCGTCTCGACTTTGGAGGTGTGGAATCTCCTCACGTGGTGTCGTATGAAACAGAGTTTCCTGGTGTCCTCACATGTACCAGGATGTCTGAATTCTCTGTTCCCCTCCTGGATCGTACCCATGTAGACTTGTTCGCGACCTCTCTGAATGCCCAGATCTCCTATTTCATGTCCCCTTTTCCGGACAATCAGGCGTTGGGGGTGGATGCACTGTCTCAGTCCTGGACAGGAATCTTCGCATATGCGTTCCCTCCGACTATCTTGCTTCCCTTGGTTATGAAGAAAGTCAACTATTAATCTGCGAGATTTTGTTGATAGGTCCCTTTTGGCCAAAAAGGATCTGTTTCGTAGACCTTCTCGAGCTTCTAGTAGACTTTCCGCGTCTGCTGCCAGTGTCCCCAGAGCTGTTATCCCAGGTAAGGGGAACGTGTCTTCATCCAAACCCAGGAATCTTCAGTCTGTGTGTTTGGAGAATATCGAGTGCTCGTTCACGGAGAATAAATTTTCTGCAAGATCTCAGAAAATCATTTATTCGGCCAGGAGGTAGTCAACCCGACGAGTTTACAAGGGTCGACTTAAGATTTTCGGAGGATGATGTTCAGATCAGGATATCGTGCCCGATTCTGTTTTCTATATCCCAAGTGTTAGATTTCTTATCCTATCTGTTCGATTCGCTTCATCTGACTGCTAACACGGTTATAGGATATAGTTTTTCCTTAACATCCTCTATTCCTTTTTTCGTTAAATGCGGATGTTATAGATACTAAGGTGCTGAATGTTTTCATCAGAGGTTTAGATAATATTCGTCTTCCTATTGCTAAACCTTTACCTTCCGGGAACCTGGCATTGATTCTTCAGGTTGTGGCAGGTCATCATATTTGATCCCATCGCTTCGATTAGCTTAAAGCTTATGGGTTCCCTACGCGGAAGGGGTAGCCAGACTGGTCTATAAAGCATCCATTGCTAGATGGATTTGTGACACCATTCGACTCTGATACGAGATTGCTTCTCCTGAGCAAATCAATCTATATCACATTAAGGCTCATGATGTCAGAGGGATGGCTACCTCTTTCGCTACGTTTTCTGGCTCTTCTGTAGACGAACTTATGCAAGTTACAGGATGGAAATCTGAGTCTACTTTTACGTCTTTTTATTTGAAAGATCAGAGAGCAGCGGCATCTTTCTTTAGGAACATTACTATTTTAACCAAATAGCCTGAAGACCATTTACCAAGTATATACCACCATTTTCGTGAGGACCGTGCGTCTGCGGGTAATGGTGAGAGTTATTACTTGGTTTTTAATTTAATTCTTTATGTTTAAAGTTTTATTTGGTTGTTAATCACTGTGTGATTGATTAGGAGGCACTATTATGTTATGTTGTTAACATTTGGTTATGTTTGTTTGATTTTTATCCATGCTTATGGATTCTCAAATCACCTCCCACCAAAGTTTCGTAGTGGGGAACTGACCAAATCTACGGGTTTAGCAAGTAGTGATTGAACGGTAATGGATGTTTTTGTGGTGTAATAACAACCCCCAACAGACCCCCCTTTAGTGGGTTGGTCTGTAGTTTTATTAACCACTATAAAAACATACTTACCGTTCAATCACTACGACCCGGCCTCAGCCACCCCGCTGGGGATTGATTTGAGAATCTAGGCTGGATGTATGGCACTTATATTTAGAAAAGTGATTCAGTTTTCACAATTGGGACCTACTGCGCATGCGCGAGCGTGCTTAGTGACAAACGTCACCAAGGAGTGAGTACAGACTGGTGCCAGTCTATTATAAGGCTAATGCAGGGGGTCCCTCTACCAGAAGCCTGGTGGAGGGTCTACATGGTGATGGTATAGGCATTAGGGAGTATAAGCAAGCATAAAAACTTTATTCTGATAGCTAAATGCAGATATTTGATTTAGCAAGTAGTGATTGAACGGTAAGTATGTTTTTATAGTGGTTAATAAAACTACAGACCAACCCACTAAAGGGGGGTCTGTTGGGGGTTCATGTTTACCAGTTCATGTTTTTAATTTAATTTGAAGATTTAAAATTTTAACACAAGAGCGGGAAGGGTTAAAACAGGTAAGCTGTTGAATAATTTAGAACTAATTTGGGCAGCAATAGCTTTGAGTTCAATATTCGTTTCACGATAGTCATGTGTCTGTCTAACATCGTAAAAAGTAAATCATCCTAAATAATGTTATAAAATTCTTCGATTTTTCAGAATAATTCATTAATCGCAATTCGGTAAGATGACACAATTACCAAGGATACTGTATACATTGAATTTTTCTGAAAACTTTGATGGAAAGTCATTACTATTTTGGGTACCACAAAATACATACACTGGGTGCATACAACAAATTGTCTTTGGAATTCACATGAAGTGCAATAATGTTCTACACATTATTTTCACCTGTTCAATGAAAGTGTGCGAAACATCTAAATTAAGATAAGAAATGAATTTCATAATACTGATAAATTTCAGCAATACATTTGATCAAATATGACCAGTCCTTAACCCAATTAGTGGTCAAGATCCTGTATCAAGATTAAGAGGAGAATATTTTAGAAAGCAGATGACTGGAATGAGATTTAACATCTCATGTTTGGACAGTGGATGGATGCAGAAGACGTGTTTAAAGCAGAACTCATTCTTCAATGTGAGTTGCAGTACAGCTTAGAAATAACTTAACATGGTTCCAAGGCCAAATAAAACGTACTGTTGACTATTTTGAATATAATTGAGGAATCCAATTTTAGCTATGCCCCGCCCATCTCTAGCTAAGCTCCACCCACGCTTTGCCCGTGTATGATCAATCGATCCCTGCACTCTATGAATCTCAATTTCCAGAAAACTATACAGGTAAGCTGTTGAATATTTTGAAACTAATTTTAAATAGTAAAAACATGCATCAGACGTACAATTTGACAGACTATTAAGTGTTTAAGATGGACAATCTTGTCATTTGTGACATAATTGATTATGACATCAGCTTACACATGACGTAGTTGATTATGATGTCATATAATTGACTTAAAAATTTGATTCCTCAATCAGTAGACCTTGCTTCCTTAAGCAATACAATTATGTTCATAATGTTCAACAGATCATTTCTTACATTGCGTTCAAAGTTGTACTAGCTAACATGTTTCCTTTTTTCATTGAAACATGTTAGCCTATTATGAGCTGTACTGTACTCACGTCCAAATACATGTGCCTGCTCATCATGTATAAATAGTAATTAAAATCTTCCCTGGGCCATCCGTAAAAGATTTTGGGTTGTCTTCCAGCCAAACAAGGTTGAAATTGTCCAAGGCGATTAATGGATCTTGGATCATCCGAAAAATGGGAATTCATTTAAAACGCTAATCCTCATTAATCGCCTTGGACAATCCTATAGTGGTAGCCTCTAGTTCAACTGGTCATCCTGTTCTCACAAATGACATCTCTGGAACTGCTATATGGATTAGACTGAAACTCATTAGATTTAATTTCATTGATATTACTAAGGGTGATTAATATTTGTTCAAGAGAACTTGATCCTTGATAAAACATGGTTGTCATGGACCAATCAAAATTTGGGTTTTGGTAGCCATATTAGATTATTTTATTGGCTGGATGGAACCTAAGGTTCAATCTGATTGTGTGATCAGCGTTCATCATTAATTTCCTACTAAATATTGTTTGTACTGAATTCCAATTTTGTATTTTATGTCTTGTTACTGCTGAACTTGAAGTATTATGTCTGTTAAAATGCTAATGGTTCCAATGATATTAGTCCAGGTGAGTGTTGTGGCCCTTGGGCCTCTTGTTTTTATTCGCGCTGAATTATAACGTTACAAAATAGAATTTAAAGAACAAAAGTTGTTTTATTTGAACTTGAAACAGAAACTATATGGCAAACTTTTTCTCAAAAGTTATTTGAGACCATTTCAATGAAAGGAGTTGATTCTATTTCCCAACATGCTTATGTGAGGACATTAACACTAATTTTTCACAGGAAAGTACCAATAAATTTTATGAGTTGGCGGGGTCTTTCCTTAGCGAGGCCGGTAGAGGACAACACAGCTATTATTTAATCTGTCTGGTCGATCTTTTCATCCAAGAGTGCAAGCATCATTATTAGCTCACAAATTTATGAGTCAATGTTTTTTTGGAAAGCCTTGGGCAGTAATATAATATTTACATTTCTATTGCACATCTATCTGGTGTCTCAGCAAACATTGTGCCAACAATTAACCATTTAACCCTCAAATTCGTTCAAGAAAATTTCAATTTTCTCATAGAAATATCCATTTGCAGACCAAGAGAAGATTATTTTTGAAAATTTACCACTGGAATGACTGACTCGGTTATCGAGCCAGTCGTTCCATGGGTAAATTTTCAATAATAGTCTTCTCTTTGTCTGCAAATGGATATTTCTAAAGAGCACAGCAGAAGGCGTTTTTGGCTGATATGAGTGTTAAAGTGTTAAGTGAATCTGACAGATCACATCAATCAAGTTTTGCTTGATCTCTGATCACTGGTAAAGGACCTTTCCAATTTATTCACACATCATCTGACGTCATATGACATCATAATCAACTATGTGACGTGTAGGATGATGTCATAATCATGATGTCATGAATGACTCGATTTGGTCCTTCATAAACACTTAATAGTCTAACAGGTTGTACGAATTCTATGTCTTTGCTATTTAATAAACATGCTGTTGAATATTTTGAAACTAATTTGACTGGGTGCTGTTTCACAATATTCTACACCTTACCTGTATAGTTTTCTGGGAATTGATAGTCGGGGAGTTCAGGGAGCGATCAATCCCAACATGGGCGAAGCGTGGGTGGAGCTTAACTAGTGATCAGCAGGGCATAGCTAAAACTGGAAAGATCCATTAAGTGAACCTGAGAGGTCTCATCAATCAGTTATTGCTTGATCAGTGAGCACTGATAATTTAATTAACTGAATCCCTGAGAAATTTTGTCGCTCAGTAACTATTTAATAAAACATTTTCTGGTCATTCAGAGAAGCAAATACAGCTTAGAGTATAGTCAAATGGGGCCACGCATTTTTAACTATTCCATGCTCATTCTTCTTCTTCTTTTCGATCGCTGGTATCACACTTGGAGAGCCATTCTTCGATCTCCAAGTGTCATTTCATTAGCGTTGTGCATAATGCTCTGGTTAGCACCTCCAAATGTCTGGTTTAACACCCAGTGGGTTACACCCCTGCGCCACGTTGAGGCCGAGCATATAGTCTTAAACAGGGGGTCCATGCTCATTTATAGGTAACGATTCAGCCCCTGAATTTATTCTTTATTCAAGAAAATTTTAATTGTCTCATGGAAAATGTTTATTTGCAGATCAAGAGAAGCCTATTTTTGAAAATTTACCACTGGAATGACTGGCTCGGTTATCGAGCCAGTCATTCCAGTGTTAAATTATTAAATATAGTCTTCTCTTGGTCAGCAAATGAACCTTTCCGCAGACCACTGCAGAAGCCATTTTTGGCTGATATGAGTGTTAAAGTGTTAAGCTCCACCCACCTGTCACACATGTCGGAATGGATTTGAAACTCTGAAACCTGAATTTCCAGAATCAAGATTTCACGGTGACTAGATACAGGTAAACTGTTCTTTTAAAACTAATTTTACTGGGGGCCTATGGGTGCGTCAGATTAGTTCTAAAACGTTCAACAGCGTGTTTTAAACCATAAATTTATCAAACACATACAATTTGTTATGACTGCGATGTATGCTAACATGTGACAGAACTATGTCATTATGACTGTGATGTAAGCTAACATGTGACAGAGCTACGTCATTATGACTGATGTACACTAACATGTGAGAGAGCTATGTCATTATGGCTGTGATGTACGCTAACATGTGACAGAGCTACATCATTATGACTGCGATATACGCTAACATGTGACAGAGTTATGTCATTATGACTGTGATGTACACTAACATGTGACGGCTACATCATTATAACTGTGATGTACGCTAACATGTGACAGCTACTTCGTTATGACTGCGATGTACGCTAACATGTGACAGCTACATCGTTATGACTGCGATGTACGCTAACATGTGACAGCTACATCGTTATGACTGTAATGTACACTAACATGTGACAGCTACATCGTTATGACTGCGATGTACACTAACATGTGACAGCTACATCGTTATAACTGTGATGTACGCTAACATGTGACAGCTACTTTGTTATGACTGCGATGTATGCTAACATGTGACAGCTACATCATTATGACTGTAATGTACGCTAACATGTGACAGCTACATCGTTATGACTGTAATGTACACTAACATGTGACAGCTACATCGTTATAACTGTGATGTACACTAACATGTGACAGCTACATCATTATGACTGTAATGTACACTAACATGTGACAGAGCTAACATCGTTATAATTGTGATGTACGCTAACATGTGACAGCTACATCGTTATGACTGCGATGTGCGCTAACATGTGAGAGATTTGATTGTGACATCAGATTCTTGTGTGACAGATCAGATCTGTTCATTGGCACACAAAATAGCCAAATTTCTAGTTCATAAGAAATTGATTATATATAGAATTTGTCATCTGTTTGGTGAGATTCCATTTAGGCTAGACGGATAAAAAAAGCAAAACCTACTTTGCTTTGATGACATTGATGATATTGCGCTGAGCAAAGTATTTATTAACAAGAAATTTGAGGATATTCCTTCAGGGTGCTTTGTACCTGCTGTGAAGTATCTCAGGAGATGACAAGAAAGTCAATATTTAATAAATTCATGTATATATTGACTGACCCATTCACCACCCCTGAAAGAGATAAAAGCTTTGTTATTTAGCCCATGTCATGCAGAATGGAGGATGACAGTGTTAGCTAAGCCACGCCCTTCTCTAACGTAAAGCTTCGTCCATGCTTTGTCGATGTTGGGATCCATCGATCCCTGCACTCTGAATCTCAATTTCCAGAAAACTATACAGGTAAGCTGTTGAATATTTTGAAACTAATTTGACTGTTCTCTGTTGCTGTTGCCCAGCCAAATTAGTTTCAAAATATTCAACAGCATGTTTATTAAATGGTACAGACATATAATTCATACAACCTGACGGACTATGAAGCGTTACAGACAGACTAAACTTGAGCCATTCATGACGTAATTGATTATGACATCAACCTACACGTCACATAGTTGTTTATGATGTCATATGATTGCTGAATAAACTGGAATCCTCAACTGTAGCTTACGATGTTCTTGAACAGCATAATAATAGTTGTGAGTGAATTTGGAAACGATTAATATTACTGCTGCATAAGAAAGCACTATCTTTTAGTGAGACATGTTTCAGAATGAATTCATACCATGCGTCTATTCAATGTTTATACATGTTGCTTAAGATATTATCATCTACAGACGAGGGCCAGACAACGGCCATCTTGAAAATCCATAACTCTAACATGTATTCTAGGATTAGTTACAAATTCTATCTGTGCTATGTATAGGGAGTTTGATTTTCTCATAGAAAATTTCCATATTTGCAGACCAAGAGAAGACTATTTTTGAAAATTTACCAACTGGAATGACTGGCTCGGTTATCGAGCCAATCATTCTAGTGGTACATTTTCAAAAATAGTCTTTGCTTTGTCCACAGGTGACCACCTTTCAAGACCACTGCAGAAGTCGTTTTTGGCTGATATGAGTGTTAAAAGGATAATTAGAAACTGATAATGCTCTGAAACCCTATAAAGCCCAGCAGCAAACCAACACTGACCGTTGTGAACAGTAGCTTCCACATGATGTAACTAATTTGCTAACTTAGTAAGGTGTGGTCAATCATTTTCAAGTTTAATTTTTGTATGATTATTATCTTATTATATATTGTTTGTTGAGCTCCTGTTTGTAAGACTTAATCTGTGAATCTGAGAAACAATCTTTAGCTCAGCTGAATTGTCAGTCAGCTGAGCTATAGCGAGAACACCCTGTTCATCGTCCGTCTGTCCATCCATCATCAACAGTAGTGGCACATTTCATTGTTTCATGATGGATTAATATGTTCATATAAGCATCTAATATCCATATTGCGAAAATGACGTTGATCAGATCTTAACCTTTATCACTGATGTCAAAATTTAAAATTTTCAGATTGTATTATAAGATGAGTTGGTGTTCATTTTCCAACAAATTTGGTGGAAGATGTTGCTGTCTGATTTCGTGCACCAAAATTGTTGAAAAATACACATCAGTTTCTAGGCTATTGTTACAATAAAATATAGAATATGGCTATCAGAGAGGTAATGGTCAAATACCTGAGTTATGGAGGCTGAAAAATACACTTTTCATATGATATAAAGGGAGATAATATATATTGATTTAAACCTATAGAGCATATTAGGAAGTTTCGCCACCAGCCAGCCAGCCAACATCTTAATTACAAGCCATTATTACCTTCATTAACACTGTTACTGCTGAATGCAGGCTTTTCTCCGTTTACTGCTGAATGACTAATTCAAATTAATCCTCTTAATGCTGAATTGCAAATCCAAATTAACCTTTTTGCTGCTGAATTACATACCTCCATTAATCATTTTACTGGTGAATTGCAAGTCATTAACCCTTTTCCTGCAGAATGGCAAGTATCCATTAACCCTTTTACTGCTGAAGTGCATGTCTCACTTACCACTTTTATTTTGGAGTTCCAAACAACAATTAACACTTTTAATGCTGAATGGCAAGTATCAATCGATCCTTTTACTACTGAATTACAAGATTTCCATGTTTTACTGCTGAATGACAAATTCCAAATACCCATTTTAAGGCCAAGTTTCAGTTAACGATTTTAATGTTGAATTGTAAGCCTCCATTAAACCTTTTTAGGTGGTTTAGATATTGTTGGTTTTGACCATTTTCTTTGAGGTTTAATGTTTTTTGACAAATTTTGATAATTTTCAAAAGCCTTTGACTATTGTGTGACTATTTTTGGACATTTCATTATTTTTCGTCATTTTATTATTTTCTGGTTTCTGGAGAATAAATGATAGTAATTTTCCCCCTGACATCAGTACTAGTAAATTATAATTAATGGTACCCACACTGGTAAGCATTAAGAATCTGAAGCCTGTTGTTCATATTTCACTGTAACTTTTATTCGAGAAAGGAGATTGAGATACTTAAAATTTTCAATGTCAATCAATACCTTCAAGGAAAATTTTTTGTAAACCCTTCCCTGATAAATGATTATTATTTAATTAACTGGTTAATTATGTGTTGAGTGGTACAGCTTCTCTGCTTCAGGGCGCCACAGAATGTGGGCTCTTAGCTGGCAGAGTGAGTTCCTGGTCAGACATAGCCGTTATGTTGGTCAGACTTTGCCATTATTTGTTATTTCTCAATATAATGTCTGTTCTTATAGCTTTATATGACTTGTCATTTCTGCATGAAATCAGAATGACAGGTTTTTGGCTGCAGCTCAGTTAATCTTTCATTCATTCAGTGCTGTATGTATACACAGGTTACTGAGGTCATGTCAATCGAGAAATCGCTCGGCCAAATCAATGCCGAGTCCTGGTTTTAACTCAGACATCTAATCTTTTGGCCATGATCTCTGATTATAGAGGTCAATAAAATAGCAAGACATTAAAGAAAGTCTAACTGTGGACAACCATGGCTGAGATTTCTTGTGTCCATCTGTAATAGACCCACACAATAAATATTCAGAAATCACATTTTAGTGGTTCGAAATATGATAGTTGATAGGAATTTTCAAAAGTTGATGAGATGAAGGTGTGAGCCATCACTGATAACTGATAGATCTTAACCATTTAACACTCATATTAGACAAATATGGACTCTGCAGTGGTCCTGAGAAATGTCAATTTGCAGACCAAGAGAAAACAATTTTTGAAAATTTACAACTGGAATGACTGGCTCGATAACTGAGCCAGTCATTGTAGTGGTAAATTTCCGCAATTGACATTTCTTTGAGAAGATCCAAATTTTCTTGAAAAAATCTAAGGCTTAAATGGTTAACAGTACTATTTATATTGCTGTGAAGAGATATGACCTAAGAGAGGACAAAAGATTTTATTTGAATACATACATAAACAAGGAAAAAACTCTTAATCAAATATATAGAACTAAATCAAACTGAATCAATACTCATGTAGGAATGTAACTTTTGTTATTTAGAACTCTTTCTAAGACTGGCCAATCCCTCAGTTCATTTGTGGGGGGGAGGTGGGGGTGGGTGGGTAGGTTCGGGTGGGTGGGTGGGTCGGGGCAATTGGAAAAGCTTTCACTGTATAATAAAGAAACGCAATTTTGTGTGATGCTCTATCAATGACACTTATCCAGCAATGTCAGAAATGTCAAAAGTTGTCATGATCAACAGACAGATCAGTCAACAGACTAATGATGATGTAATTTGTGTCCAGAACTGCACTCCTGATGAGAACCCCAGCAGTGTGTACTCACCTGACAAGATTAGATAAATTATGATAATCAACCATATCATATTGATCAACCCATTACAGGTTTCTCTCATTACTATATCGAGCTATGCTATGCGACAACATCCAAGTACATTCTATGTTCAGCTATTATGATTAGTAGCATATCTTAATATGTATCTTTATTTCTCAATCTTTCGGCTAGCACTTAATGTATTTGGAAAGGTTCAATACTGTCTTAAGTGGCTGCTTAAGAAAGAAGGTTATTTACCCACCTGTCTTTGGCCCTTTCGTTATCAAGCTTAGTCAAGAAAATTGCATAAAAAAGGAAGACAAGTTTTGAAACTGTTCCATTTCAATGATTGACTCGCTTATCGAGCCAGCAATTTCATTGGTTAAATTGCCAAAAACATTATTTTCGTTGCCTGCAAATGGATATTCTTCAAGAGGACTGCAGAGGTTGGTTCTGGCTGAGGTGACTAGTAAATGTGTTAGGAACCTGTATGCATAGCTCACCAATAGACAAATAGCTTTTTGAGGTGTTATTCTGTGTTCTATCCTGCCTGTGTATGATTATGATCACATTGTGTCCTTGACTATCGGCCAGCGCAGACATGGTGCTACTGAGACCTGTTTCTTTCATAGTCTACTGAAAGCTGTTGCTTTCGTAGTCTACTGAAACCTGTTTCTTTCATAGTCTACCGAAAGCTGTTTCTTTCATAGTCTACTGAAAGCTGTTTCTTTCCTAGTCTACTGAAGCCTGTTGCTTTCATAGTCTACTGAAAGCTGTTTCGTTCATAGTCTACTAAAAGCTGTTTCTTTCATAGTCTACTGAAAGCTGCTTCTTTCATAGTCTACTGAAACATGTTTCTTTCATAGTCTACTGAACGCTGTTGCTTTCATAGTCTACTGAAAACTGTTTCATTTATAGTCTACTGAAAGGTGTTTCTTTCATAGTCTACTGAAAGGTGTTTCTTTCATAGTCTACTGAAACATGTTTCTTTCATAGTCTACTGAAAGCTGTTACTTTCATGGTGTTTGTTCTCATAGTCTACTGAAAGCTGTTACTTTCATGGTGTTTGTTCTCATAGTCTGCTGAAAGCTGTTACTTTCATGGTGTTTGTTCTCATAGTCTGCTGAAAGCTGTTACTTTCATGTGGTATTTGATGCAAAACCATGAAATAATATGGCCGGCTCTCAAATACTATGAAGTACTATGGTGTATCAACATGGTAGTCCATGGTTACCATGGTATCTCAGTGATGATCATGATAACCATGAATTACCATGGCAGTCCATGGTTAAAGGATAATGCGAACCATGGTAGTCCCATGGTCATAGCCATGGAAGACCATGGTTACCATGAACTACCATGGTCGTAGCCAAGGTAGACTATGGTTGCTATCAACTACCATGGTAGGCCATGGTAAGATTTAACAAATACCCTTGTTGTAACATTATTGTTCCAACCATCCGCCTGCAAACTGTTGACCATGACATCATAGTCAAACATAGATGACCATGTTTGACCTTGAAATACGATTGTGTGTGTGCATGCGTGCATGAGACTATGGTAAATATTTACCATGGTAAATTTTTTGGACTGTTTTGGCCATGGAAAAAAATTATCTGACCATAGTCAACCGTTTTCTACCATGGTTGTCATAATATGATAAGGGAGATAACTGTTTAATTGAAATTTGTGTAATTAGAAAAAGTCTTCATTATACTATTACACGCAAATTATGCAACCATCATTAATTGACATTTGAACAATAAATGACATATTCAATGAAATATATGAATAAACACTGAATTCTTGTATAAATTTTATCCCTGATCACTAAATGCCAATGTGGGCCAACCATGCCACCATTTTCATAGTCTTTTATATACAGAAAGTTTATAGTCTGCTGAAGCCAGTTGCTTTCATAGTCTACTGAAAGCTGAAAGCTGTTGCTTTCATAGTCTTATGAAAAGCTGTTGCTTTCATAGTCTACTGAAACGTGCTTCTTTCAATGTCTACTGAAACAGGTTTCTTTCATAGTCTATTGAAACGTGTTGATGTCATGGTCTACTGAAACAGGTTTCTTTCATAGTCTACTGAAATGTGTTGATTTCATGGTCTACTGAAACCTGATGCATTCATGGTAAACCTGTTGCTTTCATGGTCTACTGGAACCTGTTGCTTTCATGGTCTACTGGAACCTGTTGCATTCATGGTCTACTGGAACCTGTTGCTTTCATGGTCTACTGGAACCTGTTGCTTTCATGGTCTACTGGAACCTGTTGCTTTCATGGTCTTATTATACACAGCAACAACTTTCAACAGCACATTTTTCACAATAGACCTATCTTCCCGTGCCACAATCCTTTGCAAAACAATACTTTCCTTCAGCAGCTTCCGCTCTGGCAATCTGCTATCAGATTTAACATGTAACTAAAGATAATGACAAAATGACCTGTTAAAATGTCATACAGTGATTGAGCTGAGGGAGGACAGGATTTCTGATTTCTTGTACACAATTATAGCCTGAAGGCATGTGCAAATTCTCGACTTCAAACATGATCTGTTACAAACTCCTATTTTTATCTGAGCTTATTTTAAAATTTAAAAGAATTGGTATCACCCACGCAGACTGGTAACCCTCAAAACCCTGCAGGTTATAAACCTTAATTTTAAAATTAGGCTACCAGTAGATTTAACCCTTTAACACTTGTATCAGCCAAAAACAACTTCTACAGCGGTCTTGAGGAATGTCCATTTGCAGGCCAAGATAACACTATTTTTGAAAATTTACCACTGGAATGACTGACTCGGGTATCGAGCCAGTCATTCAAATGGCAAATTTTCAAAAATAGTGTTCTCTTGGTCTGCAAATGGACATTCCTCAAACTGCATGGGCCGGTTTTGGCCAGCTTGACCATTAAAGGGTAAAAGTGTTTATTGACAGATATTTAGACTACAGTACGACTCAAAAAAAACTTAAAAGGTTAACAAAACAAAATAAAACATACTGCAGAATATTTTGAATGCAATTGGATTGGAAGGCATTGTGCCTACTAAAACAGCAAGCAAGCAATGTCTCCCAATCCAATTATGTTCAAAATATTCAACAGAACATATCTTGGAAACTTTATGTTCCGTAAGAGGTGCAAAAAAATTGTTTCAAAAGGTCACTCTGTTAGAGCTGTCTAACAAAACTATTCTATACGGAACGATAATGTTTCGACAGAGCGCTTCTTCCCCCCCCCCCCCCTCTGTGGTATAGAACGTTGTTTTGCGTGCAATTACGTCACAGATTAAGAACAAGTTTTGTTTTTCACGAGTCACCTCCAAACATGTTTCGCGAAATAGCAAAGCGCTCTAACAAAATGTATCATTCCGTAAGAGAAACTTTTCTGCTCTGTTGATCTCCTATGGAACGCAAGGCTTCTAACTTATTTATGGCCTGTACTGTACGTCATGCTGCATAATCTGTGACAAGCTAACGTTGTGTGTATTGTACAATTCCATATTCATCCCAGGAATACCCATGGTGACAGATGAGCATCAAAACTAGATAAACAATTCTCATTGGAATGATTAGGATTCAAAGATGCATGGCTATTGCCATTATGGTGCACTTACTCTGAGGTTTCTGTAGTAAAACATGTCTAAATGGATGATGTCCTTAGAAAGTGGACTATAAAATTTGATTTTCCAAGGTTGTATTTTTTAGTACACAAGATTTTCCTTCTTTAACTGTCTGCCTGTTAAATTTATGTAGACTACATTTTCGATCTGGTTTAACTCTGGATAGTATTTTGAAAACAATTTGACTGAAAATTGTTGATAGGTAAGTCACCAACAACTTTCAGTCAAATTATTTTGAAAATATTCAGCAATTGTCGTGTGATTGCCCATTAAAATTGTTGTCTGGTGGCTTGTAGCAGTCAAAAAATTAACACTCACATTTGTTCAAGAAAATATTAATTTTGTTTAGAGAAAATACTAAGATATTACTTTTGAAAATTTATTGAGTCTGTTAATCAATGATAAAATTTTTTAAATATTCCTCTCTTGGTCTGCAAAAGGACATTTCCCAAGACGACTGCAGACGCGGTTCTTGCCTGAGTTGAGGCTTGATAAAGCTAGTGCATAGAGTACATGTAATATCCCTTTACTGGTAAAGCCTCTGCAGTCTTCTTAAGAAATGTCCATAGTTTGCAGGCTATGTGAAGACTATTTTTTGAAAATTTACCACTGGAAAGACTGGCTCGATAATCTAGGCATGGGTAACCTAGGCATCTAGGTGTTAAATTTTCAAAAATAGTCTGCATAGCTTTCAAATGGACGCTCACTAAGGAAAAATCTTTTCTTTACAAATCGTGACCCTGAACCCTTTAACACTCATATCAGTCAAAAACGGCTTCTGCACTGGTCTTGAGAAGTGTACAATCACAGACTAAGAGAAGACTATTTTTGAAAATTTACCACTAAAATGACTGGCTCGATAACCAAGCCAGTCATTCCAGTGATAAATGTTCAAGAATAGTCTTCTCTTGGTCTGCAAATGAACATTTTACATGAGAAAATTTAGGCCTCTCCAGCATTTGCTGTTCATAACACACACACCAGGCCTCTCCAGAGTTTTCTGTTCATAACACACACACCAGGCCTCTCCAGAGTTTTCTGTTCATAACACACACACCAGGCCTCTCCAGAGTTTTCTGTTCATAACACACACACCAGGCGTCTCAAGCATTTGCTGTTCATAACACACACCAGGCCTCTCCAGAATTTTCTGTTCATAACACACACACCAGGCCTCTCCAGAGTTTTCTGTTCATAACACACACACCAGGCCTCTCCAGCATTTTCTGTTCATAACACACACCAGGCCTCTCCAGCATTTTCTGTTCATAACACACACCAGGCCTCTCCAGAGTTTTCTGTTCATAACACACACACCAGGCCTCTCCAGAATTTTCTGTTCATAACACACACACCAGGCCTCTCCAGAGTTTTCTGTTCATAACACACACACCAGGCCTCTCCAGAGTTTTCTGTTCATAACACACACCAGGCCTCTCCAGAGTTTTCTGTTCATAACACACACACCAGGCCTCTCCAGAGTTTTCTGTTCATAACACACACCAGGCCTCTCCAGAGTTTTCTGTTCATAACACACACCAGGCCTCTCCAGCATTTGCTGTTCATAACACACACCAGGCCTCTCCAGCATTTGCTGTTCATAACACACACCAGGCCTCTCCAGAGTTTTCTGTTCATAACACACACCAGGCCTCTCCAGCATTTGCTGTTCATAACACACACCAGGCCTCTCCAGCATTTGCTGTTCATAACACACACCAGGCCTCTCCAGAGTTTTCTGTTCATTACACACACACCAGGCCTCTCCAGCATTTGCTGTTCATAACACACACCAGGCCTCTCCAGCATTTTTGACGGAATTTCATCACGACAATGCTACAGCAATATGTACATGAAATCACTATATGACTTTGAAAGGTAGCGGCAGATTTGATTCCTCCATGGCCCTAACCACTTAGATGATCAGACAAACTCTCTGGAGAATTTGCGACGGAACATTGTCTTTAAGAAATGGTTATTCGGACAATCATATCCACAAGCGGATAAGCTGCAACCTTTGAAAATGAGAATTACGTTGGTATGGAGAGCAGACTCTCAAACTACCATGTTAACCCGTTCAACTCTGCTGACCAATAAGAGAAATTTATTACATTGAAGGAAAGATTTTGTTCAGTATTTTAAAATTGGCTGGATGAAATTGCTGCTTCAGGAATCAATTCCTCACAGTAAAATTATCTTGAAAATAGTTAAAAGTTTTGCTGCAACTGATTGCTTTTGGATTTCAGGTTTGAAAGAGCGAATAAATCAATGGTTCCCGAGGGTTAGGCTACTGAAAGTAGAACATTTAGAGGATACCAGTATGGTAAAACAATGATGAAACCAATATTCTTAGCACATATCACAATTTTTATCAGGGATGTCAATGCGCACCTTGAAAAACAAAAATGTCTTCATTCTTCATAGCAATCAATAAAACTTTGCATTTTTTCACTAAATGATGATAGCATCCACTCTGCACCATAATGAAATTAATTAATTTTGTATTTTTATGTTTGAACTTTAAGTTTATCTTTGGGTGAATGACATAAATTTATCTTTCTGTGTTTCAGCTTTCATATCTCCAAGAGCTTAGATTTTTATCAATAAAGCATCACAGAGTTTTTCTAAACATCCATTAACCCTTTAACAATCATATCAGCCAAAAATCGCTTCTGTAGTGGTCTTGAGAAATGTCTATTTGCAGACACAAGAGAAAACAATTTTTTTTAATTTCCCCCTGGAATGACTGGCTCAATAACCGAACCAGTAATTCCACTTGTAAATTTACAAAGATATTGTTCTTTTGGTCTGCAAATGTACATTTTCTATGCGAAAATTTAGACTTTTAAAAAAAATTTCCAGTGTTAAAGGGTGACACAGTGAAAGTGATTTATATGTACATACCACTGTAGCATTGTCATGATGAAATTCTTTTTTTACGTATTTCCTGTCTGAACTTAATTTTGGTAACAATCTATGTCTACCGTATATGTCGCGGTTAAAGCCACATTCGTGATAGAAGTTGCATGTACATTTTTTAGCTCGAGCCTTTCTAATTCTTTACCAGCTTCAAAACAGTGAATATATCTAATAGAAGACGCATCCAAATGTCAACAATTTGTGTAAAGAAAAGATTTTTATTGTGAGTTAAATAGCTTATAAATGCCAGATAACAAATTTGTCCAATACCTGTGTCCTTGATATATTTTTCAAATTAGCCACCGTGAGGTCAAAAGGGTCTACCCAGTATTTTGCCTTTTAGCTCTTGACCCCAAAATTGGTCAAAGTCTTCAGGACCCAATGGACAAAGAGCCTCCCAAATGTAAAGATGAGCGCTCTGGTAGAAGTAGATTTATTGGAAAATGTGTCACATGTATCCATTTTGAAAACACTGTTGTTTGTTGAAAGCTTTTGTTGCGTTTTAGATTTTGACCCCCAAATTTTGAATATGTTTATGTGAGCCCATGGGCAAGCTTCCACCCAAATTTGAAGAAAATCCAGTAGCACCTGCTTTATTGAAAACTGTCTTAATCCTTTATTGACTGGCCAAGACCGGCCTTCTTAGTGGTCTAGAGGAATGCCTATTTGCAGACCAATAGAAGACAAATTTTGAAAATTTGATAAACGGGCCAGTCATTCCAGTGGTAAATTTTCAAAATTGGGCTTCTCTCGGCCTGCAAATGGGCATTCAAAAAGCAAATATTTTAATTTTCATGAATAAATTTAGTCACTAAAAGGTTAAGAACACGTAGTTGAAGTAAAAGAAGTAGAAATAGAAGAAAAAGTACACCATGCTCTCATTACACTTTGCGTCAAGCAATGACGCTAAAAGAAATTGTAATTTACTTTGGAATAACTTTTAACAGAAATAGCATCCAAAATACTGCAGTACTGTCGACTTGTCAAGCCAAAGTAAACAGATATGTAGTACTTGGGTTTTCTTTAATTACACATTCGCAATACACCCTTGCACTTCATTTCAGTAATTCAGAAATTGATTAGTACATAGGTGTGAGACCATTTTTGACACCCTCTTCCCGCTTGTTTGATGCCAATAAGGGCCATGCAGTGCAGTTGGTGTATCCAGTCACTTTCTTTGACCTTTGTCCAAATGGTGGATGTCTCGTCATCAGCGTCTGGTGAGAGAGTCTGGATAATGGGAAATTTAATGTCGCTTCTGGAATGGCTTATCTTATAACTTGTGGAAGTTAACAGTGGAGCGTAGGTGGTCTTAAATCCTGATTTTAAAGGAGCGTTTTGTTTCCACTAAATATTAGATGAATGATGTTTCATGATTTCCAGTTCTTCATTTTGTTTCTGTGTGGCGTCCAGTCTGTGTTTAAGGTAGTCTGTTAGCTTAGTGGCCAGTTCAATACCCAGGTTTGAGAGACGTTTGCTCCATTTTGTTTTGTGTGGCCATTTCACTAGGATCGTGAGTGACAAATCGACGGATCCCACTTAAAATCGTGATACCAATATTGGTATTAGCTTGTCAGTTATTGACCCAGTATTCATGTCAGTTTCTCTGATGAGCAGAATGAAATTACTACGCATACAGTAATTAGTGCTTTAAAGTCTGGCATCTTCTACACTTTTTTTTTAGCCCACCTGGCCAGAATGGCCAAGTGAGCTTATGCCATGACGACCATCCATCGTCCATCTGGCGTCCGGCAGCTTTTTCTTTACACCACTTCTCAAGAACTACCAATCGGCCAATTTGGTCAGCGGCCATCTTGGATTTTGGCTGATTTCTAGAAACGTCTTTAAAGATTTTCTCCAAAACCGCTTGCGAAAAGGGCTAAGACAACTTTACTCAGGAGAACTTGATTGACCAAATGGTTTGGCGGCCATCTTGGATGACCTAGTTTTTGCAAAAACAGCTCCAGAACGGCTGAAGCGATTGGGCCAAAATTTGGGAAATATAATTAGAGACTAAGGCCCTTTAAAGTTTGTTCAAGGGAAGTTGATGCAAAAAAAAACATGGCCACCATGGACCAATATAAATTTAGCACATTTGGCAGCCAATTTGTATTTTTTTATTTTGATGGCTTTTGAAGCCGAAATTGGTTTTATGTACGTTTTTGGGTATGTTGATTTCAAATTTGCCGCTTTCGAAACAGTTGGATAAACAGTTTGTCGGCCATCTTGACTCTTTTTCCTGTCAAAAACTCCCATACTAAAGCAATAGGAAATTTCAAATGTCTTCTCAAGAACTGCTGGGCCGATTTTAATTAGCTTTGGCAGGAAGCATCCTTAGGCCATAGGGATAAACGTTTGTTGAAACGGAGCTGATCGGCCAATTTGACCCAACTTGGATTTTGTCCGATTGTTAGAAATGGTAAAAATCTCAGAAACCACTTGGGGATCGATTCAAAACTCATGAAATATGATCTAGGCCAAATAATTAAGAGCGGAACCAAGTTTGTTCAAGGGACCTTGATTGGCCAAATATTTCGGTGGCCAACTTGGATGACATAGCTTTTGCAAAAATTACTTCTCCTGAACCACTGAATGGATCGGGACAAAATTTGGTAGATATGATTAGGGCCAACCCAATTCAAATTTGTCCATGGAAAGTTGTTACGAGTTGATACGTAAAAAAACCATGTTCGCCATGAATCAAGCAAAATTTTGCATTTTTGGCGGATATCTTGTATTTTCTGAGAATTATTGAGAAAATTATGAAAAGGCTACTTATTACACACTGGGCCAATGTTAATAAAACTTGGCTAAACCTTCTGCACAGAAATTAGATTGGTAAATTTTTCCAGTGGTCATCTCGTTATCTTCAGTTGTGACAGTGGCAAATAATTCCAGGTGAGTGATACAGGCCCCTTAGGCCTCTTGTTTAGATAAAATGTCTGAACAGTCCAACACGAAGAAGTTATTAGTTTGGTTGGCATCTATCGAATCCCTGATTCCAGGTGCCATTCACGCCATTCAAGCTGCTTTTATTTCACTCTATTAATGGTAACTTCCCCAATTTTTAGCTCACCTGGCCTGATTCACCACATTTAGCTAGAAGTGCCATACCGAGGTAGGCTCTAAAAAATCTATTCAGATTTTTGATATTTCAATTTTTGGGGTAAAAAACTTAGATTTTGTGAAAATCTTACTGAAAACTGTCAAAACTCATCTCTTTAGTTTACTGACAGATTTCAACCATATTTGGCTAGAAGGATCCTGTGGAGGTAGACTTTATAAATTCTATTCAGACCTTTTATATTTCAATTTTTTTGGCGATAAAAAAACTTAGATTTTTGAAAATTTTACCAAAAATGTCATAGCGCATCTCCTCCTTAGTTTACTGGCAGATTTTACCAAAAACTGTCAAAACGCATCTGCTTAGTTTCTTGATAGATTTCAACCAAATTTGGTTAGAAGAATCCTCTGGAGGTCGGCTCTAGTTTAAAATGTCTTTAAAAATCTTTGAAACCGCTTGGGGGATTGATTCAAAACTCATGAAATATCATCTAGTTCCAGTGGTCATCTCATATTGTTCAGATATGTCAATGGCCAATAAGTCCAGGTGAGTTATACAGGCCCTTTGGGCCTCCTGTTACACTTGTACCCTCTTATACTCCTGCTTGGAGAGAGGCGACGAGGAGTGAAGAAGATTGCCTATGTTTTCAGCGATCGTCAGTTGGCCGAACTGAGACGTGATCCCAGGGTCGCCGGTTTCACAGCTCTGCTCGTTACCGCCTCCTCAACAGTCCAACTCTACTTCCTCGGTTCCTTTTATAGCAAATGAGAGAGCAATCCGTTTCTGACGACGGCATCTGATTGGATGAGGATGGTTTCTTATGGAGATCTCCATACTGACTGGTCCAAAGATTTTAATGATCAGAGCCATTCTTCTGTGTTAGGTAGAAATGTGTTTTGGTGTCTGTACGGTTCCTGGCTTGTCAGAATCATTTTTAGCACCCCTTTATAATTAGACATTAGTCTTATAAATGTGTGTCTTTTTTAAACTTAGGGTAAATATCCTGGGCATAAAAGAGCTTTCAGGTAATTCAAACTTACTGATATTTGGCGTTGATGTAGGTTTTTAAGGTGCGTCCATGTGTGCATGCTCACGCACACATCCACTCAAAATGCACTTAGGCATGCTTATTATTATCAATTGGCATGTATACATACAATCATTTGCAAATCCAGTGTGCACAGTGATACACATGTGTGGCTAAGGGTCTGGGCACAACATCCGATCTTGTGTTATTTTGCGTAATTAATTGATTGATTAATTCTGTCCATACCTGTGGGCGTATATGCGCGGCCCCATATAATAAAGTACATCAAGCGGGTACTATGATGTACCATATGTAATGAAGTGAAAAATCAAGAGCAATGAGGGATTATGAACCGTTATCTTATAACCTATGTCTTACTTTCGCTTTGGACACAATTTGAAGTAAACTACTCAAAATTTTGTAATAATTTCAAATTTTTTTCTCCTTGCACATTATAGCCTTTGGTGCATAGATGTTATTTGTGTAATAGCAGTTTCTGTAAATTGATTTTTCAACTCCAACATTAGTTGTTCTTTTCTTGTTTTTCAATTTGGTTTATATTACTGCATGTGATTTGAGTGTTGACAACACGAGCTAGAGCTACGGTACTCTAGGATTAAACCAATTAATGTTTATTCACTGCAGTTCAAGCAGTGTTGGTGAGACAAACCTTTGACAGTCATTCACAAAAATTAGTTTCTAGCATTTCTCACCTTTATGAAGTAAAAAAAAAGAAGATACCGTGAGCATCATATATGCCACGCATCGCCATCAATTCTGGATTAAATATTGCATTTAGCTAGACTGCAAGCTATCGTAGTCACATAAGATGAACAAATTAAACCAAAAAATGTTGAGTTCTGCTACAAATATTTTAGCTAATTATAATGTCAGAATTTCTGTTATATATACTATGGGTACCGAAGTTCGTGAATCTAAGCAAGTAATGCACTCGTGAAAGAAAACTCTTAAACAGATCTGCGCAAGAATTTAACACAATGTGAAATAACACTTCCGAATACAAACAAAAAGTTTTCAGTATAAAATTTTAATTTTTAAACAAATCCCAAGCATTTGAATTGACCCACCTCGCCAGGTTATGTGTGAAATAGCGGTACCGAATTTCGTGAATTGGTGATTATGCATCTTCAGCTGTCTGGTACATGCTTGTAAATCCTTAAATATCACGGTATTAGTTTGTTGAATGTTTCAACTGCTAATTTTGCCTGTTTCAACCGATAAATTAGTCCTACATAATGACTGTATAAACTATAAAAGCAGTTGATACATTTGAAGAGAAGCTAGGGTCTTTAAAACATGTTCAGCAGGCATAAAGGAAAGAATACAAAAAAATTCTATCGTTAAAAAAAACATGTGTGCACTTTCTGTTAATTTTGACATTTCGGTAAATGATTAGTAAGCACCCACCCCTTCCTCTAGAGCCTCTCCAATAAAATTTAGACGTGCTCCGGTCAATCAGGCTAATCGTCAATCAGGCTAATCCGACACGGCGAAAAAATGTAACCAAAACAGGTGGTAACTTTGGATTGTAAAGATTGCTCATTTTAGGTGCTAAATAAGCGCAAGTAAGTAATCTAAGAAAGTGCATTAAGGAAGCTTGCAATTTTTATCATTACCATCAGTAATTGTATGAAAAGTTTCTTGTTTTGACCGTATTTTGCTCAAAACTTTGTCAAAAGCTTCAGAACTGTCAATCAAAACGTGGGTACTCTGTAGATGCGTTCCATGTAACGTTACATTATAGAACGAGAGCGATAAAAACAAATTCACAAATTTCAGTACTCACAAATTTAAGCAACTCGACCATACCAGACTTCACAGATTATAAATCTTAGTTGAACCATGATCATTGAATCGATAGTTTGTTATGAATAGTGGGAACATTAGATGATCGATGGATAAACTTGGAAAGGTTCATTGATGACGATGCATCGTCACCAATGGATCTTTCAAGTTTATCCATCGATTATCTGATGTCATATGATGTCATAATTAACTTAAGTGACGTGTATGCTGACGTCATGATCATGGTGTCATGAATGATTCAAAATAGTCCGTCTTTGGCGCTTAATAGTCAGACATGTGCGAATTGTAGGTCTTTACCATTTAATAAACATTCTGTTGAATATTTTGAGACTATTTTGACTGGGCGCTGTTGCTGCCATAAGCAAATTAGTTTGAAAATATTTAACAGCTTAACAGTATTTTTTTTTGGAAATTGATAGTCAGGGTGTTTAGGGATCGATCGATCCCAACATGAGTGAAGTGTGGGTGGAGGTTAGATACAGATGGGTGGGGCATAACTAAAACTGGAAAGGTCCATTCTTGATTAAGTATTGCATTTAGCTAGACTGCAGGCTCTCCTAATCACATAACATCAACAAATTGGACCAAAAAATTGAGTTCCAGTACAAATATTTTCGCTGGTTTTAATGTCAGAATTTCTATTATATACCAGACTACACAGGTTCTAAATCTTCTAAATTCATTGAATTGATAGTTTGTTATGAATAGTGAGAACATTAGAGTAGGCCTGTTAGCTCAGATCAGTATCTACTCTCCTCAATAATTCTTGAGGAACCTATAACCAATTATGTCATTACCGTGGTAATTTTTTTAATAGCCTTAACATTAAAATGGACATCGACTAAGCAAAAAAATGTTCTCACCTGCCAATCAGAAGTGAGACAATAGGTATTACTTCTATGGTAATGCCATCAAGTTTTGCAGTTAGCAAACCATTTTGTTTTGTATTTCAGGTTTAGTTGAGCCTTTTGGAACCAGACTTACACATCTGGTGCCTATACTATGTAAGAAGTAGCACACAGACATTGGGGTGGGGGGTCACAGGGTCAAAGTTCAAGATCACTAATCTTGGTACAAAAAAACTCTGCAAAATTTAATCATTTGACAAAGACAATAGACGAGACATTTACATTTGTGGAATCCTTGTTGACTTTCTTGACCTATCTTGAGCATCATACAGTTAACAGTCTGATTTCTGGGGGTTTCCACGTGACATATTCCAAGGGTTAGATCTCTGGACCTGCTAAATATTTTGAAAAATTTTTAACTGAAAGTTGTTGGTGACTAAGCCACCAACAACTTTCAGTCAAATTGTTTTCAAAATATTCTGAACACCTAGAGTTTTTGCTCATTGAAATTAGTGTTTGGTGACTTGTAGCAGCGAGTTAATTAAACGTTTTGAAAAGGAATGCATGCATATTTCACAATCTCTCAGTTGACTGTCTCTGAATTGTTGCGTAGACAGTGACAGTGGCGCACGTTCATAGCTTTGAGACTGACATGTATTCTTCCAGATGTGGGGCTAGCATATATTCATGTATTAACATTGGGCTGATGATCGACTAGTGCCACTAGTGGAGGAATGCATGTAGTGATTCCTGTCCCATACACTTGACTGGTACTCCTCATGAGATCTGTAACAACTATTGTCTTCACCATATGTGGGCTTCCACTTACCTGTGCCCACAGTGTTGAGGAGTACCTGTTGAAATATAATAAGCATAGCTGAGTTTGCCCTTTCCCCAAATTTGTTAGATAGATTAATAAATCATTGAAACTACAAGTTAAGAGTTGGTGTTTTGTTTTATATAAATCCTATTATTATTACAATTCCTGTCCCATGGCACCATGAATAATGTTATTAAGAAACCATGTTCAATGCTGCTATGTTTTTATGCACCTGTCAATCAGATAGAGGACAACTTGACCAACTGTATTGACAACAACAACAACAACAATAACAACAGCAATAACAACAACAACAACTGTGAGTCAAATCCCCTTCAAACACATCGTATATCTTACATTTCTGTTCCTTGAAACCCAGTCGCTGTGAATTCCTAATGAGAACGATTAAGCTTAATCACTTCACACAGACAGTGTGATTAAGATGTAGTGATAAAATGTTTAGTGAGGCAGGTTTACGTAATTATATAACCAAGCACTCGTCTGTCCGAGTAGGTCCATAACTACATAGCATGTTCCTTACACTCGTGACATGTATCTTACACTCGTGAGAGCAATTCGATATTTGTATCAAACGATAAATACTGCCTTAACAAGGACAGTTTTGTGCGAAAACAATTTGACAGAATGCCATTGTTTCCTTCATAGACAAAAACTAAACCTTCAGGGAAAACTGGAACTATGCTGTTGGTTGTTATGTTGTCTTTAAGAATTGTTGTCAGCGTTAAAAACACCGGCGTTGTAGTAATTCTCATGTCAAATTGCCAACTGTATAGTTTGAGGTGAATCCCAGATGATGAAATGGCTGCAGAAACATTGTATTGATGATTACAGCTTACTGAAGACTGTCACGCCCATTTGTTACAGTGTTTGTTTCATGACCTCTAGTGGATCAAAGGATTATAATTCTTTGATTGAATAGCGCGTAATGAGCATTTGTCAAGTAAATATCTATACTGATGACATAATTATACACTAGCATGCGCGCACCCACCATATATATGTATATTACAGCCCAGAAATAACTTTAAATGTTTCCTAAACAAAATAAAACGTACTGTTGAATATTTTGGACTTAATTTGATTGGAAGCCATTGCTCATGGCAGAATAGCTTCCAATTAAATTAAGACCAAAATATTCAACAGAACATTTCCTACATCATGTTCAAAATTGTACTAACTAACATGTTTCTGTTTTTGTTTTGGGCTCATGATAACTTATTTATGAGCCTAAGGCAGCAATGGCTTCCAGTCAAATTAAGTCGAAAATATTCAACAGAATGTTTTATTTTGTTTTGCAATCTTTGTGTGTGCGAAGCTCTGTCACATATCAGAACCAGATCATGTGACCTACTTTTTATGCTCCATTGAACATGATTTGATGTTGCTGAACATCATAGACAACTGTTGTCGGGGATGTAGTTTCAACACTTCACAGACTGTCACCAATATCTGAATGCATGAATCCATCTTAGGATAAAGTTAAATGTCACGTTTCAAAAGTCACGAATGTGTAACTTGCATTTCATAATTCAGAGAATATCAATGGAACCTACAGACACTTACAGTAGGCAAAGATCAGTTTACGCCCAGACAAGCCTCTACAATTATGCTGTCCATTGACCTTGTCTAGAATAAAGGTGAATTTGGACTTGTTACCATGGTTTTCATGGATGTTGTTGAGGTTATCAAAGGATCATGTCTTCCTTAATTGTCTTCTTACAATAATTGAATTTTTTAATTTATTTTTTGCTAAATTAAAAAAACCCTAATTGTTTAATTAGCACACAGTTAGAATGTTTCGCTACTGTAAATATAAATTCCGAAATTTACAAGTATTAATTTTATAGATTACTGGTATTGCCAATTGACTATCTATTCACCATCCAATATTAGTCAATATAATACAATACCTATTAGAAATCACCTTCGATATATGCAACTGTTTGGTTTGCTTTAATCGCCAATCTGACAGATTATTCCCCTAAAAATACCCATTGATAACACGCTGTTATGTAACCGTGCCTAAAAGTTTAAATTTCTCTAAATGTACTCCTGACATTCTTCTGGGTTTTTGATGTCCCTTGCAGGATTATCCTGCTAGCTGTGACTTCAGAAATCAAGCAGGCTTTGATTGACAGCTACTGATTTGTGATTCTAAAGCAGACTCATCAATCTTAATCAGGGTAATGGCTCCATTTTCCCAGGAAGCTTCATCGCAGAATGTCTTTATAAATAAAATACTCTCTTTGACTGTGTTTAGAAATAATTTGCTCCAAATAGACACTTGGAAGGCAATTGAAATTAAAGTAGTTCTCTGATTGTTTGAGGTGTTTTATAAGAACTGAATGATGGCAAGTCTTACATTAAGAATTTATCTGTGCACTTCTTTGTCATTTAAACTTTTAATGGTCATACCGGCCCAAACCGGCCTCTTCTATGGTCCTTTGGAATGCCCTTTTACGGGCCATGAGAATACAATTTTTGAAAATTGCCCACTGGAATGACTGGCTCGCTAACCGAACTGGTGATTCCTGTGAAAATGTTCTAAAATAGTCTTCTTTTGGCTTGCGAACGGACATTCATTACACTGGAATTTAGACCATCTTGACCATTATAGGGTTAATACAGAATTATGGCAGGTTGTGTGGAGAATTTCTTGCATGATTACAATATTACTCCTTCGACTGTAACACACTGCCTAAGGTGATGCATTACCTGTTTTATTAAAAAATGTCAGATGTGTAAATAAACACAGCGCAAATTGTAAAAGTAGTGCTCAGTTATGGGTGAAAATGAGGCCTAAAAACTGGAATTTTATTAAATTATATTAAATTCCTTAATATCTTTCAGTTAGCCAGAAACTGTTACTCACTATGAGAAGATAACGGCTACAGGTTTCCTTGTACATGTACAGAACATGGTTACATTGAAATTGGTTCAGGTTAACTTCAAATTATTCCAAAATCAACCAATGTATAATTTCTTAACGGAATAGTATCAGTTTATTGTTTCTTCACAATTCATAAATAACTTCAGTATTCTACATCGGTTAGGGAATGACTAATGAATATGGGCTATTGTCACAAAAATACAAAACCTAAAGCATGAAGACTAATTGGCAATGGACAGCCAGAATTAGAGGAATATTGTGATAATATGCGGTGTATGAAAAGTAAATAGTGCGTTGTCGTAAGGTAACAGTCACTAACTTCATTAAGTAATTATTGTTGGAATTATGGACACCTTGCCTAGGTATTCTTGTTCATTATATTTATTATCCCTTTAACGGTCCAAATTTGTCTGAAAAATTGAAATTTTTGTTCAGTGAATGTCCATCTGCAGGGCAAGAGAAAACTAATTTTATCACTGAAATGATGGTGGTCAGTTATTGAACCAGGCATTCCAGTAGTACAATTTAGACTTCTCTTGGTGAACAATGGACATTCCTCAAGACCCCTGCAAAGACCATCTGTGGCAGGCTTAACGGTTAGCACTTACCACTCTGGTTTCAAAATTTTTTATTTTCAGATTAAATTAAAAGATGAACTGGTGTTCATTTTTCAACAAATTTGGTGGGAGATGGTGCTGTCATAGACAGCAACATCTCCCACCAAATTTGTTGTAAAATGAACACCAGGTTCTTTGCTAGTAACACTGTAAAAAGTAGAATATTGACATCAGAATGCTATGGGTTAATCATTATAAAGTCCTTATAGATATTTGAATCTCTTTTCTATTGCTGACTTAGACAGCAGCCACTCTCCTGATCTGGAAGGCAGGAGATTGACAGCCCGGTATTGTAATATATTTACAAAATGAACACCACTGTAGCGCTAGAAATTTATTTCAGCTATTAATTCAGCATTACGATGGTTAAAGAGAATGTCATCTTTGTGGTTCGAGGCAGTAAGGAGGTTCTCAGTCTGGAAGGTAGCAGAAAATTAAATAATAGATCCATCCAAATATAATTACTGTTACTGCCTCAGGCAAATAATGTTATAGCATTATGATTTGCTCTTGCCAAATATATGCATGTATGGTTATGTACGTGCGTGCGTGAGTGCACGTGCGTGCGCATGCATGAGTGCGTGTGTATGCGCGTGCATGTATCTAATGGACCTTTCAAGTTTTAGCTATGCCTCACCCATCTATAGCTAAGCTCCTCCCACACCTCGCTTGTGTTGGGATCGATTGACTATCAATTTCCAGAGAACTATGCTGGTTGAATATAACTAATCTGATGGTAGCCCTTTATTAAACAGTAAAGACATACAATTCATACAACAACACTTAGTCCATCATCAGCTATTTGTTCGTGACATACTTATCTACGTCATTCATGGCATCATTGATTATGACGTCATCCTACACGTCACGTAGTTGATTATGACCTCATATGATGGGTGGATAAACTGGAAAGGTAAATTCTCCCTGTGTTAAAAGCAACACAACCATCTGAGCCACTGCCCTGCTGCATCATAACGAAACGTGATTATTTATTGCAAGACTACAAAAGGCAAATCTTTCACATAAATTGCCTGCCAATAGCTCTCTGTCCGTGGCATATCAGCTCTTTTGCTCTTTTAACGTGTGAGCTAAATCCAGTATCTTTTGTCCTGAAACGGTATTTTGTCTTAGAACACATGTTGTTTGTCTAGAAAGGTTCTGCTTGTGATTCACTGTACATAATCTCAACTGTATCTTAATATACAGCTGTTTCTGCTTCTGTAAGAAAAAGCATCAGAATTTTATTCTAACATTATTCTTTTCCGGCACTGCAATTAGATGCTCTGAGTGTTTGGTGAAAATCAGTCAATTTCATTTTAATTCTACCAGTGAAAGTAATACTAAGAGCAGCGTCATCCAACATTTAACCCTTACCACTCTGATGTCAATATTCTATCTTTTACTGTGTCAATATCAAAGAAATTGGTGTAGGTTTTCAACAATTTTGATGGACATGTTGCTGTCTACGACAGCACCATCTCCCACCAAATTTGTTGAAAAATGAACACCAGTCAATCTTTTAATTTAATTTGAAAATTTAAAATTTTGACACCAGAATGTTAAGGGTTATGGGTGATCAATATCTCATAGCAGTAGTGGGTTCTACATGATGGTTTGTGAATTGTGCAGGTTTTATTTTTTTTATTGTAATCAGTGACACAATGTCAACTGGGCACTGAATGTTTAAAATTTAAGTATACGTGATTACCGCAATATGTGGAAACCATACCTAGACATCGTCCCACCAGCTTAAGGAAATTGGAAAATTAAAAACAACATAATAGGCATGACACACACCGATATTTGTGCCATATCTCATTTTACAATGCACAAGACTTGTTGTTTGACTATGAATGTGTATTTGGATGAAGAAGTTATTCGTTTGATTCGCGTCTATCGAGTCCCTGATTCCAGGTCCCATTCATGCCATATCTATGCTGTTTTAAAAATAATATTTTTCAGTCTTATTGGTAGGTTCGCTTCATTTATACTCCAGGATGGAGAGAGGCAATGAGCAGTGAAGGAGATTGCCTATTTTTCCATTGATTGCTCGTCCGTCACCCGATCGTATTTGGATGGCCAGGGTCACTAAGTTTTATGCATGCTTAGGTATGCCATATTGATTAGCATCATATGACCTCTGCCTTAATGATATAGTTTAAAAACCATAAAGCTGTGGTTTATTCTGATCTTCCAAGCCTGTTGTTTGTCTCGAGGTCTTTATATATGCGCTCCCTATACACTCCCGTGACTTTCTCGTGTGCATGGCCACATGGATTAATTAAATCCCTGTATTTGGGTAATGAGCACTATGTTACATTAGATAATAAAATACCATGTTTATTGTAATGCTATTCAGATATCAGCATATGTCTCATTTACTGGGATATGCTGATACTTTTCTATGAGGAAATTTGACCCAGGAAAATTGAGATTGAATAATGAGATTATAATTCACCTTTCCAGAGTATCCATCTATCATCTGACCTCGTATGACGGCATAATCAGCCCAGCGCATGTATGATGATGTCATAATCATTACGTCACAAAGGGTTCCATATCGACCATCACCAAATCTCAAATACTCTGACACGTTGTATGAATTGCATGTCTTTGTAATTCTTTGCTATTTAATAAACATGCTGTTGAACATTTTGAAACCAATTTGACTGGGCGCTGTTGCTGCCTTAGGCAGCAACAGCACCCAGTCAAATTGGTTTCAAAATATTCAACAGCTTAAATGTATAGTTTTTTAGAAATTGATAGTCAGGATATTCAGAGATCGATCGATCCCAACACGAGCGAGGTGTAGGCGGAACTTAGCTAGAGATGGGCGGGGAATAGCTAAAACCGGAAAGGTCCATTAGCTAGCGCTTGAATCCTACAAACCAGATGATATTTAATGGACCTTTTCAAATTTATCCATCTGTCATCTGATGTCATATGACGTCATAATTAACTAACCGATGTGTATGATGATGTCCTAATCATTAGATCATGAATGATTCAATATAGTCTGTCTTTAGCGCTTAATAGTCCAACATGTTGTACGAATTGTATGGCTTTACCATTTAATAAATATTCTGTTGAATATTTTCAAACTAATTTGACTGGTCACTGTTGCTATCATAAGCAACAACAGCGTCCAGTCAAATTAGTTACAGAATATTCAACTGTTTACCGGTATAGTTTTCAGGAAATTGATAGTCAGGGCATTCTGAGATCGATCCCAACACGGTTAGGTGTGGGTGGAGCCTAGCTAGAGGCGGGTGGGGTGTAGCTAAAACTGTAAAGGTCCATTACACCCCGGTCCTACGATTGTGAAGGAGGGTCTTTAGGTAAGTTTTTGCTTTCATGCATAGGACCATCATATGCATGTGCCTCTGTGCAAATTTTGGGTTTCATTATATAACTTCAATTTTGCATGGAGTTTTCTTATGATCTTTCACTATCACCTTATCAATGGTCAGCAAAGAAGCTTATGATTTTGTATGTGGAGTAAATTTGTACTACTACTGCGGCTGCTGTGGCTGCTTCTACTACTGCTGCTGCTACTGCTACTGCTGCTGCTACTACTACTACTACTAGTACTACTACTACTACTACTACTACTACTACTACTACTACTACTACTACTACTACTACTACTACTACTACTACGTTTCACTTCATTAATTGCTATACGCCACCATAGCTTGCTCAATACCAAGACAAAAAAAAGATATTGTCCTTAATGCGGTAATGAAATGGATCATCCTGTCTGTTTCCAAGTTAAACACAGACAGCAAATAAGCTGATTATCTCTGTACAAGAAATAGGATAAGCGCAGGTGTTTTAATACACAGGCTCACAAGTCATGATTTGTAAACATTTTTAGGATTATACGCATGTAAGATAAATTAGTAAATTTGGCCCTATGTTTCTCACTGTCACTGAAAGTTCCCCAACAATGTGCATCTATGTTTACTAATGTTCAAAGAATGTACTGTGCACAGAAAGCTTTGGAATTCACTGTATTCGGTGCCAATACCTATAAAGTTGGTATCGGATGCCTCTGCTCAAAGCTATTAAAAATTGCTACTTTACCAAACTAAAATAAGATGGATCTGATTACAGCATCTTTTCATTTTTCCAGAATACAGTGCATCATCATAGTCATGATCATCATCATCATCATCATCATCATCATCATCAGAAATACATATGCACATGTGTACACATGTTAAAATAAAATGGTTGAACACATGAAAACTTAATAGCAGGAGTGTGTGTTGACATAATTCTTTGTTATTTTCGGAAATTTCCCTTCACACAGTGACACTACCATCACTGATATTTGACCTGGTGTAGTCGACACTAAGGTTTTCAATGGTAACAAGTACATATGTTTTCAGCAAATTTAACCAACCTTTACATGTATTCACTATCACATGTTTTATATTGAAATAGGAGCATAAATCAATTGGTTATATAAGCCTGTCAAACGTGTAGATGATCATGATTTTTATTGTTCAGGTGTGTCAGTTGGCAAAATTCTGTGTAGGCCCGTGTGATGCCACAAAATTCTCAAGTCATTTTCCTGTGGAAGCTGAAAATACTGACACACAGTAATCGTTTGCAGAATATTTACACTTAAGCAAAGCAATGACATATACAAATATGTTATATTGCGTTTATTTTCAATAAATTAAGCCAAGGAAATATCTGTTTTCTCTGGTCTTTATATGCTTTAAGACTATTTCATAAATATTAAAGATTCAAACTATATAGTACATTTTGTATTAGATGGCATATTGTATTGAAGAATAACTGCACTCACTGTAGCCACTACTTTATTATCATGCACATATATCACTCTAGAGAGCTGAGTGGATGAGGATAATCTGACCAATGTCAATAAATTAAGGAGGATAGTTGGCAGCAACTGCTGGCAGAACAATTTGCTGAATAGGCCATCTCTGTCATGCAATATCAGCAAAATGAATTATATCTCAAGCACTCATTTCTCTGGGTCTTGCTGTGGAGAAAATCTCTTTTAAAGTGCTATAATGGACATGCTTTCAGGGGAATCCTATTTAGGTACTAATAGCGGAATCCTTTGCTTGCGCCCAGCAGTATAACGCTGATTATTAATCTCTGTGTTTCAGTTACAATATAGTAATTGATGTATTTGCTAATGACTTTGTAGATTTAGAATCGATTACATGAAACATTTTGCCAGAAGCATGTGTTAATTTTCCACTTGTGCGCACTCTAAGATAAATGAAGTGTACAGAATACAGATTCCCAGCCATTGTCTCAATTACTCTTTAAGCCGCTGACATATACAGTTAAGCCCCCTTCCATCCCCCCCCACCCCCCCCCCCCTCCCAGGTGGACTACCTACCTTTTTGGAGTACTAGAAAAGTAATCCGAAGTAAGTCCAATCGATCACAAAATGTTTTACTTGTGTCAGCATTCACACTTACACAAGTTATGACAAGTAAGCAAATCTTTTTGATTGATTGGACTTTCTTCGGATGTAGCCTATCTAGTGCAATCACCACCTTTAAGTGTATTATTTAAGATGCTTAGTTATAACACTATATGTTTCAAGAATTATTACATGCCAGTTTTATATAGTGACCACTTTGTGGATACTTACTCCTTTAATGGTCAAATTTAGTCAGGAAAATCACAATATTTTCTTACTGATTGTCCATTTGCAGGCTAAGAGAAGACTATTTTTGAAAATTTACCACTGGAATGACTGGCATAGTTATTACTGACGATTGATTAATTAACAAATGATGGAGTGTATTAAGACATTCATAAGCTTGAGTAGCAGATCAGACCCCTCAATGGAGGAATCCGGTTTTAGCTATGCCACGCCCGTCTCTAGCTAAGCTCCACCCACGCTTTGCCTTCATGAATAGCAATTTCCAGAAAACTGTATAGGAAGGCTGTTGAATATTTTAAAACTAATTTGACTGGATGTTGTTGTTTCCATAAGCTGCAACAGCGCGCAGTAAAATTTGTTTCAAAATAATCGACAAAATGTTTATTAAATAGTACAGACATACAATTCACACAACTTGATCGACTGTTAAACATTTGTGACGGGCTTAACTACGTCATTCATGACATAATTGATTATGATGCCAGCCTACATGTGACATTCTTGATTATGATGTCATTTGATTGATCGATAACCTGGATTCATCAATTAGGATTGAATTTCAAGATCTTTGTTCTCTAGCAGAATTTACAGGTCCATATCCTTTGGTTGGCAGCTCTTTCAAGGAAATTTTTATGCACTGAAAGCAAGACAAAGCATAAGTTGATAATCAAATTGACATTACCTGACATCTGAAGGAAGCACGCTGCACATTATCAATGGTTACGTTTGACAGTTGAATAAATAAACATCGCTACCCTTAGCTCCAGACGTAATAATCTGTGATTATAGTTAGCCAGTCAGTTAGTCTAGCGAGAAGAAATCCATGAGATTATGTGTTTTATCTGATTTTCTAAATCACCCATGTTCTGTCCGAGTCAGTTATTCCCAGAGCTGTAGGTTTTCACAGATATTCATTGCGTGATAAGAAAATGGAGAATCGCTATTTTCCTCTTCAATTTTAACTATTAATATGTTAAAAAAACAAGTAATAACAATGAAATACTTTCAAATACATATAATCCTGATCTGTATACGTTTATTTCATGCAAAGCACAAGTAATATACTGTTGTATCCGTGAACCCTCAATTGTACAAATGAACATCTCTTATCCGATGCATTAACATCATGAAACTAACTAAAGATATCCAAGATGGCCACTGGTCCAGTTAATGATGTCCATTGTCAGCACAAGTATAGTAACTTACAGCTCTAGAGAATTATCTGACCAAACACGAATCTCTCCACCCCACCCATGCCAACATCCCCGATCAAGCAAAGTAGTTTAAGCGTCAAATAAATGTTGACATTTCATTCTCATTGCTCCATTAACAACAGGTCTCGATGACAAACAACTCATCTGTATGCATGAAGTTAGTAATCAAATTGTGTGTTCCCATTACTGATAGTGACTCGGACAATAGTCAGAGTTTGACCATGAGATTGTCTTATAGGGTAACCTAGTTACTGGTTAAATTGAACATCATTATGGAGATCATGATGCGACTTGGCCATGTGTACCTATGTGGATCACATACTGTGTTTAAATTACATTCACACATATCATTCTCAGGGGCGAGAGTTTTCTATGTCAGTTACACAGCAGATGAAATCTGTGGAATATTCTGAACGTGACATATCAGGAAGTCATTAATGTTGCAAGGGACAATGACTTTCAGTAATATAATTTTCAGAATATTCAACAGATGTGTAACTATAATGTAGAATAATCTCAGTTACAAGGATAGAGTGAATGAATTGGATTGATGAGATATCCTCAGGACTTGATTATAGGAGCACTGGTTCCGGGAAGTAATGTGTCAAATATTTCTCAATCATCTTTGTATATTTGGTTATTGAGTTAATTCTTATTTCCCCTCCCTGCTCCATCACATCGGTATGTTCCACAGCCAGTAATATTAGTGAAACGTCTTCAGAATTGAGAATTTCAAGCAAATGTTTTTTGAAGTTTTAGTATTGATGCGGTTCTACCCATTGCACTCAGGAGCTCACTCATTTCTTGTTTTATCAAACACAGGGTTGTACATTCTTGACTGCTCTTTTTAGCCTTTAATGGTCAAGCCAGCCAAAACTGGCCACTGAAGTCGATTTGAGCAATGTCCATTTGCAGACCAAGACAGGACTACTTTTGAAAATTGACCACGAATGTCTGGCTCGATAAACGAGCCAGTCATTCCAGTGGTAAATTTTCAAAAATAGTCCTTTCTTGGCCTGTAAATGGACATTCAATAAGCAACTATATAGATTTTCTTGACCAATTGGACCATTAAATGGTTAAACATAAGTATGCTAGACTGCATCTTTTCTTTAATCTGCTGAATGATGATTCAGGATCTTGTTGAACTCGCCATGCTTAAGCATTAACATACATTACTATAATATCTGGAAGCACATTGCTATTCTTCCACCTATATATTTGGGGTCATGTTTTGGCACTCCAATGGTGGTAAGATAGTATTGCGGTGGAAGGTACAGTGCTTAGAATATACAGATCTTTAACTTTAATTATTATCTTTAATATTGTATCTTTTACAGTGTCAATAGCAAAGAAACTAGTGTACATTTTTCAACAATTTTGGTGGAAGATGTTGCTGTCTACGACAGCACCATCTTCCACCAAATTTGTTGAAAAATAAACACTGGTTCATCTTTTACTAATTTGAAAATTTAAAATTTTAACATCTGATTGGTACGGGGTAAATATGTCTCGCTTCAGCCTGGAAGCAGTGTCATCTGGTGAGAATGGGAAAAGATATGAAATCCTTCAGCTGCATTGAAACAACACATGCACTGTTCAGACACATAGTCATCTCAAGATAAGTCAGTATTTGCTATGAGAGTCCTGTTAAACTAAGAGTACACAGCTTTCTATATGGATCTGCTGTCAAACTAAGCGTACATTTAGGCAATCAGACTGAGTAAGCAAGGCTTGCACATGCAAAATCGCCATGCGATCTGTCCAGAAACTCCAAATTCTGACTTGGTGTTGTGTGATCGTTCTCATGTAATATAGACATTATGACATTATGTGATTCAATTGCCAAGATAATAATGTAGGCAATGCATACATAGAGGATCTCACAAGAGTTGATAATGGAACTTTCCAGATTATCCATCAATCATATGACATCATACTCAACTATTTGATATGTACGCTGACATCATAATCAATGATGTAATTCAGTTCATCATGAACGCATAATTGATAACAAACTAAAGCGTTGTGTAGGAATTGTATGTCTCTACTATTTAATAAACATGCTGATAGGCGGCAACAGCACCCAGTCAAATTAGTTTCAAAATAGTCAACCGCTTAAGTGTATAGTTTTTTGGAAATTGATTATCACGGTGTTAGGAATCAATTGATCCCAACACGGGTGAAGTGTGGGTGGAGCTTAGCTAAAGATGGGGTGAGTTATAGCTAAACCTGGATTCCTCCATTCCTATCCAATTTATCTCAGAGTTTTAGTAAGTTCTCATTTGGAATGAGATTTACCCCTTTAACACGCATATCAGCCAAAAACGGTTTCTGCATTGGTCTTGAGAAATGTTAATTTGCAGACCAAGAGAAAACTGTCTTTGAAAATTTACCATTGGAATGACTGGCTTGATAACCGAGCCAGTCTTTCCAGTGGTACATTTTCGAAAACATTCTTCTTGTGGTCTCCAAATGGACATTTTCTATGAGAAAATTTAAGTTTTTAAAACAAATTTGAGGGTTAAAGGGTTAACCATTTAACCCTCGAATTTATTCAAGAAAATTTTCTCATAGAAACTGTCCATTTGGAGACCACAAGAAGACAATGAGTGTTAAAGGGTTAAACAAATGTGATAAATTTAATATGAAATGGCAATGAGTTTTGAGATTCTATATATCGCATAGGCTATTCGTTCAAATAATCACATCAACTCTTGCGATTTTCTTAACATTTTATGTTCTTGTCGAGCGCTATGCGAAGCTGAGAATAACTCGACATCATAAGCGATCCAAATGACATTCTGCATGTACCAAAAATTAGGTATATGCTCAAAGATTTTAACTGGAGATTTGAATCGTCAAGCGGGTATCTGACCTCAGGTGCAGTACTTGATCTCCTTTTCACTACTGAGGGCTCTGCCTCAGCATTTCGCGACAAAACATAAGTTGTGCAACATCTTGATGATAAATTTCAATGAAACACTCAGAAAATTAAATTGATCTATCAGAAAATAATTTTAAATCTGAAATACTGTTTCATTGAAATTTATCATCATATTTCATGACTACTAGTACCATAACAAAAAAATGACACCCATCATCGCTGCCTGCTGGGAAATGTCCCTGGCAAGTATTTCAATCATGTGCATTGTAATACATTCACTTTAACCGATGTCGCTCATGGGATACTATATGTTACACCAGTGGAAAATAAGATGACATGTAATGATTTAATATACCAATTCATTTTTAGCTCACCTGGCCTGAAAGGCCAAGTGAACTTATGCCGTGGCGACCATCCGTCGTGTGTCTGTCCGTCCGTCAACCTTTCCTTTAAACGACTTCTTCTCAAGAACCACTAGGCCGATTTCAATTATATTTGGCAGAAAGCATCCGTCGGGCATAGGGATTCAAGTTTGTTCAAATGAAGTCGATCAACCAATTTGGCAGGTGGCCATCTTGGATTTTGGCCAATTTTAGGAAACATCTTTAAAAATCGTCTCTGAAACCATTAGGGGATTGATGCAAAACTCATGAAATATGATCTAGGGCAAGAGCTGAACCAAGTTTGTTCAAGGGAGCCTGATTGGTCAAATGGTTCGGCGGCCATCTTGGTTGACCTAGTTTTAGCGAAAACAACTTCTCCAGAACCACTGAACGGATGGGGTCGAAATTTGTCGGATATGATTGAGGATTACGGGCCAATAAAGTTTGTTCAAGGGAAGTCGAAAAACATGCCTGCCATGGACCAATCAAAATATAGCATGTTTGGCGCCAAGTCGTGGGACAAGATAAATTTGTTATGACCAAATATGACATTAAGAAATTACATATGAAGTCTGTAATTTCATAAAGTGATGCTATGCCATTATGTTATGGCATTCACAATTTCATATATCATGCGAAAGAATGCATTTGTCGTGACCAAGGGATTATTGCGCAATATCACAAGTAATGCCTAGTAACTTCCCTTCAAATTTAGCCATGGATCGTACGTCACATTTTGCCTGAGAAGCATAGCCACTAGCCCCCAAGCAACCATTATGTCTAATTTGATGTTATGAAATGGCTATCTTTGACATTTACAATAGTTTTATTTCAACACTTCCACCATCCTATATTGGTTTGAAAAGTTTCGACAGCATGGAGATGCTGGATTGTAGCTCTTTATCTCACAGTGTGTAGCAGGCCGCTTTATTCAATAACAACTCATTAAGATACTCTGGCCATTATCAATGGACATTTCCAGAGTAATGAAGTCATAATCAGCTAAGCGGCGTGTAGGATGACATCATAACCATTACTTCATAAATGATTCTATACAGACCGTCTTTAACTCTTAAAAGTCCCACACGTTGTAAGAATTGTATGTCTCTACGATTTAATAAACATGCTGTTGAATATTCTGAAACTAAATTAACTGTCAAATTAGTTTCAAAATATTCAACAGCATACCTGTATAGTTTCCTGGAAATCGATAGTCAGGGAGTTCAGAGATCGATCGATCCCAATACGAGCGAGGTGTGGGTGGAGCTTAGCTAGAGATGGGCGGGGCATAGCTAAAAATGGAAAAGTCCATTGAACCAGTTGCTCTATTTGTATATGTTTGTTAGCCATTCATTGCACCCTCAGGTTTTTATACGCAATTAAATTGTGTTGTCTTTAACACTTTAATCGTCAAGCAGGCCAAAATCAACATATAAAGCAGATTGTAGTGAGATAACCTCTTTATTGATTCTGTTTTCCTATGTTTAAAATAATGTACGACCCAAACGTATATACTGATCTGGCATTTTGTTAACATACTAAAATATTTTTAGCACTCAATTTACTGTTTGCTAAAGTCACCTTACTTGGATATCTCAGAAAACTTTAACCTATTCATTCCCATGTCTCGTAGGTTTTAAGAGATACATCCCTGCATTGGGTGTTCTCTTTAACTCTATTGCAGCTTACTGCTCTAGGGAACCGGTTCCTCTATTCCTATAGAAAACATATAAATGAGTCCATGCGTATGCACACTTCACTAGTATTCTTACTGTCAGTAAATAAATAATAATAATTTGTAATTTAACAACTCGGGAAGGCCGAGGTGGGCCACAGTAAACTGAATGGTAAGTATTTGAGTAAGTTAACAGAACGCCAGACCAGTAGACAATAAAAGGTGGGTTGGTAGATAGATAGCACATTTATACAGCACTTAGTCACACAAATGCATGCTCTAAGCGCTTTACATCTATCCCCTGTTTATTTGTCATTTCATTTTTGCGGCAGCCATTTACTACTGCACATGTATTGCCATCACAGGTACCTATTTACAGCTAATTTATAAACTTCAACTCAGTGTACAGTTACCTGGCGCTTACTATGTTGTAGTAGAGTATGGATGCTGGTTGCAGATTTTGTCACCAGCTAATATATGCTCCTAGTGCGGGTAAGTTAGCTACCACTGGTTAAACATGCAGATTGGTAAACCCCACTAACTATTCTCGTTCCCAGACCCTATTTACAGCTAGGTCAACTGGAGCAATGAAGTGTTAAGTGACTTGCTCAAGGACACAACATGGTGGACTGGCTGGTAAACGAACCGGTGAAATTAGAGTTACGGGCTCCAAGCCCTAATCACTCACACAAAGTGCCTCTAAATTGCAAATAAGGAATGAAAGTATAATCACCAAAAATACTATAAAGTCAACTAAAATGCTGAATTGCAGAAAGAGCACACACAAACACATGTTCTAAATAACAAGCAATAATATAAGCATAAATAGAAGATTTCGGCAAAGAGAATAGACACAAGATGATGAAGAAGATGGCTGACAGACAAGCTAGACAATTGATGACAGTTTGTCGCAAAAAAACAACAGGACTGAACAGTTCAGGTCACACCTAGGTGTCCGCCACGGGCTGTTCCAGAGTCAACAACAAACAGTTATTGGCCTGTGCAGCATCAATAGACTGGTAACAGCCTGTGACATTGCCCTCACCAGGGAAAGAAGCCCACGGAGATCGCCATATCGACACAACTCAGCATCACCCACGGGACACTCGCCAATACGATCTCCATCACCAGCACCAACAGTAGCGCCAACAACACCACAAGCGGCACCATAAGCAGTGGCAAACATTCCATCTGTATCAACAACTGAACAACCACCAGCCAGTCCGGCCTCGAATAGACCCTCCACATCAGGGCTTTCCCTGCAATGGCCAGACAGACCTTGGAATCCCACAGGTTATTCAGATCCGCTCTCCAGCCCTGAACTGGACCGTACCACTAACCTGTGGTACAGAGCACCCACACCGGATGACTGGTGGGAAAAACCATTCCCAACAGAACTCACCAACACCACAGAATTCCTGAGAGATTGGGACGTGGACTGGCGGGAAGAGGAATTAAGACCAGAATCACTCCTGGCTCTTCTAGAAGATTTATAAGGGTCAGAAACAATACCGCTCTACTTTATCGTTCAAAAACTGTGTTCGCATCATCACCAAAAAAACTATTATTGGGATACAACCGAAACTACTCCTACAACACAAAAAACCTCAAAACATCTTATGGAAATATTCTTGATCAGAATATGTCAGTCCTCTGATGAGTAAAGCCATAACAATGGCATGAAACGCTAGTAGTCTGGATCAATATTGGACCGTTTTCGCTAACACGTTAAACAATGACCGACATACTCCTCTTTACCAAAAAAATGATAGCTCTGCAAAACTCAGCAGAGCCACAAAAAATCACTGTCATCCCCCCATTATTCCTTGCCCAAAAACCACCCGCCAAGGATACAAACGGAAAATGTATAAAACCAACACAGTAGCTATGTATACAAACAACCGGGTATATGCAACTAATAATATACACATATACTCACACCTTTGAGTATATAACAAAATAGCCAACCGGGTATACAGGAAAGCATACCCACACAATCAAACGGGTATACAATGACAAAAACAATTGAAAACTACCCCAACAAACGGGTACAAGTACACACCCAAACGGGTACAAACGGGTATAAGTACACAACCAAATGGGTACAAACGGGTACATTTGGTGTAGCCAAAGGGTATAAAAGGAGCGTGTAAACAGCACATCGGCGTCCAGACTCAACTGACACCTCAGTTCATGTCAGGACAAAACAGAAGCAACGGATCAAGCTTTTAGAAACATCAAGCTAGACAATTGAGCCTTAGTTTGAGTGACGAAACTAGTAATGTCCCCGAAGAAAATTGCGAATGAAATGTAGATTCTGACATTCAAACATCAGGTTTTATAATGTCATCCACTGATTAATCTGCATAGAAAGTGAATGAGAACGCCATACCACAACAGTGTGAGCCTTAATGCTAATTGGCCGATTGTCAGTCCTGGAGATATAATCTAGTGATGATGTCTGTAATCCAATTTTTGAGAAGTACGTTTACTAATCAAATTTGTAACCCAAGTAACACAACAATGTTTCGAAATAGATCTTTTAAGTTAGGTACAGGTTTTGTAAAAGGCAGAGACGATTGTGTTTTATACGTAAAATCTCATCAAGCGTAAAGAATGAGACCATCTCTTTCCACCTTGAAATTATCTTACACAAAATGAGCAGTGACCTCCAGGGATGTGAATCTTCCTTTTTTTTGCTGATTTCCTCCTTTTTAAACAAATTTTGAAAATAAAAATTTGCCAGATCTGTCTGAAAGGCCAAAAATTGAAGATTTTTTGGGTAGGCTAGGTTACATTCCTTCTTCTCTGACAGTTCCTTTTTTCTTTCACGTATTCTCATGCCGGGATCTTTGAACACTATCTAACAACGCTACTACAAAAAACTAATTTCAAGAGGTTAAAAATGTTTTTTCAGTTAAGATTATAAGGACAAGAGCAGAATTTGCTTTTGAAAAAGACTTGAGTCAGAGGACAAATATTAGGCATCCCTTGGATAAGATAATGTAAAAACTTACATGTAGTAACTTTAGAACTGGCTTCTAGAAAGTAATGAAGGATAGATGCTAGGACAAAATGATAACCCAACCACAGCACATTCAGAGATTTAAATCATCAAAAGGTTATTCCATGAATCTTTGACTTGATGAAGAGATGTGGAATCGGGCACCAAAATGTGTTGGTAACACAGACTTTTGAAAACTTTAATTCTAGCCTAGTATATTCCCCTGTAAAGAAGTGATTTGAATTGGATAGGAATTCTTGCGTTCAGACAGAAAATGTATATCTGACAGAGAGATCTCTTGCAAGCTACCAAACGGACAGATTGAAGATTTGTGGAATGGTGAGAAGGTAAATATAAAGGTATAAAAGCTTTCCTCGATGGGGCCAGAGCATCCACCTCCAGAGCTTACTCTGGAAGGAAGAATGCTAACAGCAGTGGCAAATAGATCTACATGACAATGACTGTTAAATGGAAGGATTAGACTCCATTATTGACCTGTTTGGTGACATTCAGTGTGTACAAAACGTACTCCGATATGATAGTTGAGACACAAGGAAAATCATTCTATCTGTGAAGTGAGACATGCGAGAGGGATATAGATCTCCTGACATCTACACCACTGAAGGGTGGAACATTAAGACTCCAAACAAAATAAGATAACCTTGATTCTCCCTGCCACTATTGTGGAAATGTGTTGCACTGATGGAAACTGAATGAGCAGATAGGTGTGCTTGACACTGAGAAGAGATCTCCCCACTCTCCATCATTCCAGAATATTGAAGAGGAATACTACTCTGCCTGATTCCATAGACCCTAGACCGAGGGAATTACATAACATCACACACACCACAAACGTTTTGGAGAAAGGAAGGAGTTGTCAGAATTCTCAAACTGAAGACAAATCGAGAGGCGAGAAGGGCCTCATAATATTTGTCCAAGGGATCACTAATCGAAACTGACCCTGAATTCTAGAAATCTGAGGAAGAACCTTGAAGATACCTATGAAATCTTCAGAAGAAGAGACATGCTTGATATTGAATGCAACATGATCTGATGGGGAAAATATTCCCAGCAACAGATCTAACCTAATACATAGGTCGTTGAAAGATTGGAATGGAGATATACGCAACATTTTCTAAAATTTTTAACCACCCTAAAACCTGATTGAATAACTTAGTTGACTGGAAGTATCTGAGATGATAACACATTTAACAATGTTCAAGAGAAAGACATCTAAAAGGATCTGCAGATATATCAACTGATGATGAAGAGATGGTACTGCTGGCACCAAACAGATGAAAATACAGTGGATGCAGTCAGACCGAAGGGCAAATTTATGCTGAATTAGCAGACTCGATCTTGGTAAACAAAACTGATTCAATTTGGCTTAAATTTTAACGCAACTAAGGAACTTGCCATACAAAGGGATTTCCAGATTGACTGTGATCAGGGACCATTTGCCTCTCAGTCAGAGTTAACGTGCCAGTGGCCATTGTACTGCAGGTTACTACCAGGCTGTGAGGATTTATGGTTCAGTCGACAAGCTATGCTTCTCCGAAGCAATGCTTGCCCGTGAGGTAGAACCATGGGTATTTTTAATGAGACTATGTTGTGATCCTTCATATTCTATGCTATAAAATTAATATACAGGTAAGCTATTTGCTATCTTCTGATAGCTCTTGCTCGATATCTGTACATGGTTTGGACACTATTTTTTCACAGAATATTTAATCCTGTGGCAAAATAAGAAGGTGAGTTATTTGGTATCTTCTGATACATATTGTTCCATATAATACATGACTTGTTCAACAAGGACTGCATGTTTTGTCACATTCATGATTAACTCAAAAGTCGATGTAATGGACCTTTCGACTTTTATCTATGCCCCATCCATCTCAATCTCACCTCCACCCACACCACATCCTTGTTGGAATCGATCGATCTCTGAACTCCCTGACTATCAATTTCCAGAAAACTATACATGTAAGCTGTTTAATATTTTGAAACTAATATGACTGCCCAGTCAAATTACCGTAGTTTCAAAATATTTGACAGAATGTATATTAAATAGTAACGACATTGAATTCATACGTGTCAGACTATTAAGCGTTAAAGACGGACTATATCGAATCATTCATGACGTAATGATTATGACATCATCACACACGTCACTTAGTTAATTATGACATCATAAGACATCAAATGATCGATAGATAAACTAGAAAGTTGAATTCCACACCATTAGGGTGAACAGGATTGTTGAGATATACATTAGTTAGTGCTGAAGAAGTGACCGAGTTGGTCACGAAAGCTACACTCAAACAACTTCTACATCCCGGAGAGGTAACTAAGTTTAACTTATTATGAGTCATCCTGGGATTTGGACCAACCATTTCGGAAATACACATTAGGTGTTTTCTGAGATAGCAAATTAATTAAATGAAAGCTTGGGTTCATTTGCATTAATATACTATGGAATTTACGAGTCATGGGAATGAATAGGTTAAAATTTTCTGAGATGTCTAAGTTAGGTGACCTTAGCAAACAATGAATTGAGTGGCTTAGTTTTTTTGTTGTGTTCCAAAACCTGTTGTGTCAGTAGCTGAGTGTCCACTGCATGGTAAATGTTCCTGTTGTTGACATTTGCAAATACACGCGAAAGAGCTCTTGTCTTTGTCAGCCTGAGTGTCTGACATTAGTAACATCCTCTGAGAACTGATGTAGATGTCAATCAAGGCTTCTGCTCGAGAATAAATTGTGCTATCAGTACCATGAGACAATGACTGATCATTTTGTAATTGCGTACATGTCTGATGCCAATTCCGTGAGTTTTTCTTCCGTCCACGAATTTATTACGATGAAGACTGTACATTGTACACTTGAATTGAGGCATGTGCTGCTTGCTTGTGTGTGTGTGTGCATCCATGCATGTGCGCATGTGGGTATTTCTAATCTATATGTTCGATGCAAAATTGTTCAACTATATGTGATCGTAATTATGGACCTATAGATAGAGATTATTTTCCCCTCACAGCCATTAGTTAAATGAGATATGTCTTTTCATCTGTGCCTATGTGAGTAATGTCTCATTGGTTTGAAAAAAATACGTTATGACACAGTTGATAAATTTTAACCAAATTTTGAAAGATAATGTAATACTCCTAGGAGGTGAAGCTTTAGTTTTTAAGATGTTAATCAGGGTTTGTCTGACATATGCACTAATAACTTAAAGCAGATTAAAACCAAAAACTAGATCCTATAGCTAGTAAGACTTATTATGCATGACGTTTGGGGAATATACAGAATTAATTTTTTTAATTAAATTATTTTTTCAAATTATTTTTGGATTTTGGAGCTGTAACAGCTGTAACATCAGTATAGATATGAGGGACGGCATGGAGAAACATCTCTTCAGTGCTCATCACATAGATAAATCTATCGCCAAATGAATTATCAAATTCAGAAGTAAAAATAAACGTATCCAGTTAACTGACATCACTTTCAATCTAACCTGACGGGAACAATTCACCTCTCATAAGACCTCGCACCATGATTGAGACCCCTATATCTACATATGAACTGGCAGTAGCACCCACATCATCTGCGGATGTATCGATCCCAGAGGATTTTTACTTATATGAAGGGATCTCACCTGTCGACCACACAACCAGGTGACGAAAACATCAACAATCGCTTTGCTACTTAGAGCCCAGTAGAACAAGCAGGATCCTGGGTCCAGAATCACACACATGTAGAAGACAACCCATGAAGAGAAAACAAAAATTGTTTCATACCTGTTCAAAATTATCCACAGACAGTTGAAAATGAACACGTTGGATCCTGGGACTAGAACCAGGTACAAGCAGAATACAGCCAGCGCATTCTGAATGAAAATTATTTCATACCTATTCAAGACAATCCACTAGAAGCTGAAATTGAGGAAACACTGGCACCAATCCTAGCCGTCGAGGTAGAAGTCAACATCAACAATGGCGATTTAATTCAGGAACCACAGCAAGCAGAACCAGCAGGCATGTTTGACCACCTATCTCAAGAATTGGACAACATCTCAGAGCTAGGGGGAGACCGTCCATCTACGGCAGACAGTTTATTGGAAGAACCAATAAACCAACAGGCGAACTCTGACACACGACTGGACGGACACATACTTCCAGGACTGTGCCTTCCCCCACCCTGGGTACGTTCAGAGAGGCGTATCCTTCCACTGGCATCATGTTTCATCGTGAACTGGGTGACGCAGACAGAAAAAGTAAGGCTTTACAATCAACACCTTTATGATATCACTCTTTCATACCATACATTGCGCATAGACCTATGATGAGTACAACTAAACAAAGTATGAAGCAGTCTTTCATACCATACATTGCGCATAGACCTCTGATGAGTACAACTAAACAAAGTACGAACCAGTCTTTCATACCATACATTGCGCATATACCTCTGATGAGTATAACTAAACAAAGTACGAACCAGTCTCATACCATACATTGCGCATAGACCTCTGATGAGTATAACTAAACAATGTATGAAGCAGTCTTTCATACCATACATTGTGCATAGACCTCTGATGAGTATAACTAAGCAACATATGAAGCAGTCTTTCATACCATACATTGCGCATAGACCTCTGATGAGTACAACTAAACAAAGTACGAAGCAGTCTTTCATACCATACATTGCGCATAGACCTCTGATGAGTATAACTAAACAACATACGAAGCAGTCTTTCATACCATACATTGCGCATAGACCTCTGATGAGTATAACTAAACAAAGTATGAAGCAGTCTTTCATACCATACATTGTGCATAGACCTCTGATGAGTAGAACTAAACAAAGTACGAAGCAGTCTTTCATACCATACATTGTGCATAGACCTCTGATGAGTATAACTAAACAACATACGAAGCAGTCTTTCATACCATACATTGCGCATAGACCTCTGATGAGTATAACTAAACAACATACGAAGCAGTCTTTCATACCATACATTGCGCATAGACCTCTGATGAGTACAACTAAACAAAGTACGAAGCAGTCTTTCATACCATACATTGTGCATAGACCTCTGATGAGTAGAACTAAACAAAGTACGAAGCAGTCTTTCATACCATACATTGTGCATAGACTTCTGATGAGTATAACTAAACAACATACGAAGCAGTCTTTCATACCATACAGTACGCATAGCCCTCTGATGAGTATAATTAAGCAAAGTACTAAATGCTATAAGCCTGGACTTTTTTCGGACAGGTATTGGTTCACCTGCTATACCACGCCAGATCTACTTAAGGAAACATTACAGGTAAGCACACATTGCCTGGCTACATAAAACTCAATCATGTATCCCACGACCCCAGTGTTTCCCCAAAATTTTAGACACAAAAACATGTTTTTGTTAAAAAAGAAAATTCTTTTCAGAATTTTTTTTTTTAAATCGCATGATGTCACAACACACCAAAAGCTGCATACCATCGTCACACACATGCCTATGCACTGGCCATGGAGATACACATTTGGGCCTATACCTCAAACTGGGGATAAGGGCCTCAAAATCAGGATGGCCGCCATAAATACTCATACAGGGGAAACAGGGAATCCCCCATCTGAATGCTAATATAACTTAATTACTGCGCTTCTGGTTAAACCAGTGCTGACACAGTTAACTCCGGGTAAAAAATAACCAAATTGGCTAATGGTGGTTAAAAACATGTCTACTTCTGTATGCTCATTCCTATAGAGGTGCAGACCTCACTTCTGACCATAAGCCAGTCATTACACGCCTTCAGATGAACAATCTCTATTTAATGTATAAACGCCATACCAGGCAAGAGGGTAGAGTCACCTACAACCTACCTAAGGTCATCAGCGATACTGACACTCAAATGTCATACAAAAAAGCCCTCGGGGAGCAGATAGCTAACATTGACGTCAGCTCTGATCCAAACGAAGCCATAACCAAAATACTGAAATATATGGAATCATCAGGTACCGGTACCTGAGGTGTTCTTAAAAACAACCAAACTAGGTATACTGACGATCCTCTAGTAGTAAAACTGTCAGCAGAGCAGAAAGCATTATGGCTGCGCATCTATCAAAGTGGCCAAAGTGAAGACCGCACCAAACTATGACGGGGGCGCAATAACATTCTGCGCCACATTAGCAAACACTTAAAAGATCTTGCTATTCAACAAGTAGACTCCCTAGCAGAGGAAATCACTGCCACGGATGACGGGCACAAAATGTTTCGGGGAGCCCAAGCCCTGAGAGTTACTGACTACACACACCCACTCACTGTACACATCTCTGAAGCACACTTTATCAGGACTGACCAGGGCAAAGCTGAGGCGATTCGAGAATGGTTCAAGGAACAGTCGCTGACCCGGATGATGAGCCTTTCCACCCATTCTCAGGAGACCCCAGGCCATTACTAACACCAATTAAAACAGCAGAGGCTGAGAAGTCACTTAAAGCCCTGAAAGATGGACGTGCATCTGGACCTGATGGCATGAGCAATGAACTATTCAAATATGCAAGTGACATCTCAAAACCGATCACGCACCTAATCAATTCAGCTTTTGTGCGCCACCTTCCCATCGACGCTGTAGGCCAAGGTACCCTTATCTCGCTGCCGACGCCCAAGAAGCCACCTGTCCCGTCCCCCAGCCAATCTGCGGCTTATTATGCTCCTCAACAGCATACGGAAAATCCTATCCAATGTTACTCTATGCTGCATCCGAGACAAATTCGATGACTTCCCCGGATCATGTCAAAGTGGCTTCAAACGTGGATGCACAGACCTTGTATGGGCTTAGCGCATACTTGTGTCGGTAGTCATGTCCAAACACTGTGTTTTCCACAAAATGAGCATTGACATGTCACAAGCCTTTGACACAATTAAACGCTCAAAGATCCTCAAGTGTTCTTTGCTAGGCCAGTTGCAATGAAGATGAGCTATGACTAGTGAGACTACTGCTTGCAGACACCAAGCTGAGCGTAAAAGTCAAGTCAGTGAAGTCTGTAGAGTTTGAGATAACAATCGGCACCCCACAGGGAGATGGTCTATCTCCTGTGCTTTTCACCTGTTACTGGGTATGCCGCTAGAGATGGAATATGCCGACGATGTGGACTTCATAGACGAGGATAAGAAACCCCTTGAACTTCTCCCAATATCTGCAAGCAAACTAAAAATTGAGAATCTGTTTTTATGAATGAATCCAAAACAGAGTTCACCCACATATACCTATCTACAAAGCATGAAACTAAAGAAAATGACAATCCACTTACTTAATGGTGGCGAACCATGGAAGAAAAGTAAAATCCTAGGCTCACTGCTTTTGCAGTACTGGTGACATTGCTGCACGCTGCGTCATAGGGAACACAGCTTACCAGTCATTCTGGAAGCTATGGATTCGTAGATTAGAGATGCCCTTGATAAAAAGACTATATTTATACAATGCAACCTGCGTATCCTTGATGCTGTATAACTGTAACAGCTGGGCAGCGCCAAAGGCAGCTCTAGACAAACTCCATGCCTGCCACCGCAAACACCTCTGCACCATCACTGGACACCGATGGCCAGACAGAATAATTTCCAATGATGCATTATACATGATGTGTAATACGTCGCCATTGTCTATAAAAGTCACCCAGCAAATATGGTCCATGTTTGGCCATGTACTAGGGATGCCAGAAGACACACCAGCTCAGAGAGTCTTGGAATTCACCCTACTTGAAGCCAGCAAATACAAAGCCAGGCTAGGACGTCATTGCATAAATCTGCAAGGCGTCCTACGAGGTGACCTTAAGAAAGCAGGACTTGGTACACTCAAGGCAAGAATGGATCTGAGGAAGCTCAATTTTAAATTTTAAGCTTATTCTTCTTTCGAATAGCCAATTACGATGCTGACATCAACATAAGACATCTTGTACATATTACTCTAATGTACTAATATGGTACATGGTAATGCAATTGCAACAAAACGAAAATTTAATTTTGAATTTCTCAAGTGTTATGTAGAGAGGAACAGAAAAATGAGTGAATTTTGGGGTAAATATATTTTGCCATAGATATAAATGACACAACCAACTTAATGTCCATATTGACCTATGGAAATGCAGGAGATGCTCTCTGAGAGCATCTAGATTTAAACATTTTCTGGTGGGCCCCCTTCTACCCTCCAGCTATGCCCCACCCTAATCAAAATATTTTATCAACCGCTGCGTCAGGTCACAAATCCAGTCAGCATTCAGAAAACATCATTACACCACAGTTAAAAATAAAAATTGATGAAAATTTGGAATATTATGTCCCTAAGTTAGTTAGTTAGTTGTTTGTTAGTTAGTTAGTTAGTTAGTTAGTTAGTTAGTTAGTTAGTTAGTTAGTTAGTTAGTTAGTTAGTTAGTAAGTCAGTCACAAATGCTCATTCCAGGCTTTAATTTCAAGAGATTTTGGTAAATGGTAATCAGACTTGGGAGAAAGGTTGCCCATGGGGTCCCGATGATGTCTGATAAATTTGAGATCAAAAGGTCAAGGTCACAATGACCACTTTAAAAGATGAATATTTTGAAAACTATTCAGACAAAATTTCTCAAAATAACTGGTTCTACAGGAGATTTTGACCAGACGTAGGTTTCTAATGATTCTTGATAAATTTGGGGTCAAAATCAAATATCAAGGTCACAGTGACAATTAAAATTTCTTCCAAACATGAGCAACGCACGCATTGCATAGATTTCTGCTGGTTTACATATTATGAGCTGTCGCTTGAAGCATTAGGCAGGTGGTTGGACAGGTTGCAGATCAATAAGCGCTGATCCTCCTTTGTTAGTTAGTTTGTTCGTTCGTCAATCAGCCACAAAAGTTTATTCCGACCTGTCGCTTTACAAGGTTTTCATACACAGCGATCAAACTTGCTTTATGTATGCATTGTAGGCTTAAGATATGACATGTATGCAAAGTAGGTCAGTGTAACCTCACAGTGACCTACTTTTCACTCTTCACCCGGAGCTACTAAGATTCTCTCGACTTTGTTCTTTAAATCTCAATGCATCAGTGCCCAGAGTCAGTAAAACTGCCCTCAAGATTGGCAGCATGATGTTATAAACTATATGTCATGCGGTAATGAGAGCAACACTTTTCAATCAAATTGTCCTGAAGATAATCACCAGAAATATCATCATCTGTATAGTTAGAATGAAAAGTAGGCAAATTGTGAAGAAGCATGAAGAATGGGCCTACATCTCGCTCTTTAACATTTCCTGCGACAATGCTACGATATCAGCAATAAATCATTGAGGGCAGAATGGAAAATAAAGTCGTGAGCGTGTAAGGCCCATGCAGGAATCCTGCGCCAATTCCACTATCTTGTATCTCATCAAATGTACAGGATAGTGGTCGGGCTGGTGGTTAGCAGACTGCACAAAGGTCATGTCACACAAAAAGAGAAATCTGATGAATTATCACGCCTGATGAATGTCAGTTCAATACATGCTGGAAGCTCAGATTTATGGTGCACATATTTTACTGTATTCTGAATATAGAGTCTTAGAATGCGTAATGCTCTTCAACATTAATGCCTTGCCCGCTGTATCTTAGTAACAGGAAGCATTGCAAAGTCATCCAGTGACTAACCGAACCATAGTAATGTAGCATTAGGCTCAAGAAATAGGTGAAAGGGGGCAGTACAAACACCCCCTCTGGTTTGCCCCTTGAGATGGGACTGGGTGGGTGCACAGGGACTTTCAAAGTGATTATAGGTAAAGTTTGAAAACGGAATAAGAAGGCTGTTTTCCCATGTTCCTGGATTGATTGTTATTGCAGGTCTTAACGATATCGTTAACTAGGATAATGACACTGTAGTGAGAGTGCTAATCAGAGCCAAAGTGTTCGTAACCTCGGTTTGCTCACATTATTAATTGCTACTAATGAGGTAGCTAGGACATCGGTAGCATGAGTAAACAATTACATTAATACAGGTGTTTTACTAACCAATACAAAAAAAACTTCATATATTGTGTGTTTTCTCTCAAAAACAGCTGCTTTTATCCATATTTTCAGTATGTTAACAGATTTTAATTGGCTTTGCAGCTATGAATATGCAGCACTAATTAGTGTGATGCATAGAATGTGGGTAGATGATAAAATAATATAAATCTGTCTGTCCATTCATCCCACCATCTAGTTATGTCTGTCTATGTCTGTTTGATAATTTCCAGTAAAGTATATATCGCTGAAAATATATTTAGTAAACTTGACATTTGGAATTGGTGAAATAGATAAATGTGATTGGAGGTTTTACCATTCTTGGTTACTGTACATCTGTCTGTCTGAAATATTGGGTGGGCTAAATTGGGAGATGTTTTACTTATAGTATTACCAACCTTGATATTGGATGATATGGTGCATATATCTATATACATAAACTTGGTATAAACTTACCCTGGGAATAGAAAGATGTGAAAAACGAGACTAATTACCTTATTGAAAGCCTAACAATAGGTATGCTAGGTCTCGTTAAAGTAACAATGTCGGTGACACTAAAATGATTCTTTCGGAAGCATGCCATTTAGCATAGCCCTAGATTAGTGTGAGGGTAATAGTATCACTATCATAAAGAGTGGTTCCTTGCCTCTACAGTGGTCTTGTGATAATATGCATTTGCAGGTCAAGAGAAGACTATTTTTTAACATTTACTACTGGGGTAACTTACTCAGGCTGGGTTATGGAGACTGTCATTTCAGTGGTAAATTTTCAGAAAGTGTTCTTGGTTTGCAAATGGACATTCACTAAACAATTATTCTGACATTCTTGACTATTAATAGATTGAGACAGGTGCTGACCACATGTCTTATTAGTATAGAACCACATCTCATGTTCCAGATGAGACACCTTGTAGAACCACATCTCATGTTACAGGTGAGAGACATTATAGAACCACAGCTCATGTTAAGGTGAGACACCTTATATAGCCACATCTCATATTTCAGATGAGACACCTTATAGAATCACATCTCATGTTCCAGGTGAGACGCCTTATAGAACCACATCTCATGTCACTGGTGAGACACCTTATAGAATCACATCTCATGTCCCAGGTGAGATACCTTATAGGTGAGACACCTCATAGAACCACATCTCATGTTCCAGAATTTCAGATGAAACACCTTATAGAACCACATATCATATCACATAATTGCAGTTGAGACACCTTATAGAACCACATCTCATGTCCCAGAATTTCATGTGAGACATCTAATAGAACCACATCTCATGCCTCAGAATTCCTGGGGAGTCATCTTATAGAACCACATCTCATATCACAGAATTCTAGGTGACAAGTCTTATAGAACCTCATCTCATGTCCCAGAATCGGGTGAGGCATCTTATAGAACCACATCTGATGTCCCAGAATTCCAGGTGAAAAGTCTTATCGAACCACATCTCATGTCATAATTCAGGTTAAAAGTCTTATAGAACCACATCTCATGTCCCATAATTAAGGTGAGACATCTTATAGAACCACATCTCATGTCCCAGAATTCAGGTGAGACATAGAACCATAATCTCATATCCCACTATTCCAAGATTGACTCTAATTTATACCTGTATTCTGTTGACTTCTGTTATTCTGCTAGTCTCTCTAATTACCTCCAGTGAGGCCGCTATTCATTGTGATGCATTGTTGCTTCCTGAACACCTGAGTAATAATGATTCTGTTTATCTCTTGTATTTAAGTGCTGACAATTAGGTTTGGTACCCTATAAGGAATCGATTCTCACTGGTAATTGAGGCTGTGCTTTAGAAAGTGACCTTGAAACATTGCCCTGTGTTCCCCAGTCGGGTTCTGCCATCACTCAGAGAACGTTAATTCGTTAACCCTCAAATTTGTTCAAGAAAAATTCCAATTTTCTCATAGAAAATGTCCATTTGCAGACCAAGAGAAGACTATTTTTAAAAATTTACTGCTGGAATGATGGGCTCGATTATCGAGCCAGTCATTCCAATGGTAGATAACAGTCTTCTCTTAGTCTACAAATTGACATTTTCCAAGACCACTGCAGAAGGTGTTTTTGGCTGATGTGAGTTAAAAGGTTAAGGTCCGTTTGTCATGTAATTGTGTCATTAAGAAGCTAATATAAGGTATAATGATACTAGTACATTTATCTCCCATGATAAATGTAAGTCGCCCCAGCAAAGATGGCCCACGTTTGGCCATGTGCTAAGGATGCCAGAAGACACACTTGCTCAGAGCCTTGGAATTCGCCCTACTGGGAGCCAGCTTATATAAAGTCAAGAGAGGACGTCATTGCATAAATCTGTTAAGCATGCTACGAGGTGGCCTCAAGAAAGCAGAATTCGGTACACTCAGATCAAGAATGCACCTGAGGGAGCTAATGATTTTGGCTAAGGACATGACACAGTGGTCAAATGTGAAGAAAGACTGATTGCAGATGTGGGATGTATCTACTACGGTAATGTCTACATCCGCAGAATGCAGTAATCATCCATAAATGTATGAAAAGTGTTTATGTGTTATGCATTGACCTTTGACTATATGTGTTAATCACTCTAGCATCTGAGATTCATTTACAGTGTATTCCTGTATGCTCAATGCTATGAATGAGATCATTTAATTAAATTTCTTTTTTTTTTTTTATAAGGAGAATTTAACCAACATCACTGATAAAATTTAAAAACTAAAATATCATGTACTTATTGGCAAACTAATTTAAACTTATTAAACATTGTCTTACAGGCTAAAACTGTCTGATGAATCATTAACAGTTTAAACATCAAAACATTGTTTGCTAAATATAAACTAGTGCTTTATCTATTTTTCATTTAACGACTTTACCCGTATCGATGATATTGATTATGTAGCTTTTAACCATGCTATTACATCTGACAAACAGGCCGTCCAAACCCTCTATCGTGCCTTTGGTACAGCATCTAAATAAATCATTTACAGTGTATTCCTGTAATGCTAAATGCTATGAATGAGATCAGTTAATTTAATCCGCTTTCTTACTAGCGCATGCGTTAAACATATTTTCATGTGATTAATATGCGAATTATATTTGCTTAATATTTAGAAAACAATTTGACTTAAGTCTGAACTTGCCTGATATTCAGTCAAATTACGTATATACAAATATTCTGGGTATAATAATGGAAAGAATATCATAAACTATAACTGTGGGTGTGCATTTAATGGATGCGGGGCCACAGGCACAAACCTATCTGGCCCTGGCACCGCATCCATGATGTAGTTATTAATCCCCTATATCTGTGATTATGACAAATAAATTTTAAATCCCTGATAAAAATTGTTGTGAAATGTCTCATATGGCTCACTAGCGCTAATGGACTGTTGTTTGCACGTCAATGGCCAGACACTTGACCGCAGAGATGGGCACTATTCCACATCACGCTAAACGATTGTTCTCACCAGAATCAGAGATTAGCCATTAAAAGTAGAGGTGATAGTGATGAGTGTGATTCTACATCGCCATTCTCCAAATAAAGTGCTAAACTCGCTATCTTGGGAAATTCAAATGAATATTGACAGTGTCTGACAATAACACTTCTACAAATGCATACATTATATTTATTAACCCTTTCACTGAAAACCCCTGAAAAAGTAAAACTCTTTAAGATTTAAGATTTTAGACCTTATTCTGTTAAATATTTTGAAATTAATTTGACTGGAAGATGTTGCTGCCTTAGGCACCGATTGCTTCCAGTAAAATTAATTTCACAATATTCAACAGTTTTCCTGTATGGTTGCCTAGAGAATGAGATATGGAGAATTCATTGGTGAAAGTGTTAGCCCCTTTAAATTTTTTTTATTGAAAATAATATGGCCACGAGCTTTGTGTGAATCACGTCAATACAGCAAAATGGTTCAGTCGAAGAGTTCACCATATCTAGCGAGATTTGACAACTGTATTTTGTATGTTATTGTTGCCTGTCATGGTTACGAGTGGAAGGCTTAACCATTTATTTTTATTCATTTATTTTAATTTTTTTGAAAGTTTATCACTGGATTGACTGGCCCGGTAACCTTCCAATGGAAAACTGTTTTGTTATATCCGTAGTCTCTGACAGTTTATAGTCTATCTAATTGAAGACGTTTTTTGTGGTTTTAGTGTGTATATTAACTTTGTTGTCAGCAATGTGGCTTCTTCACGTAGTGCGATGGCAACATGGATGCTTCAACACAGTATTAAATGCAGATAAGAAATAGGTACACACAAATGCAGCTAATGAATCACGATTGCCAAGTGATACACTTTTCAACACTGTAGAAACTGACACCAAGTCATCTCATGCGCTCTTGTCTGGTTTGTTCAGTCTTACAAGCTTCCAATTGGGAAATCTACTCTCTCACTCAATCATATGATGTCATAATCAATTACATCACACAGGCAGCAACAGTACCCAGTCAAATTAGTTTTGAAATGTCAACAGCTTACCTGTATAGATGTCTGGAAATTGTGATTCAGAGAGTGCAGGAGCGATTTATCCCAACACGGGAAAAGCGTTGGTGGAGCTTAGCTAGAGATGGGCGGGGCATAGCTAAAACTGGGTTCATCCATTGAAGTCACTTCATATAAGGTTGTTTCCTGCCTGGTTGGACCATGCACATGCTCAATGCGATACTTTGTGGAGGTTGAATATCTGTTCTGAGTGACTATGTACCTTTGTTTCTTGAATGGATGCCATTAAAATACTATTATAATGACTCCCCATTGTTTTCCTATTTAGTGAACTCAGCTTTCCAGAGTGCCCACCCATCATATGAATCATAATGAACAGCGTGATGTGTACAATGACATCATAATGAATGACGTCGATAAGTACGTCACGAACGCATATTTGAAGACGGTCTATGCGTTGTTGTACAAATTGTTTGCTTTTACTATTTAATAAATATTTTGTTGAATATTTTGAAACTAATTTGACTGGGCGCGGTTGCTGCCATAGGCAGCAACAGCACCCAGTCAAATTAGTTACAAAATATTCAACAGCTTCCCTGTATAGTTTTCAGAAAATTTATAGCTAGGGCATTTGGGGATAGATCAATCCCAACACAGCGAGGTGTGGGCAGAGCTTAGCTAGTGATGGGTGGGGCATAGCTAAAAACGGAAAGGTCCACTGGCTAGACTGTGACTATTTCATGTTGCATAGAAAACTCAAAGGGAATTTGTAGGTCTGGTACTCAAGGGTACCGAACACAGCAGTTGTTTCAATGAAGATATTTAAATAAGATCAAGCGGTTGCCTAAACATTGGTTTTCAGTCCACTGTCCTGTGTTCTTGCAGAGGAGACATTGTGAAAGTATTCTTGTCTCCCTCTCTTCAGACCTGCTCATGAGATCACTTACACTGATGACTCGCAAAATGTTTAGAGCAGCCACAGAATTAAAGCCAGTGATAGATGATGTATGATTTTACATTTGTATGTCATACATATGCATTTATAATACATGATCATACAGCATCGGACATGGTTGTATGAGGTTATCAACCAGTGATACAAACATAATCACGTGATATGATTGGCTGTTTCATCAAACAAGTTTTATGGTGTTGGACGAAGGTTGAGCATTGGCCAACTTTTTTGCTTGTATGAATCGACTTGCGGAAAGATATGGTACACAATCAGCCAACTTTATTGAATCATACATGTATAATCATACATGTTGGATCGCCTGTCATAGGCTTAAGAATCATTATCACACACACACGCACGCATGCACGCACGCACACACTTCCTGCATGAGAGGTCATTGTGATGGTAATGACCTACACCTAGTGAGACTCATACAGACTCTGTGCATGAGAGGTCATTGTGATGATAATGACCTACACCTAGTGAGACTCCTGTAACTGCACAATTATTTGTTGGCATCAAATCATCGCTTTCAATAAAATTTGACACATCAATAAGATCACAACAAGAAGATGGTTTATCACCAATGCACTTCACCTGATACCTTGCTGCAGCTCTATCATCTGTTCGAGAACATGGGACAAGACCAACCCAGACAATCTCAAAGTTAGATATGCCACTAAAGATTCAGTATGCAGATGGCATTGACTTCATCGATAAAGAAAAGGGTCCCATTGATGAGCTTTTTACAATAGTGGCAAAACAACTCAAATTCACACACCTCTTCATGAATGAAGGCAATACCAAGTTCACACATGTACTTCCCTATCCGGCACAAAGGACATGAATGATGAAGATATACCATGCTTAGGTGTGAGAATAATTGTAGGAAGAGCAGAATCTTGGATTCGCTCCTCTGCAGTTCGATCAACAGACATTGCAATCTTTTGTGTAACAGAAACCAGCTTTCGAGTCCTGGAAGCTGTGAATTCACAGCTCCGAAATTTCCATGAAGTTTAAAATGCACCCATGTGATGCTACACTCAAAAATGTTATACAACTGCAACGGCTGGGCAACTCCAAAGCGCCTCTTGAACAATCTCAATTCTAATGTCATTGCAAACTCTTGCTCGCCATCACGAATAACCCTGGCCAGACAGCCTAAATTTAGCACTTAACAAACTGGTGGAAGAGAGACAGAAATTTTCCCTCAGTTATCTATAGTTCATGACCATGCTTACAATGTTCTACAGTCTGGGATAGGTTTTCACTTTGTTGCATATGTGGGCCTGGACCGCTAACTAAGGGATAGAAGGCTGCAGAAGGTGGTCTAGCTATTAAATATGCCATGGTAAAAACCATAGCCAAATCATGGCTAAACATTGATTCATCGTAATGCCATTAATATCACACTTTGTCGACCATGATGATCATGTTTTATCCATGGTCAACTATGCTCAAATACCTATGGTTAACTACTGTTGAGTTATAGCCAACCATGGTTTGACCATGATCTTTTAACAGAGGTATCAGCCTTTCAGAATATAAAATTGACCTTTCCAGTTTTAGCAATGCCCCACCCATCTCTAGCTTAGCTCCACCCACACCTCGCTCATTTTGTGACTGATCGATCCCTGAACTACATGACGATCAATTTACAGAAACTATACAGGAAAGCTGTTAAATAATTTGAAACTAATTTAACTGGGTGCTGTTGCTGCCTAATGGTAGTAACAACGCAAAGTCAAATTAGTTTCAAAATATTCACCAGTATGTTTATTAAATAGTAAAGACATACAAATCGTACAACAATGCTTAGTACATCACCAATTATGCATTCATGATGAACCTAGCTATGTCATTCATGACGTCATTGATTATGACATCATCCTTCACATCAAATAGTTGTAAATAATGAATGGATAAACTGGAAAGGTCCATTCATCACTCCTAATGTTGTCAAAACTAACACCCCGGAAGAGGACCACCCTATTAAATGTCAAACAGGTGACGTAATAACTGCTTACTGTTGGCCTCTAAAAGCAGGTAGTCAGTATATACAGGTTTGACTGTATAATAATTTGGCCTTATCAATCTCATCTCATACAGCGCGTTTAGTGATGAATATATATCGATGAAGAAGATATTGCCTCCACAAATCACGCATAATTGTTCACATATATCAAAACTATATTGCTACACATAATATGCTAGTATTGATACTAGATATAAACGCATAAGACTCACATTCGAAAGTTTCATTCTGTTTCATAGGACTTCAAAATGAGTTTTGGAAACATTGCTGGTGTATTGCTTTCTCGGTGAGCAACAGGATTCAGAAACATTGTGTAATCCGAAAATATCAAATTGCTATTATGAATGCACATGGCTATATCCAGGTATCCATAATAAAGCTAAACTGAACTAATGTATCCATCTAAAAGCCATTTAAAATGCATTGCAGAGTCTATACAGACTGCGGCGTATCCAAGAAATGTAACCTGTCAAGGGGAAGAGGCTATTGTGATTGTCTGTGTGTCTGTGTCTATGTCTGTCTGTGTCTATGTCTGTCTGTCTGTCTGTCTGTCTCTGTCTGTCTGTCTGTCTGTCTGTCTGTCTGTCTGTCTGTCTGTCTGTCTGTCTGTCTGTCTGACTGACTGACTGTCTGTGTGTGTCTCGGTCGGTCGGTCGATGGTTTCCGTTACGCTATCTGTCTGTCTGTTTGTCGGCGTCTAATTTCGATTATGCTCATATCTTGGCACGGTTTCACCTATTGGCACTAGACTTGGACAACATGCTTCCTGATATCAAGGGGATGGAGCACAATGATATTGAGGTCATGAAGTCAAAATTCAAGGTCACAGTTACCGTGCTATAAAACTATTTTTTATGGTTAAGTTTTTGGTTTAGCTCAACATAGCATCTTATATCTCTCCATGGCTTTACCCTATTGGGAATAAACTTGGACATATCATTACATATATCATCCGGGTGTAGCACAATGATATTGAGGTCAAAGATTAAGGGCACCGCGACCTTAGTATAATACTCTATTGTTTCCAGTTAAGTTTTTAGTTTTGTTTAACATATTGTTTTGCACGTAAGAATTGGTTCAGCCTATTGTGACTAATCTTAGACACATGGTTACATATATCAACCAGATGCAGCACAATCCTGTTGAGGTCATGAAGTCAAAGATCAAGTTCACTGTGACCTTAATATAAAACTATTCTTTTCGGTTAAATTTTGGGTTTAGCTCAACATATTGCTTTATATCTCGGGATTGGTTCACCCTACTTGAATTTAACTTGGGCACATGTTTACCTATATCAAGTACAATGATATGGAGGTCAAGGTCATTGTAACATTTGTATAAAATGCAGACTTTAACTGTTCTGCTTAGCTCGGTTGGCCTTTATTTCAGAATTGGCCAAATTATTGGAACTAAGCATCGTCATATAGCTACCTCAACCAGGAGGAGCAGCACAGACATTCAGACTTTTGAGGTCACGGCCATTGTGATCTTGATACAAAGCTAGGTTCGTATTTAGAAATGCAAAATGCCAAGATTTTACCCAATGTCCCGACAGTGTAACACTGATGTCTTCTTGTATTTAAAGGGAAACACCCTCTATACTACTGTGTATAAAATGAATCTACAGACCGTAACGTTTTCAAAAATTTAATTGTAAGATCTGTGTTCAAATTAGAAATATATATCTTCGTTATTTAAATATGTGATACATTAGTTAAATTTCTATTCCCGGATGAGGCATATGACGTCATAAGTTGAAAGTTTTTCTCGCTGTCATCCAACGCTATCGCAATAAAATTGCGAATTGCGTTTTTATAAGGGGGTTCTCTTCAGCGGTTTTAGGAATATATAAACTGTATTTGTGGAAATGTTGAGGAATATATACTAACATGTGCGTGTGTCTTATTTCCCTGATGGTGCCAATTTTGACATGAAGTTTTGATCTTGAGATAAATGAATGGCGCGATAGTATAGGCAATTCAATATAATTGCCACTATTGAATCAACACTCACTGGGTATACGGCCGGTAATGTTATTAAAGTTTCATCAATATGAGAGTTTAAATAGTTTGTACATTCACCCAGTCCAGCTTTAGGTATTTATGTTTTCATACTATCCTCAAAACTAACTGAGATTTTGTAATGTTAATGTAATTGGCAGGTATCTTCATAGAAAATGGCCATCTTAATGTTCGGCAATTAATGTGTGAAAATACCAAATACATTCCATAAATTTGCGATAGTGTGATACGCGTCTTAAATCTCTTCAATCTGAACATATATAAATCATGGCGATAGTGTTATCACCAATAGAGATATAAGCATCCAAATACATGCTCGCCTCACTTCAGAGTGCCGTTATTATGGCTCTTGTTGGATGGGATTCAACCTATGATGTCATAGGTTTAATTAACTCGCAGAATATTATAGTAACATAGCGTTTTTAATACCATTTTACACAGTAGCTTAAATATGGGCTCTACAATAGAACTGCATGTTTTATGCAAACGATGGCGACCCTTCTTGTGTTCCCCTTTAATGTATTACGCTAGATAAACACAAAAAATTTGGATCTTGAATAGTGGACCAATTTCTAGCTATGCCCGCCCATTTCTAGCTGAGCTCTGCCCATTTCTAGCTAAGCTCTGCACATTTCTAGCTAAGCTCCGCCCATTTGTAGCTAAGCTCTGCACATTTCTAGCTAAGCTCCGCCCATTTCTAGCTAAGCTCCGCCCATGCGTTGCGCATGTTGTGATTGATTTATATACTTTGAAGCCTCAGAATCTTAATTTCAAGGTAACTATACAGGTATAACGTGTTGAATATTTTGAAACTAAGTTGATTGGGTGTTGTGCTGCCTGTGCCCAGTCAAATTAGTTTTAAAATTTCTAACAGACTGTTTATTAAATAGTGAAGACATAAAATTTGTACAGTTGACAAACTGTTCAATGTTTTTGACGGAGCTCAGATATGCCATACATTCTCATTTTGAGCATGACGTCATCCTACATGTGACGTAATTAATTATAATGTCATATATCTGAGTGACAGATTGGATCTAACGATTAATCTACCTAAGCATGCGACATAATATTGGTTCAACATATACAGCTTTGTCAGAAAGTTAACCACTTTGACATAGCGACAAACCAATCAATGAACTCACTTATACTAATATTCTCTAGAATTTTATCTAAGCACATAAAAAAATAAGCCCCCCCCCATCCATAAATATTGATTAATGATCTTCTAAGATATATATTTTATTGTAATTAAGCATTTTTTTAATAGTCATCTAAGATAGTTAACTTCAATTTCAATACAACAATACAAGAAAGCTATTGAATATTTTAAATCTAATTTGACTGGAACCTAGTTCCAAGTCAAATTAGTTTCAAAACATTCATTCATAAAGATTAATTTGTCATTTTCAATTTGTAATGGTTAAAGGATTAACTATGCATGGGATGACATTGAATAAACATGACTATTGCTTATGTTTGCTTCGCTTCCGTAACAGAAAGCAGGATATAAGTTTCAATTTCAGATGAAGATAACAGTCATTGGCGTTGTTACCATCATGTGATTTTGTGTTTAATAGATCATAGACAATGCGGAGAACAGGTGTGATATTTAATTCCACAGAATCTTTATTAACTTGATTTAAAACCATTTCCCACTGAACTCACTGACACATCGCTATGAACAATTGACCTACATAAGTATGGAACCTGTGTTCAATGTTTTGAAAGCATGTGTGTCTGACCGGTATTCAGCAGCGACGTTATGATAAATCTTTTAAAGTTATCAGCAATAGTCTAACACTGGCATAGTAATTGTAATCGATGTTTATCGAGTACCAACTAAATCAATGTGCCCATTCAACAATATAAGCAAAGTAACTGAATCAAAGATGTTTTGTTTTTTAATTTAGCACTCAAATCACTGATAATCGATAATCAAGCCAGTTATTCCAGTTGTAAATCTTCAAAAATACTCTTCTCGGTCTGGAGATGGACGTTCAAGAAATCCATTGCCAAGGTCAGTGTTGGGCAAGCTTGATCATTAAAGGGTTTAACCTGCTAATAACCCTTTAATGGTCAAGCTGGCCAAAACTGGCCTCTGCAGTGGTCTTGTAGAATGTCCATTTGCAGACCAAGAGAAGACTATTTTACCACTGGAATGGCTAGCTCGATAACTGAGCCAGTGGAAAATGTCAAAAATAGTCCTCTTGGCCTGCAAATGGACATTCGATAAGCAAATATTTAGATTTTCTTGACAAAGCTTGACCATTAAAGGGTTAAAGTCTCGATCACAAGATGTTAACCCTCAATGGTCAAACAGACCAAACAATGTCCAGTTGCCGACAAAAAGGTATAGCTCATCCAGGTATTCCAGTGTTATGTTTCTCCAAATGTAATGGTAAGTCAGTCAGTAACCTTTCCATGAAAATGGCTGACTTGCATGACTTTGATAAATTTATAATTTATTGGGCATTCTGTGCATGGATAGTAACAGCCCCAGTCAAATTAATTTCAAAATATTCATCAGGTTACCTGTACAGTTTCCTTGAAATTTAGGTTCTGGGGCGCGCGCACGCACACACACACACACACACACACACTCACGCGCACACAGGCATGCATGCGCATGTACGCGCATGCACAAGTATGCACACATGCATGAGCCAGTGTATGCGCACACGCATGTACACATCTGCATGCATGAGCATACGCTCACACGAATGCATGTACACACGCACGAGCTCATGTACATACGCCCGCACTAACACACGCACACATCCACGCACGCACACAAACACACATCCATGCACGCACACAAACACACACATGCACATACGCATACATGCACGCACGCGCACACATGCATGCACGCGCACACATGCATGCACGCGCACACATGCACGCACGCACACACACACACACACACACACACACACACACACACACACACACACACACACACACACACACACACACACACACACACGATCTCTGTACAATAGACTTGAGACACTTTGCAGCTAGCCTATTAATTTAAAAAATGATGTCACAATCAAGTTGTTTTCATATGATAAGCTTGTTCAATTCTTAGAGAGATTTAAACACGGTTTCGTTGATTAGGATGAAAAGTATCATTAAACATAATTATGAGTTTTAACCGTTTGACTGCTGCTAGCCACCAGACAATAAATTCAATGGGCAATAACGCTGGACATGCTGTATATTTTGAAAACAATTTGACTTAAAACTGTTGCGGCTTTGCCACTAACAACTTAGTGGCAAATTATTTTCAAAATATCCAGCATATCCAGAGGTAAGCCTTTAACCCTCATATCGGTCAGAAACGGCTTCTGCGGTGGTCTTGAAAAATGTCCATTTGCAGCTCAAGAGATTATTTTTGAAAATTTACCACTGGAATGACTGGCTCAATAATCGAGCCAATCACTCCAGTGGTAAATTTTCAAGAATAGTCTTCTCTTGGTCTGCAAATGGACATTCTCTATGAACAAATTTTTTTAAACAAATTTCAGGGTTAAAGGGTTAAACACTATGGAAATTCCACAGGTAGACAGTTAAGTAGATTTACCTGGAAATAGGTGAATACGAGTTTCCCGTGCACATAGCTGCTCCACACGAGCAGTGCACACGCATCCTATCCTCCTTGTGCGTGGGCATCTACGGTAATTTCACTAGGTCACCACACCTACTTTAAATAAATTAATTAGCCAGTCGAAAAGAGTGAGATTTCATGTATGAAGCTTGCTAGAGATGTGTTGAACCCTTAAACACCGCCATGTATTTGGCCAGTCTGGATTCCATATGCACTAGATAGAGCAATTAAACACTGTTAAATCATCTATTTTTTCTCACACTTAGGTTTGATCAGCAAACATTAGTTTCCAATAACGGATTCATCAGGTTAGGCGGTTAACCCTTTAAAACTTATATCAGCAAAAAACGGCTTCGGCAGTGGTCTTGAGAAATGTCCATTTGCAGACCAAGAAATTATTTTTGAAAATTTACCATTGGAATGACTGGCTCAATTTCGATGGAAAAGGGGTTAACTCTATAGTAGTCAAACTGGTCAAGCCCCCCCCCCCCCCTCCCTTTGCAGTGATCCTGACGAATATACATTTTACAAGCCCGTAAGAAAACTATTTTTGAAAATTTACCAGTAGAATGATTGGCTCTATAATCAAACCAGTCACTTCAGTGGTAAATTTTCAAAGATCATCTATAAATGTACATTCAGTAAAGAGAAATCTGCATTTTCCTGACCACATTTGACCATTAAAGGTTTAATTGTCAAGCTGACAGCACAGCTTCTGTAGTGTTCCTAAATAGTATCCAATTGCATATGAAGTGAAGATTTTTTTTTAAATGTACCACTGGAATGACTGGCTCAATACCCAATCCAGTTATTCCAATGGCAAGTTAAAAAAAATCTTGGGCTGTAACTGGACATTTTTATTATAAGAAAATTTGAATTTTTAAAACTAAATATTACCATTAAAAATGAACATAAGATGACATTATTACCTGATTCTTGTAAGTGAAAAGTGCTAAGACGCCAGCTCAAACTCGGTTAAACAGTGACAACATAATGAAAAACTCATCGACACAGATCTAAAAATGTATAAAACTTAACTTTCAGCAACACCAAAAGCGTGTTAGCTGATTATGCATTTCATATCTATTCACATTTATGTACAAAACTAAGTCATCCAATATGATACGAATGTAAATCCAAATTGATCAAGTTTATTCCAAATTACTGCAGTTTAGTGGTGCGGAAATGCACTATTTATTTAAATCGGTGCTTTGTAAAATAGTTCTGGCAACTCCTCCATGGAGTATGGATTTTCCTGTAAACAGTGACTGATCTCAAGCCCACGTTCATCAGCTCCTGGCCAATGATTATGACATTGCCACCCTGGAGATGGAAAAATTGGCACACTCGGTGGCGTCCACTTTGACAACAAACAGAACAATTAGCTTGCGAAGATTTCGGCATTTAATACCTAACCTGTGCGTCCGGCGACGGCGTGTATAAGTTATTGGCAGAATGCATACACCGATGACAAGACTATCAGAGCCGCGTTAAGGTTTCGTTTAGTTTGGCTTTGCTCTAGTGATGATCCTGCATTAATCAATGGACTCCGGTGTCTAACACCGACTATGCTTGTATTGTGAGTATCCAAGATTTTTCTCCGGGAGAAGAGAGGAAATACTGATGCAGTTTCCACGGCTATTTGTCATGAAATTTACTGCTGCCCAATTCAATAGCAGTTTCTTTAAACACTGATAGTTTAAACACAGTTCCTGGGTTCATTCTGAAAGGATGTCAACGAGCATGCATCTCCAGGGAATGGATCCTTATTTTAAATGTTAATTTTCTTTAATTTTCTTCTAAGACAAATTTCTTTTTAAGGAAAGAATTAATGTGAAAGAGTGTTAACCAATTTTTGCTCACAATTTCCAGAACAAAGACTAATTTATTTATTTATTTAATTATGTCAATTCAATCAATAATATACTTGCTGTTCATCCACAGGTCCTTCAGCATATGATCATATAAAATACTAGAACATGCAGTCAACAGCGCACCATCATATATTCCTATGCTTTCCACAACTTACACCCAGGCCCCCCCCCCCTCCACCACCATCAGCCCATCACCTTGTGGTGAAGACCAATATAATTGTCATCTCACAATAGTCAATCAGTACTTAATAAAAGTCAGTTGTCATCTGAGATGTTATTTTGTGGATATTTAACCCTGTCAAGGTCCAGTTGGCCAAAATAGTCCTTCACAGTAGGCTTTGAGGAATGTCCGTTCAAGCGCCAGTCTGCCAAAATAGTTCTCCACAGTATATAGGCTTTGAGGAATGTCCATTTAAGCCAGATAAACGACTGGAATTAATGTATGTATAGTACAGTTAAAATTCTTTCTTTGACTAAGATTAAATTAAGCTTGCAGATTTCAGTTAATAACCACGTGCCAAATATCACTTCCCTTTGAGTGGGAAATGATGTAAATGATAAGATTTTTTACTGAAAACTGCTTTGAGAAAATTATTTTAGAAATTGGCAATTTTTTAGGTGTTTTTTCTGAAGCCGATGCGAAGCATGGGGTAGCTCGACATTATCGATCCAAATGGCATGCGGCGTGCAGATAAATGTTAACGTTTTTCAATTTAATTCATCAAAGGCTTTCTGATCTCAACAAAACATTACAGATTTGTTCTATACCATGATTGCATCCAGTCTACGTTGTAAATAAAATAATTTTAAAATTGTTTCAATATTTTTTTAGTGGGTTTGGACTTGCCCTACTTTCCAACAAGAATTAGGTAAATGTTGAAGTTTTTCAATCGACATTTAATTCATCAAAGGCTCATCCGATCTCAATAAAACTTTATAGATGTGTTCTATGCCATCATTGATTGCATCAATTCTACATCATAATTAAAATAATTTTCTAATTTTTTCCATATTTTACGGGGTTTGGACTTATTTTGCACCAAGAATTTGGTAAATATTAAAGTTTTTCAATGGAGATGTGGTTCATCAATGGCTTACCCAATCTCATTAAAACTGTACAGATGTCATCATTACATCCAGACGCCATAATAACTGCCACACATGTGTGATATATTAACTAAATAAAGGGCTCGACATGCGGGATGCAGTCCATCTAGTTTTTAAATTATCGGCCATAGAATACCATATTTAGCAGACAATGCCAGATATAGTGATTAAAATGCAATGCTTGTGAACGTGAAATGCCATCAATATGAACTATGGAAAAGGGAATATAATTGTTAAAAGGAATTCGATCGCATTAGACATTGGTTAAATATACCTTTCCGGTTTTAGCTATTCCCAACCCATCTCTAGCTAAGCTCCACCCACACCTCGCTCGTGTTGGGATCGATCGATCTCTGAACACCCTGATTATCAATTTCCAAAAAACTACACAGGTAAGCTTTGAATATTTTGGAACTAATTTGACTGGATGCTGTTGCTCAACCGGAAAGGTATGGCAGTCAGATTAGATTCAAAATACTCAACAGCATGTTTCTTAAATAGCAAAGAATTACAAAGACATACAATTCATACAACGTGTCGGACTATTTGAGATTTGATGATGGTTTATATGGAATTCTTTGTGACGTAATGATTGTGACATCATCATACACATGCTGAGCTGATTATGACATCATATGAGGTCAGATGATGGATGGATACTCTGGAAAGGTGAAGTGGACGTTGTGGTGTAATTTTAAGATTGAATATTGTGGATTTGGCTGACATTGGTGATATTTTTTTTGTTAAAAAATGTGAAATAATTCTCTGTGGCAAATTGTATCTATAACAGTTATTTTATACACTTGCGCAAAAGTTATGCACCACCCAGATCAATAGTGAGTACAAACATTGTGGTCTTCGAGGAGCCCCGATCTGACACCGAAAAGCATATCTAGGATCTTTTGTGGCGCATGGCTAGAGATACTTTTGTGCATAGTTTACAGGAATTGAATCTTGTGTTGCGCGAGGAATGACAGAGAATACTGGTGTCCAGCATGAGGCGTAAGCTGTATGGCAGACCATCAGCTCATGACTGTGTCAGCAGTGGAACAATAGTTATAAGCTGTATGGCAGACCATCAGCTCATGACTGTGTCAGCAGTGGAACAATAGTTATAAGCTGTATGGCAGACCATCAGCTCATGACTGTGTCAGCAGTGGAACAATAGTTATAAGATGTATGGCAGACCATCAGCTCATGACTGTGTCAGCAGTGAAACTATAGTTATAAGCTGTATGGCAGACCATCAGCTCATGACTGTGTCAGCAGTGGAACAATAGTTATAAGATGTATGGCAGACCATCAGCTCATGTGTGTCAGCAGTGGAACAATAGTTATAAGCCGTATGGCAGACCATCAGCTCATGACTGTGTCAGCAGTGGAACAATAGTTGTAAGCTGTATGGCAGACCATCAGCTCATGACTGTGTCAGCAGTGGAACAATAGTTATAAGATGTATGGCAGACCATCAGCTCACGACTGTGTCAGCAGTGGAACAATAGTTATAAGCCGTATGGCAGACCATCAGCTCATGACTGTGTCAGCAGTGGAACAATAGTTATAAGCTGTATGGCAGACCATCAGCTCATGACTGTGTCCGCCCTGGAACAATAGTTGTAAGCTGTATGGCAGACCATCAGCTCATGTGTGTCAGCAGTGGAACTATAGTTATAAGCTGTATGGCAGACCATCAGCTCATGTGTGTCAGCAGTGAAACTATAGTTATAAGCCGTATGGCAGACCATCAGCTCATGACTGTGTCAGCAGTGAAACTATAGTTGTAAGCTGTATGGCAGACCATCAGCTCATGTGTGTCAGCAGTGAAGCAATAGCTGTAAGCTGTAAGGCAGACCATCAGGTCATGTGTGTCAGCAGTGAAACAATAGCTGTAAGTTGTATGGCAGATCATCAGCTCATGTGTCAGCTGTGAAACAATAGCTGTATGGCAGACCATCAGCCCATGTGTGTCAGCAGTGGAACACTAGTTGTAAGCTGTATGGCAGACCATCAGCCCATGTGTGTCAGCAGTGGAACACTAGTTGTAAGTTGTATGGCAGACCATCAGCTCATGTGTGTCAGCAGTGGAACACTAGTTGTAAGTTGTATGGCAGACCATCAGCCCATGTGTGTCAGCAGTGGAACACTAGTTGTAAGTTGTATGGCAGACCATCAGCCCATGTGTGTCAGCAGTGGAACACTAGTTGTAAGTTGTATGGCAGACCATCAGCCCATGTGTGTCAGCAGTGGACCAATAGCTGTAAGCTGTATGGCAGACCATCAGCTCATGTGTGTCAGCAGTGGAACACTAGTTGTAAGCTGTATGGCAGATGCTCATTTTCATGTGAATTGTTCAAGTGCTAATAGCATCCATCAGTCTCTACATAGCATCAGCATTTAATTTTGTGTATTATTATTTATTGCAATACGTCATTTGTGTACAAAATGTTAGATATTATTGGTACTCTCGTAGCATGTGTGTGAAAAATTGTGTGGTGTTTAACTTTTGTGCAGGTGTGTATTACCGTATGCTTTAAATTATACATGATAAAATGAGCCTGAATAAGAATAGGCATGTTTAATCTCGTTAAAATAACAACACTAATCTGTTATTATCTGTTGAATTGCCAGTGAATGCAATGATAGTAGTCACAGCATTGCATGCCATAATGGTTTAAATCTCCTTAACTTACCATGCTCAATTACTTTTTAATAAACAATTCACAGCACAATTAGGATTTCTGTCATGAAAATACAGATCTTGAATCCGGTCATTATGATGCACCACAGCGCCTACTGGTTTATACCAAGCCCTGTCCCGGTGTTTCGGAGAGGATGTTTTACATAAATTAAAATATGTGATTGTGAACCCTTTAATCCTTACCACTCTGATGTCAAAATTTTAGTTTTCAAATTAAATTAAAAGATGAACTGGTGTTCATTTTTCAACAAATTTGGTGGAGGATGTTGCTGTAATCAACAGCAACATCGTCCACCAAAATTGTTGAAAAATGTATACTAGTTTCTTCGCTATTTACACAACAGAAGATAGAATAATGACATCAGAGTGATAAGGGTTAACATTAATATGGCTCAACATTCCCTTTAGTTTTCTGTCAGATTACCTGTTCTGGAGCAGAACTCGGACTTGGTGTTCATTCAAAATTGTGTGCCTACCAATTGCTTTAATGACTAAACTTTGTTCAATAGTGTGTTCTTCTGTTTCCATTTGCACTAAGATGAGGTGGCTGACCACATGACTAAGTAGACAGTTAATATGTGCTTCGATAATTCCTTTGCCAAAATGCCAGATTTTGACATTTGCTAATCAGCTCATTGGTTACCAGGAGGGAATTATTTTTGTTACATAGCTTATGTCAATTTTGCGTAGTAAGGACATTAGAGGCCATCTTGAATATGCTGATGCTGTAGGCTGTTGCTAAGATCTCTGACAGCAACATCGTACCGCATCGTATTTACAAATGTGAATGCAATCCGTCTTCCAGTAATAATCCTACTATAATTATATTGATATTTTTCACGCATTCATTAACTGGATACCAATTGATAGATAATTATGTTGCGCAGACCCAAAGGAAATATTTTGTTTTCTGAGTGATAATGCTGCTAAGTAAGTCGATGAATATTGGGCAATTCTAATATGGATTGCACTATGTAAAAACCTACCAATGGTACATTGTTATTAAATGAGACTGGCCTGCGGGCATGTTCAGGAAATCACTTGCATGATTACTAGTGTTATGTCATATATTACAGAATGTCTAGTCTTAATTCCAGCAATATGTAGCGCGCATCTCCTAATGGGCCTTTCCACAGTATCCATCTGTTAATCTGACGTCATAACCAACTACGTGACTTATAGAATGACATCACAATCAATGACGTCATGAATGATGTAGATAAGTACGTCACGAATGCATAATTGTATGTCTACTATTTAATAAATATTCTATTGAAAATTTTGAAACTAATTTGACTGGGTGCTGTTGGTGCCATAGGCAGCAACAGCACCCAGGCAAATTAGTTTCAAGATATTCATTAACTTCGTCACGTGTATAGTTTTCAGGAAATTGATAGTTACGGCATTCAGCGATCGATCAATCCAAGCGCGGCGAAGTGTGGGTGTAGCTTAGCTCGTGATGTGTGGGGCATCTAAAACTGGAAAGGTCCATTGACCAGGAATGAAAATTAGAAGATTGCTGCCAATGGATCCAGTTAAACATTTTAGAACTCCAGGGTTCACACATGTTTGAAAAGTGGGTATATAGCTGAAAGCTTGGAAAGTAGTTGAATATTCATATCTACCTTGAATTAGATTATTGCCTCAAACATTACTTTGTAAATTGTACCAATGCATTGAAATTTGAAAAGCCATTGAAAGGAGCATATTGTGGTGATGGTCAATTTAATGAGCATATTTTTGTCCATACAATGTTATTCTGTCACTCAAAATGCCTGAAATCTCTTCTCAGAGCATCTAGTTGTATCGCCCGTAGAGTAACGAGAGAACTGGGTTACCTTTTCCGTCGATGGTGTGCCATTTGTGTTAAGGTTTTTCATTATCCTTATTGGCCAACAATGGCGCATCACATTTATGAAAAGTTTACCGACTAGTTCTATTCCATGTAGGGATACAGTCTTCTTCATTACTAATCAGATCTTTGGGGAATTTCTCATGTTCTTTCATGCTTTTGGACTTAGAATATTTTGGATAATATTTGTGTTAAAGTTTTTCATTGTCCTTATTAATCAACAGTGGTTCATCCAACTTTGATGACACACATTACTGACTAGTTCTATTCCATATAGGGATGCAATCTTCATAATTACTAATCAGATTTTTAGCGTATTTCTCTAGTTTTTATAAGCCCATGTTAGCGGGGTCGTATTATGTGATGGCGCTCGCCGTCTGTCCTTCCATCCGTGTGTGTGTGTGTCCATCCGTCCATCTGATTTTTTGTCCAGAGCAGATCTTGAAGAGTTTTGAACTTACTCACAATTTTTCTTTCAGCAGATGTGTAAGGACTAGCCGAAGTGCAATGATTTCGTTTCGGCAAAATTTGGCCATATTTGCCCGAGTTATCTCCCCTGAAAAGCTAAAATTTGTGCAAATTTTCTTGTCCGGAGCAGATCTCGAAGAGTTTTGAACCTACATTCACAATTTATTTTCAGCAGATGTGTTAGGGATAGACAAAGTGCAATGATTTCGTTTCGGCAGAATCCAGCCATATTTGCCTGAGTTATCTCTCCTGAAAAGATAAATTTGTAAACATTTTCTTGTCCAGGGCAGATCTCGAAGAGTTTTGAACCTACACTCACAAGTAAGCCGGCGGGCATATGTGGAGTTTCACTAAAACTCTTGTTTTAACAAAACTTTACAGAGGTATTTTATGCAATGCGATTGAAATGTTGTTTTTGACACCCCTTTTTTCACGTTTTGGGATTCTTTCCCTATTTTTTTCATCTTAATTTTTATATTGACATTATGAGTCGACAGTCGCTCATCTCATAGTAATGAAACTTTACAGAAGCAATACAAAGATGCAAATTGCATTATTCCTGCATTATTCCTAGGATGAAATTTGGGATTTTCTCTTCTTTTATTCATGGTTTTGGATTTTGAATGTTTTAAAAACATTTTGCATTAAATTTTTTTACTGTCCTTATTAGTCAGCCTCCAATTTTAATGAACCTTTACACAAGTATGCAAACCGTATCATTCTTAGGATCAAATCCTGGATGTTTCACTCTTTTTTCAGTTTTGGACATTGTCAATAATGGCGCCTCCGATTTTAGAGAAACTTGACAGGTGTTGTATAGAATACAGAGAAGCTAACTGTATCATTGCTAGGATAGATTTTTTTTTTTCAGCGCTTTTGAACTTTGAATTATTTTCACTTTTTTGTGTTAAAGTTTTTATGTTGCCTTCACATTTTTAGCTCACCTGGCCTGAAAGGTCAAGTGAGCTTATGTTGTGTTGACCGTCCATCGTGTGTCTGTCATACATCCGTCATCAGCCCATCCGTCAACTTTTCCTTTAAACGACTTCTCAAGAACCGCTGGGCCAATTTCAATTATATTTGGCAGGAAACATCCTTATGTCATAGGGATCCAAGTTTGTTCAAATGAAGCCGATCAGCCAATTAGGCCGGCGACCATCTTGGATTTTGGCTGATTTTTAGAAACGTCTTTAAAAATCTTCTCCAAAACCGCTTGAGGGAGTGAAGGAAACCTCATGAAATATGATCTAGGGCAAGAGCTCAACCAAATTTGTTCAAGACAACTTAATTGACCGAATGGTTCAGCAGTCATCTTGGATAACCTAGTTTTCCCGAAAACGACTTCTCCAGAACCGCTGAATGGATCAGGCCAAAATTTGGGAGATATGATTGGGGGACCAAGGGCCATTAAAGTTTGTTCAAGGGAAGTTGCTCCATCAAAAATCATGGCTGCCGTGGCCCAATCAAAATGTAGCGTGTTTGGCGGACATATTGGATTTTTTTATTTGATGGATTTTGAGGCCAAAATTATGTTTTATATATATTTTATATATATTTATTATATATGCTATATATGTTTTTGTGTATTCTGAGCTCAAATTTGCAATTTTCGAAACTGTCGGATAAACGGTTTAGCGGCCATCTTGGATAATTTTCTCATCAAAAGCTCCCATACTAAAACAATGGAAAATTAAAAATATCTTCTCGAGAACTACTGTGCCGATTTCAATTATATTTGGCATGAAGCATCCTTTAAAGGCATAGAAATTCAAGTTTGGTCAAACGAACCCGATCGGCCAATTTGGCCGGCGACCATCTTGGATTTCAGCCGATTTTTAGAAATGTCTAAAAATCTTCTCCGAAATCACTTGGGGAATCTTCATCTAGGCCAAGAGGTAAGCCAAGTTTGCTCAAGAGGACCATCGGTGACCATCTTGGATGACATAGTTTTCACAAAAATTACTCCTCTAGAAGCGCTGAAGGGATCAGGCCAAAATTTGGGCCATTAAAATTTGTTCAAGAGAAGTTGATCCATCAAAAAAACATGGGCGCCGTGGGCCAATCAAAATGTAGTGTGTTTGGCGGCCATATTGCACTTGCAAAAATGTCCACAAACTCATTTAAAAGACTGCTAAACCACCCACCAATAATTTTGACAAAAATTGATGGTGCTCCAGGTGAGCGACACAGGCCCCTTGGGCCTTTTGTTTATGAGACTGCAGAAGTGTTCTATATAATGCAGAGGTGCAATCTTCATCACTATAGGATGAATGAAATTTTGGATTTTTAGTTCACCTGGCCTGAAAGGCCAAGTGAGCTTATGCCATGGCGACCGTCCGTCGTTTGTCCGTCTGTGCATCTGTCCGTCCATCCATCATCTGTCCGTCAACTTTTCCTTTAAACGACTTCTTCTCAAGAACCACTGGCTGATTTCAATTATATTTGGCAGGAAGCATCCATATGGCATATGGATTCAAGTTTGTTTAAACGAAGCCGATTGGCCAATTTGGCTAGTGGCCATCTTGGATTTTGGCCGATTTTAGGAAACATCTTTAAAAATCTTCTCCGAAACTGCTTGGGGGATTGATGCAAACCTCATGAAATATGATCAAGAGCAAGAGCTGAACCAAGTTTGTTCAAGGGAACTTGATTGGTCAGATGGTTCGGCCGCCATCTTGGTTGACATAGTTTTAGTGAAAACAACTTACTCTCCAGAACCACTGAAGGGATCAGGCCAAAATTTGGCAGATATGGTTAGGGATTAAGGCCCATTAAAGTTTGTTTAAGGGAAGTTGATCTGTCAAAAAACATGACCACACCAGGCCAATCAAAATATAGCGTGTTTGGCGGCCATATTGGATTTTTTTATTTAATGGATTTTGAGGCTGAAATTGGTTTTATATGTTTTTTTGATATTCTGATCTGAAATTTGCAATTTTCGAAACTGTCGGATAAACGGTTTGGCGGCCATCGTGGATCATTTTCCCGCCAAAACTCCCATACTAAAGCAATGTCTTCTTGAGAACTACTGGGCCGATTTCAATTATATTTGGCAGGAAGCATCCTTATGGTGTAGAGATTCAAGTTTGTTCAAATGAAGCTGAACCGCCAATTTGGCCGGTGGCCATCTTGGATTTTGGTTGATTTTTATAAACGTCTTTAAAAATCTTCTCCGAAACTGCTTGGTGGATTGAAGGAAACCCTATGATCTAGGGCAAGAGCTGAACCAAGTTTGTTCAAGGGAACTTGATTGGTCCCATCATTCGGTGCCCATCTTGGTTGACCTAGTTTTAGAGAAAAGGACTTCTCCGGAACCGCTGAAGGAATCAGGCAGAAATTAGGAAGATATGATTAGGGACTAAGGGCCATTAAAATATGTCCATGGAAAGTTGATATGTCAAAAAAACATGTCTGCTATGAATCAATCAAAATATAGCGTATTTAGCCGACATCTTGTATTTTCTACAAAGTTCTGAGAAAATCGTAAAAAGACTTACTTATTAACCAGTGGGCCAATTTTAATAAAACTTGTCTAAGTGTTCTTCACAGAAATTTGATTGGTAAATTTTTTCAGTTTCCTCGTTTTGTCAATAATTCCTTGGGCCTCATGTTTCAGCCGCCATCTTCATTATCATCATGTTTTTGTCAGGACTTAAGCCTTAGGCTTCCTATGTATTTTCTTGGATTATTCTAGTGTGGAAGGCTTCAACGCATCTAATGATCATTAAGATTGCTCAATTTATTTGGCAGCCATCTTGGATTTCCATATGTGTCCAGGAAATTGTTTAAAATATTACTCTTGAAATGCCCGGCCACAATTTGTACTATTAAAACTTACATTTCTATTCCTGGCTAGAGAGGCTGAATTTCTGGCAAAAAAACCGATAGGGCTCTACATGTAGACCATGGCCTTTCTGGTTGATATTGGCAATGTTTCAGGCGTTCCTTGGGCCTCTTGTTTCTGAGAGAATACACATGGACATTGATGGAGACACTTCCCCATCATAATCCAAGACTAGAGAGCCAGGTTACTATGCACTTGAATACCTGAACTTCACTGTCTTAAATGTCCTTGGAAAGCCATTGACAGTCATATGTATAAGCATCTACATACATCAGTGATTGCTATTACGGCTAATCTGCTACCTCAAGTCTCATACAAATTTGTCCAAATCTGTCCAGGCTAATACTGTTCTAGACAGGAGCCATTTAGTGTCAGAGGTTTGTAGACATCTGGTTTTGAGTGCCCATGCCACATGGGCCAATGTCTTCCATCTGTAAAGGCTCAGGATGAGCACCCATGTGTAAAAGCACCGGTGTGGATGCTCTACGCTCTCCAACATCTGCCTTCTCAACTGAGCTGATCAGCTGGAGAAGTGCTTTGTGTAATCCAATCCAAACTTCCAAGTAGCTAGATTACAGGAGCATGCCACAACTCCCAGGTTTAGCTATTCAAATCATTGTTTGTCTTCAGAGTTTTCTTCTTGAAAGCTATCTACCTACCAATGTGCAAAAACTCATCAGCCTCTCACTTCGTTTGGCCTACCAGCAAAAGCAGTTTAGATGGTCCATGCAGTCTGTCATACTACTTCATGGACTCATGTATTTACAAATGGCTCAGCGGAAAGCAGTTAGGTGGAGTATCTTCATGTTTTTAGATGGTACAACCAACTCCATTTCAGGACTAGCAGGAAGACCCTCAAACTTCAGAGCAGAAGTGCAAGTACTCTGAAGCCAGCATAGTTCTGATCACTCAGCAAGAGTGCTAGGGAATGTGGTATTTTTCATGGAATCACTGTCAAAACTGCAGAGATTGAACTGTGATAGAGATGACAAAGCCCATCAGGCTTGAGGAGAGAACTGACCTTGCTCTCTGACAAAACTAGGACAGTACTACAATGGATTCCAGCCCCTGTAGGAATATCTGGAAACGAGAAGGCAGATCAATTAGCAAATGAAGGTAGCACGCAACCACAGACCAGTAATCCAGTCTCCTTTAGAGAAACCAAGACTCTGTTGCAGAACAGATTCAAGATGGAATGGACTACTCTGAACAGAAAATATAGACCAGAACAGGATGCGCTACATCAACTTGATACAAAATAACGGGCACCAATTTGCGCAGGGTCTGAGAACCGCACACAGTGGCCTGCAGGCCCACCTAAAGCACATTGGACTGGCAGACATAGCAACTTTCCAGTGTGGAAATGATGACCAAATGTCAGAACATGTGCTCCAGTACTGTCTACTTTTTGATGAGAGGAGGGAGGTATGAACCGATGAGATAGACTTCGAAACCAAGCGGCGGGGAACGATATCTAACCTCTGCCTGACTACCTACTTCCTAGCATCCATTGGACTGAAGATATAAATATGGCCAGAAGAATGCACAAGAGCAGCCTGTAGGACTATATAGGAACAATCCTAGAACTTAGTTAGATACTTGAACCCTTACATCAGAAAGAATTTGTTGTCTGGTCTGGTTAAAGGGTTAAGGTTATCCTGAAGCAATAAGATTAGGAAATATTTAGAAAAAGTCAGTAATTGATATTCTAGTTTTCTTGCTATTTTATAACAATTTGAGTGGAAATTGTTGCTGGCTATAGCAGGACCTAGTAATATACACTAGTCTATCTAGCGGTGCTGTGCCACATCATCAGGACCTATTTATCAGCTAGCCACACCGAGGTCGATGCTCCCATGCTTTGGCTCCACCTTCACCCCATGTATTCTGCTATAGCTCAAGCTTCTCCATCAAAGCAGCCATACGGGCAATATGCTATGTAACTCAAGATGCTTCATCAAATTAAAAAAATTTATAATCTCAAGAACAATTCTCAAGATGTCTGCAGAATCCATTTATGTCCCGGTTTGTCCAATTAACTAATTTAATGCCATTTTTTAAATGATGGACAATATATAATTAATAATCATTTGCACTAATTTAAAGTATTTGATTACATGTAGTGGACCTTTCAATTTTTAGCTATGGTCTGCCCATCTCTAGCTAAGCTCCACCCACACCTCACTCGTGTTGCGATCGATCGATCTCTGAACTCTCTGGGTATCAATTTCCAGAAAGCTATACAGGTAAAAAAGCTATTGAATATTTTTGAACTAATTTGACTGCGCGCTGTTGTTGCCCACAGCGTTCAGTCAAATGAGTTTCAAAGTATTCAACAGCATGTTTATTAAATAGTAAAACCATACAATTAATACAATGTGTCAGACTATTAGGAGTTAAAGACAGGTCAAATGGAATCAATTATGACGTAATGATTATGACATCATCCTACATGCTGCTTAGCTGATTGTGATGTCATATGACATCAGACGATAGATGGATATGCTGGAAGGTGAATTATAACAGTATACCTGAAGAAAATTTATAGTCAACTTGAGGATTTGTTATTGGTTAAGAGAAAATTTGTTGTCTAATTAATCTTCCAAAGTGAGCAGTTCACTGTCCTAGCTTAGTTTATAAACACAGCTTGTTTGGCAGAAGTCTTTGTGCCTGGTTTACATAATGTAAGGATCAACATATCTTTGCCATACAGCTGTCATCCATTCTTGTTACTGGGCAGGACTGCTAATCACATAGTGACTGGCGCTGTCTCAAATTGTCCACATATTTACTATGATGTGAATGTCCACTAGTGTCAGGAAATAATAGCTGGTTACGTCTTTACTGCTCAGTGTCCAGGAACGAGGTACAGTCTTAGCCATTCAAGAATTTGGAGAATGTTACGCTTTAATGGGAATCATTAAGGCTTATAAGGCCAAAGCTCAGATATTCTGCCATGTATTATAAAAAACTTTAATATCAACCAAAATTACTCACTTTTCCGTGGCGATATGATAATCTCTAAATATGTTACAGAATTTGCCGGAAAATGTCTGGCTAAATGACATTCCATCAGCAGTACAAATAACGGTAGTACATCTTAGTGCAGCCACTGGAACATGCCTCTATAAATCTATTTGACCTGCTTCATGTCTTTGGATGTATTTGTTTACAAATATTACAATGTATATAATGTTATATTCTATGTTTTACTTGATCTTTTATCTGTATTGTTTTGTATAAGGACACCATAGTGTAGGATACATTTAACCTAATAAATTGAATTGAATTGAATTGAGTCAGGGTTAGAAATAAGAAATCTGTTCCACATGCACACTATGTACCTAACATGAACCCTGTACATCTAAGTACACATGCACCAGTCACTTTTTACCTGCATTGTTCAGGTTACCCATTTAACAGTCATATCAGCCAAAAACGGCTTCTGCAGTGGTCTTGAGGAATGTCCATTTGCAGATCAAGACAAGACTATTTCTTAAAAATATACCACTGGAATGACTGGCTCGATAACCGAGCCAGTCATTCCAGTGTTATATTTTCAAAAATAGTCTTCTCTTGGTCTGCAAATGGACATTTTCTATGAGAAAATTGAAATCTTCTTGAACAAGTTTGAGTGTTAAAGGGTTAAAAGGCCTTATTTCTACCCATGGATAGATAGGGAGTTAATACATCTTGAAAATTCTATAAAGAAAATCTTTTTCATCAAGTACAGTTAAGCACAACCCATGGCTATTTCTCTTCAACGTGTATGAATACGTGGGTTAAAGGTTGATCAACCTGGCTAAATAAACTATTTGATAATTGTGAAATTCCTAAGACCGGGGAATTCATTGGAATGTTGTACTGGCTTCAATCTATGAATCTGATCTGTCGCTCAAGTATATGATGTCATAATCAGTTACGTCACATGTAGGCTGATGTCACAATCATAATTGACAGCGAATACTCGGTGATGAAGCTGGAATAGTTTGTCAAGTTAACAAATTGTATGTCTTTGATGGATTTACTATTTAGTAAACATTCTGTTTATAATGTTGAAACTAATTTAACTGGTCAGTGTTGCTGCCAAAGCCAGCAACAGTATTGAGTCAAATTAGTATCAAAATATTCAACAGCTTACCTGTATAGTTACCTTGATTTGGATTCTGGGAAGTTGTGGTTCGATCAATTCAAAGATGTGTGAACTAAAGCATGGGCGGAGCTTAGCTATAAATGGATCCCTCTATTCCTATGATTGCCAAGGCTTCAAGAGGATGCAGTAAATTCATAGGACATTGGATTCTTGGCACATTTGTGAATCAATTAATAGAAGTAAATCCTAAGAGTTTCCTAGTATTGTGACATTTCCAATTTAAGAAAAGGAAAGATGTTCAAAACATTGCGCTGCAAATCAGACGAAAATATTAACTGCCCTGTAGGTGGGGCTTAGAATACACCTTCCGTATCCTCTGCGTGTCGTAAGAGGCGACTAAAGGAGGTAAGGGTGAGGTAACCCTGACAGAAACCTCGAGTGCTGAAGACGGAGGTTCCAGGCCGCACGGCGCACTAATAAACCATGGATCCACGCACTTAACGCATATGATCATGTCGATAGCACATCAATAGCACACTCCTCACAGAATAAACGTCTGTTATGAAGGCACAGTTATGATGTTAACATTGTTTATACATTAATCCCTCGTGTGTCAACCGCGCCTCAAAATCCTCAAAAGATGACTTTTATCAATTAAGCCTTTAATTTGTCAAGAGTTTTCAAGCAAATTGAAATCTTTGCTCAGTGAATGACCATTTGCTGGCCAAGAGATGACTGGGTTTTTTGTAAATTTATAACTGAAATTTAGGAAAATCGTTTTTTAAGAGGTGTTTTTTCACAGATTTGACGATTAGAGGGTTAATGGTCAGGAAAATCAAAGTTTGTTTAGTCAGTGACCATTTGCATGCCAAGAGAAGACTATTTTTGAAAATTTGCCACTCGAATGACTGGCTCAGTACACCGAGCTGTAACCGAGCCAGTCATTCAAGTGGTGGATTTTCAAAAATAGTCTTCCCTTAGCTTGAAAATAGATAGTCCTTAAGAAAACTGCCGATTTTACGATTATAAACCACAATTTGACACAAGAGGTGTTAATTACAAACTTGTTATGTAAGGGTCTGAGACATACCTAAAGAATACTCCACATATATGTAAGGGTCTGAGACATACCTGACGAACACTCCACATATATGTAAGGGTCTGAGACATACCTGAAGACCACTCCACATATATGTAAGGGTCTGAGACATACCTGAAGAACACTCCACATATATGTAAGGGTCTGAGACATACCTGAAGAACACCACATATATGTACGGGTCTGATACATACCTGAAGAATACTCCACATATATGTAAGGGTCTGAGACATACCTGACGAACACCCCACATATATGTAAGGGTCTGAGACATACCTGAAGACCACTCCACATATATGTAAGGGTCTGAGACATACCTGAAGAACACTCCACATATATGTAAGGGTCTGAGACACCTGAAGAACACTCCACATATATGTAAGGGTCTGAGACATACCTGAAGAATACTCCACATATATGTAAGGGTCTGAGACATACCTGAAGACCACTCCACATATATGTAAGTGTCTGAGACATACCTGAAGAACACTCCACATATATGTAAGGGTCTGAGACATACCTGAAGAACACTCCACATATATGTACGGGTCTGAGACATACCTGAAGAACACTCCACATATATGTAACGGTCTGAGGCATACCTGAAGACCACTCCATATATATGTAAGGGTCTGAGACATACCTGACGAACACTCCACATATATGTAAGGGTCTGAGACATACCTGAAGAATACTCCACATATATGTAAGGGTCTGAGACATACCTGAAGAACACTCCACATATATGTAAGTGTCTGAGACATACCTGAAGAATACTCCACATATATGTAAGGGTCTGAGACATACCTGAAGAACACTCCACATATATGTAATGGTCTGAGACATACCTGAAGAACACTCCACATATATGTAAGGGTCTGAGACATACCTGAAGAACACTCCACATATATGTAAGGGTCTGAGACATACCTGAAGAACAGTCTCCACATATATCAGTATAGATAGATAGATAGATAGATAGTTTGTTGCAAAAATCCAGCATACGGATACGGCAATACAAGTACAATCATATAAATAAACAAGATATATGAAACAACTATAGGCCCTATATAAATAAATAAACACTACTTAATTAAATATATACATATTATACAAAGCAATAGGCAAATCACGTCCACAACCGGATTAACTACTGCAAAAGATTGATCCACATCAAGTTTTGCGCCAGACATCTGGAGCCCCACCCACGTTCTGAGCGTGTTTGGATCGATTTATGTGCTTTGAACCCTGAGGTCACAGGATCCCCTTTTTTCAAGGTGACGATACGGATAGGTTGCTGAATATTTTGAAACTAACCAGACCGGGCACCATTGCAGTCTACGAGTACACCAACGCCGAACTAGCCTCAAAATGCCAACAGAATGTTCATCAGATAGTAATTAACCATTCAAAGGATCTGCAAACTTGACGCACTTTTAAATGATTATGGTTCAGTTAAATACGTCATTCGTTAGGTAGTTTGATTGTGATGTCAGCCTACATATGGCGTAATTGATTGTGACGTCATATACTTGAGTGACTGATCGGATCTCACTATTAGAGATATTTATGAGCAACTGTTATATTAGTATACATTTTTTATAAATCTTACGATGAAGTGGGGAACATTACCTCAAGGCATTTCGTTTCTCCATAATGATGTTGACAAATTTTAGAATCATTTTAGATATGTCTGTAGAGTCACGATTGCATGACATTAAAAAGACAAATTTATCTTGCTCATTTAAAGAATCAAAGTTAGAACAGCTAGACAACTCAGAAAATAAAGAATCCCTAGCTTCCTGGAATGTAGGACATTCTAAGACAAAGTGTCTCTCATCTTCTACTTTATTTAGATCGCAAAGATTACAGAGTCGGGACTCTACAGGTATCTTGGGCCGACAGTATCTATCTATTTCGATATGCAGACAGTGAGCGCTGAGCCTTAGCTTTGAAAATTCTCTGCGCTTTAAAACTATGGGCTGTGAGAAACTATAATTTTCAGGATTAAAATTATCTTTAAAAAGCTTATAACAGCGCAATTTAGGGGTTTTCTCGGAGTCGGTTATATGCCCTATCCATGTAGTATCAATATGTATTTATCCAATGTAAAATTCAAAATTAAGTATTCTTTTTTTGTTGATAAATACAGGTGTTGAATTTGTAATGGGTACCGTAGTCCATGAGGGTATGTGATGTTGCATTGAAAGCATATGGGACATGAATCAATAATATGAACCTGGAGAACAGCCAAAGTAGGTGCTATAAAATGTTTAACGCTGTGCCAAATATGGCGGTATAATAGGCAGATTTGGAAGTATAGAATGATCTAGCACAGGGCAATAGGAAAAGCAAACCATAGATATGTAGAAACGTGAAATATTGATTATAAAAATGCTAAATACATAAAGCGGCATATGAATATAATATATTGATCTATAGAAATGTTTAATAATGCGCTATAAAAAGTCTAATGTACCGAAACTAGCACATTGCATCCTTTTATTGAGCATATGTGTGAGCGACAGAATGCAACCGTAATGCGTCTTTATATCACTGAGGAAACACCAGATATTAAGCGATCCCTTTTTAAGGCTTTCATGGCGAAAGCTGCCACAGCCGACCTTTGTAATGGTCTTGAGAAATGGCCATTTGATGGCCAAGAGAAGACTATTTTTTAAAAGTTACAACTGAAATGACTACCTCGATAAACGAGCCAGTCATTCCAGTGGTAAATTTTCTTCTCTTGGCCTGTAAATGGACATCCAATAGGTGAATATTTTGATTTTCTTGACCAAATTTAGTCATTAAAGGTTTAACTGAATGCACTATTGACACAACGGAATATGATGTGCTTGGTAGTAAAATGTACACAACCTTTTATGCATATTAATGCCACTTTGTACAGCTAAAAATGTGGACTTCACAATAATTTTTAAAACTTGTGACCGTGCAATGCATTATTCTAAAGGGGCCGATAAATTAAGTAAAAATAAAGGAATTTTCTATAATGCTTTGTTGATTCCAGCCAGTAAAATGTCAAGATAATATAGAAGAATGTGCAAAGAATGATCAAACATTCATTCTACGATGTCATTTGTCACACCAGGCGGCCTATAATCTCATGGCAAAGTGGCGTTCTTAGACAGTTATAAAACTAGCACAGCCATGTCATAAAGATGCTTCAACAGTCATATCTGAGTGTAACTCCGTAATCCTTTAATGGTCAAGATTGGTCAGGAATCAGTGGAGGAATCCAGTTTATCGATCAATCATATGATGTCATAATCAACAATGTCACATAGACTGATGTTATAATTAATTACGTTTTCAATGACGTGATTTAGTTAACTTAATAGTCTGTCAAGTTGTACGAATTGTATGTCTCCTATTTAATAAGCAACAGCACACAGTCAAATTAGTTTCAAAATATTCAACACCTTACCTGTATATAGTTTTCTGGAAATTGACATACAGGGAGTTCAGAGTTCGATTGATCCCAACACAGACACGTGCTGGGCAGAGCTTAGCTAAGAATGGGTGGGGCATAGCTAAGACTGGATTCATCCACTAAAACAGCTTTTTTGCCTTGAAATTTGTCTCATTCCTAAATCAACCTTTCCAGTTTATCCACCAATCATATGACATCATAATCAACTATGCGATGTGTAGGATGATGTCATAATCAATGATGTCATGAATGATGTAGATAAGTTTGTCACGAATGCTTAATTGATGACAAACTAAGCCTTGTTGTACGAATTGTATGTCTTTACTATTTAACAAACATGCTGTTGAATATTTTAAAACTAATTTGGCAGCAACATCACCCAGTCAAATTAGTTTTAAACTGTTCAACAGCTTACCTGTATAGTTTTCTGGAAATTGAAGTTCAGGGAATTTAAGGTACAATCAATACCATCATGCACAAAATGTCGGTGGGCGGGGCATAGCTAAAAGTGGATTCATCTATTACAACACCCTTTTTGTCTTGAATTTTGTTTCTTTCCTAAATGATCTCCATCTATTGAAATGATGCACGTGTTAACACCTCTGATGTCACTATTCTATCTTTTAAAAAAAATTTTGGTGGAAGATGTTGCTGTCTACGATGGCACCATCTTCCACCAAATATGTTGAAAAATTAACACCAGTTAATCTTTTAATTTAATTTGAAAATTTAGAGCGTTGACATCAGAGTGGTAAGGGTTACAATTTTCAGCTGTTTTTCAAGAAAAGTTTCATACAGACATTGAAATATAGTCTCTGGTATAACACGGAAAATGAAGTCAGGGAAATCTGAAAATATGAAGGCATTCATAGTGAAAGTCATTGTCATTTGTGATTTGCGAAACACGATGACAATGTCAATGAAAAGTACTATTTGTTCACTATTCTGACCAACATCTTTGTATGATGGTTATCATTATGGAGCAGCCAATAAGAAATGCCAGAGCTCTTTAGAATTCATCATCGTCACTTAGAGAATGTCCCGCTGGAATTAGCTCAGGGCTGATTTGAATAGCATATGCAAAGACAACGCAGTGGCTATAGAGACGAGTAATGACATTGTCTTCTGCTTTTTCATATGATATGGAGCACATCTTTACAGTTGAGTGCATTAAAGGCACTGACTCTCAACACTTTAACACTCACCTGTCTTTTGGTACGTCATGATTTTATAAGTCATTAAGCTACCTATCTCTATTCTTTTAAAATGGTCAAGATTGGTAAAGAAAATGCGTATTTGCCCTTAGTGAATGTCCATTGGAAGGCCAAGAGAAGAAAGTTTTCGAAAAGTTTTACGCTGGAATGAGTCGGTCACTCCAATGTTAAATTTGCAAAAAAACAGTTCTTTTGGCATGCAAATAGAAAGTTTGCAAGGTGACAGCACATGCCTACATTTTTAACCGACTTAAAATATCGTCATAATATATTCTTATTACATGCTAATGTTTAAACAGAAATTCTAGCTTGGTCACCTGTATTTGTTATTTTGCTTCGTATTACTTTCTTGGCATGAGAAATAATTTTATTTACGAAACATTCCTAATCGAAGTTCTCCGCGAAACAGTGATGCATTTTGCTAACAAACTGTTTAAGTATTTGTGGAATTTCTAATTTGCATCTTCTTGACTATAGAGTGGCCGTATATATAAGATTTGATGTTGAAATGGTCATCATTCACCATGGAGACACATTTTATGTACATAATGCATACCATACAGTGATCTATCAGCTAGTGTTTCTTAAACCTTTAATGGTCAAATTTGGTCAATTCTTATCGAATGTCCATTTACAGGCCAAGAGTATACAATTTTTGAAAATTTATCACTGGAATGACTGGCTCTGTTATCGATCCAGTCATTCCAGTGGTAACTTTTTAAAAATTGTATTCTCTTGACCTGTAAATGGACATTTCACAAGCCCATAGCAGAGGCCATTTTGGCCGGTACGACCGTTGAAAGGTTACGGGTTAAACAGGTAACATTCTAATCCCCAACTATTCTAATCCCCAACTATTCTAATCCCCAACTATTTTAATCCCCAACTATTCTAATCCCCAACTATTCTAATCCGCAACTATTCTAATCCACAACTATTCTAATCCCCAACTATTCTAATCCACAATTATTCTAATCCTCAACTATTCTAATCCACAATTATTCTAATCCACAATTATTCTAATCCCCAACTATTCTAATCCACAATTATTCTAATCCCCAACGATTCTAATCCCCAACTATTCTAATCCCCAATTATTCTAATCCCCAACTATTCTAATCCACAATTATTCTAATCCCCAACTATTCTAATCCCCAACTATTCTAATCCCTAACTACCTTTATCACGAGATCTGTCATATCCTAAGTAACCACTTTTTAATTGTGACTCGCCACTTGTATAAGTGGGTCTCTCAATCTGTCGGCCAGTCAAATTTGTTATAATTTTTGCTAAGCGACCTTAATGTCACTACTATAGCATGTTCACAACTAGTATAAGTCTGATGTAAATATTATTATGTTACATATCTGGCATTCAAGCTGCCTATGTCGCACCTATTGTGGATCACACTTTTTTGTTGAATCCGAGGTGCATCAAGTATAAGTCGGTCTGTTAGTCAGTCTCCCATTTGGTCAAATTATTTACGTTTCACTCAAAGCTGTCTAAGTCACCAATAATCCAGCCTCATCCTGGTTTATGCTGTGTGATATGACTTAAGTTGTGTATATCAGAACAGTAGAGCCTCATGCTTTGTTTACACTCTGTCATATAATTGTTAAGGCGTGTATGTCACAACAATAGAGCCACATCCTGGTTTATGCTGTGTCATATGATTGTTAAGTTGTCTAAGTCAGAACAATAGAGCCTGACATGCTGGTTTGTGCTCTGTCATATGATCGATTAGCTGTCTTAAGTCACAACAATCAAGGCGCATACTTGTTTATGCTCCATCATATAATTGTTAAGTTGTCTAATCAAGCCTGACATGCTGGTTTACACTCCATCATATAATTGTTAAGCTGTCTAATCAAGCCTGACATGCTGGTTTACACTCCATCATATGATTGTTAAGCTGTCTAATCAAGCCTAACATGCTGGTTTACACTCCATCATATGATTGTTAAGTTGTCTAATCAAGCCTGACATGCTGGTTTACACTCCATCATATGATTGTTAAGCTGTCTAATCAAGCCTGACATGCTGGTTTACACTCCATCATATGATTGTTAAGTTGTCTAATCAAGCCTGACATGCTGGTTTACACTCCATCATATGATTGTTAAGCTGTCTAATCAAGCCTGACATGCTGGTTTACACTCCATCATATGATTGTTAAGCTATCTAATCAAGCCTGACATGCTGGTTTACACTCCATCATATGATTGTTAAGCTATCTAATCAAGCCTGACATGCTGGTTTACACTCCATCATATGATTGTTAAGTTGTCTAATCAAGCCTGACATGCTGGTTTACACTCCATCATATGATTGTTAAGCTGTCTAATCAAGCCTGACATGCTGGTTTACACTCCATCATATGATTGTTAAGCTATCTAATCAAGCCTGACATGCTGGTTTACACTCCATCATATGATTGTTAAGTTGTCTAATCAAGCCTGACATGCTGGTTTACACTCCATCATATGATTGTTAAGTTGTCTAATCAAGCCTGACATGCTGGTTTACACACCATCATATGATTGTTAAGCTGCCTAATCAAGCCTGACATGCTGGTTTACACTCCATCATATGATTGTTAAGCTGTCTAATCAAGCCTGACATGCTGGTTTACACTCCATCATATAATTGTTAAGTTGTCTAATCAAGCCTGACATGCTGGTTTTCACTCCATCATATGATTGTTAAGCTGTCTAAGTCACAACAATTATAAGAGCCTCATGCTGGTTTATGCTCTGTCATATGATTGTTAAGCTGTCTAAGTCACAACAATGGAGCCTCCTGCTGGTTTACGCTCAATCAAATGATTATTAAGCTGTCCAAGTCACAACAATAGAGCCTCCTGCTGATTTATGCTCCGTCATATGATTGTTAAGCTGTCTAAGTCCCACCGATAGAGCCTCATGCTGGTTTACGCTCTGTCATATGATTGTTAAGATGTCTAAGTCACAACAATAAAGCCTTCTACTGGTTTACGCTCCATCATATGATTGTTAAGATGTCTAAGTCACAACAATAGAGCCTGCTGTTGGTTTGCACTCCGTCATATGATTGTTAAGATGTCTAAGTCACAACAATAGAGCCTGCTGCTGGTTTACGCTCCGTCATATGATTCTTAAGCTAAGTCACACCAATAGAGCCTCATGCTGGTTTATGCGCCGTCATATGATTGTTTAGCTGTCTGAGTCAACAACAGAGCCTCATGTTGGTTTACGCTCCGTCATATGATTGTTAAGATGTCTAAGTCACAACAATAGAGCCTGCTGCTGGTTTACGCTCCATCATATGATTGTTAAGCTGTCTATGTCACAATAGAGCCTGCTGCTGGTTTACGCTCCATCATATGATTGTTAAGCTGTCTAAGTCACACCAATAGAGCCTCATGCTGGTTTATGCGCCGTCATATGAGTGTTAAGATGTCTAAGTTACAACAATAGAGCCTGCTGCTGGTTTACGCTCTGTCATATGATTGTTAAGATGTCTAAGTCACAACAATGAAGCCTTCTGCTGGTTTACGCTCCATCATATGATTGTTAAGATGTCTAAGTCACAACAATAGAGCCTCCTGCTGGTTTATGCGCCATCATATGACTGCTAAGATGTCTAAGTCACAACAATAAAGCCTCCTGCTGCTTTACGCTCCGTCATATGATTGTTAAAATGTCTAAATCACATCAATAGAGCCTGCTGGTTTATGCGCTGTTATATGATTGTTAAGATGGTGGGGCGTCATATGATTGTTAAGTTGTGTAAGTCTCAACAATAGCGCCTCATGCTGGTTTACTCTAGGCCATATAATTGTTTAGCTGTCTAAATCACAACAATAGCGCCTCATGCTGGTTTACTCTACATCATATAATTGTTTAGCTGTCTAAATCACAACAATAGCGCCTCATGCTGGTTTACTGTACATCATATAATTGTTTAGCTGTCTAAATCACAACAATAGCGCATCATGCTGGTTTACTCTACATCATATAATTGTTTAGCTGTCTAAATCACAACAATAGCGCCTCATGCTGGTTTACTCTACATCATATAATTGTTTAGCTGTCTAAATCACAACAATAGCGCCTCATGCTCGTTTACTCTACATCATATAATTGTTTAGCTGTCTAAATCACAACAATAGCGCCTCATGCTGGTTTACTCTACATCATATAATTGTTTAGCTGTCTAAATCACAACAATAGCGCCTCATACTGGTTTACTCTACATCATATAATTGTTTAGCTGTCTAAATCACAACAATAGCGCCTCATACTGGTTTACTCTACATCATATAATTGTTTAGCTGTCTAAATCACAACAATAGCGCCTCATGCTGGTTTACTCTACATCATATAATTGTTTAGCTGTCTAAATCACAACAATAGCGCCTCATGCTGGTTTACTCTACATCATATAATTGTTTAGCTGTCTAAATCACAACAATAGCGCCTGATGCTCGTTTACTCTACATCATATAATTGTTTAGCTGTCTAAATCACAACAATAGCGCCTCATGCTGGTTTACTCTACATCATATAATTGTTTAGCTGTCTAAATCACAACAATAGCGCCTCATGCTCGTTTACTCTACATATAATTGTTTAGCTGTCTAAATCACAACAATAGCGCCTCATGCTGGTTTACTCTACATCATATAATTGTTTAGCTGTCTAAATCACAACAATAGCGCCTCATACTGGTTTACTCTACATCATATAATTGTTTAGCTGTCTAAATCACAACAATAGCGCCTCATGCTGGTTTACTCTACATCATATAATTGTTTAGCTGTCTAAATCACAACAATAGCGCCTCATGCTGGTTTACTCCACATCATATAATTGTTTAGCTGTCTAAATCACAACAATAGTGCCTCATGCTGGTTTACTCTACATCATATAATTGTTTAGCTGTCTAAATCACAACAATAGCGCCTCATACTGGTTTACTCTACATCATATAATTGTTTAGCTGTCTAAATCACAACAATAGCGCCTCATACTGGTTTACTCTACATCATATAATTGTTTAGCTGTCTAAATCACAACAATAGCGCCTCATACTGGTTTACTCTACATCATATAATTGTTTAGCTGTCTAAATCACAACAATAGCGCCTCATGCTGGTTTACTCTACATCATATAATTGTTTAGCTGTCTAAATCACAACAATAGCGCCTCATACTGGTTTACTCTACATCATATAATTGTTTAGCTGTCTAAATCACAACAATAGCGCCTCATGCTGGTTTACTCTACATCATATAATTGTTTAGCTGTCTAAATCACAACAATAGCGCCTCATACTGGTTTACTCTACATCATATAATTGTTTAGCTGTCTAAATCACAACAATAGCGCCTCATACTGGTTTACTCTACATCATATAATTGTTTAGCTGTCTAAATCACAACAATAGCGCCTCATGCTGGTTTACTCTACATCATATAATTGTTTAGCTGTCTAAATCACAACAATAGCGCCTCATGCTGGTTTACTCTACATCATATAATTGTTTAGCTGTCTAAATCACAACAATAGCGCCTCATGCTGGTTTACTCTACATCATATAATTGTTTAGCTGTCTAAATCACAACAATAGCGCCTCATGCTGGTTTACTCTACATCATATAATTGTTTAGCTGTCTAAATCACAACAATAGCGCCTCATGCTGGTTTACTCTACATCATATAATTGTTTAGCTGTCTAAATCACAACAATAGCGCCTCATGCTGGTTTACTCTACATCATATAATTGTTTAGCTGTCTAAATCACAACAATAGCGCCTCATGCTGGTTTACTCTACATCATATAATTGTTTAGCTGTCTAAATCACAACAATAGCGCCTCATGCTGGTTTACTCTACATCGTATAATTGTTTAGCTGTCTAAATCACAACAATAAAGCCTCATGCTGGTTTACTCTACATCGTATAATTGTTTAGCTGTCTAAATCACAACAATAGCGCCTCCTGCTGGTTTACTCTACATCATATAATTGTTTAGCTGTCTAAATCACAACAATAAAGCCTCATGCTGGTTTACTCTACATCGTATAATTGTTTAGCTGTCTAAATCACAACAATAAAGCCTCATGCTGGTTGACTCTACATCATATAATTGTTTAGCTGTCTAAATCACAACAATAGCGCCTCATGCTGGTTTACTCTACATCATATAATTGTTTAGCTGTCTAAATCACAACAATAGCGCCTCATGCTGGTTGACTCTACATCATATAATTGTTTAGCTGTCTAAATCACAACAATAGCGCCTCCTGCTGGTTTACTCTACATCATATAATTGTTTAGCTGTCTAAATCACAACAATAAAGCCTCATGCTGGTTTACTCTACATCATATAATTGTTTAGCTGTCTAAATCACAACAATAGTGCCTCATGCTGGTTTACTCTACATCATATAATTGTTTAGCTGTCTAAATCACAACAATAGCGCCTCATGCTGGTTTACTCTACATCATATAATTGTTTAGCTGTCTAAATCACAACAATAAAGCCTCATGCTGGTTTACTCTACATCATATAATTGTTTAGCTGTCTAAATCACAACAATAGTGCCTCATGCTGGTTTACTCTACATCATATAATTGTTTAGCTGTCTAAATCACAACAATAGCGCCTCATGCTGGTTTACTCTACATCATATAATTGTTTAGCTGTCTAAATCACAACAATAAAGCCTCATGCTGGTTTACTCTACATCATATAATTGTTTAGCTGTCTAAATCACAACAATAGCGCCTCCTGCTGGTTTACTCTACATCATATAATTGTTTAGCTGTCTAAATCACAACAATAGCGCCTCATACTGGTTTACTCTACATCGTATAATTGTTTAGCTGTCTAAATCACAACAATAGCGCCTCATGCTGGTTGACTCTACATCATATAATTGTTTAGCTGTCTAAATCACAACAATAGCGCCTCATACTGGTTTACTCTACATCATATAATTGTTTAGCTGTCTAAATCACAACAATAAAGCCTCATGCTGGTTTACTCTACATCATATAATTGTTTAGCTGTCTAAATCACAACAATAGCGCCTCATGCTGGTTTACTCTACATCATATAATTGTTTAGCTGTCTAAATCACAACAATAGCGCCTCATGCTGGTTTACTCTACATCATATAATTGTTTAGCTGTCTAAATCACAACAATAGCGCCTCATGCTGGTTTACTCTACATCATATAATTGTTTAGCTGTCTAAATCACAACAATAGCGCCTCATGCTGGTTTACTCTACATCATATAATTGTTTAGCTGTCTAAATCACAACAATAGCGCCTCATGCTGGTTTACTCTACATCATATAATTGTTTAGCTGTCTAAATCACAACAATAGCGCCTCATGCTGGTTGACTCTACATCATATAATTGTTTAGCTGTCTAAATCACAACAATAAAGCCTCATGCTGGTTTACTCTACATCATATAATTGTTTAGCTGTCTAAATCACAACAATAGTGCCTCATGCTGGTTTACTCTACATCATATAATTGTTTAGCTGTCTAAATCACAACAATAGCGCCTCATGCTGGTTTACTCTACATCATATAATTGTTTAGCTGTCTAAATCACAACAATAAAGCCTCATGCTGGTTTACTCTACATCATATAATTGTTTAGCTGTCTAAATCACAACAATAGTGCCTCATGCTGGTTTACTCTACATCATATAATTGTTTAGCTGTCTAAATCACAACAATAGCGCCTCATGCTGGTTTACTCTACATCATATAATTGTTTAGCTGTCTAAATCACAACAATAAAGCCTCATGCTGGTTTACTCTACATCATATAATTGTTTAGCTGTCTAAATCACAACAATAGCGCCTCCTGCTGGTTTACTCTACATCATATAATTGTTTAGCTGTCTAAATCACAACAATAGCGCCTCATACTGGTTTACTCTACATCGTATAATTGTTTAGCTGTCTAAATCACAACAATAGCGCCTCATGCTGGTTGACTCTACATCATATAATTGTTTAGCTGTCTAAATCACAACAATAGCGCCTCATACTGGTTTACTCTACATCATATAATTGTTTAGCTGTCTAAATCACAACAATAAAGCCTCATGCTGGTTTACTCTACATCATATAATTGTTTAGCTGTCTAAATCACAACAATAGCGCCTCATGCTGGTTTACTCTACATCATATAATTGTTTAGCTGTCTAAATCACAACAATAGCGCCTCATGCTGGTTTACTCTACATCATATAATTGTTTAGCTGTCTAAATCACAACAATAGCGCCTCATGCTGGTTTACTCTACATCATATAATTGTTTAGCTGTCTAAATCACAACAATAGCGCCTCATGCTGGTTTACTCTACATCATATAATTGTTTAGCTGTCTAAATCACAACAATAGCGCCTCATGCTGGTTTACTCTACATCATATAATTGTTTAGCTGTCTAAATCACAACAATAGCGCCTCATGCTGGTTGACTCTACATCATATAATTGTTTAGCTGTCTAAATCACAACAATAGCGCCTCATGCTGGTTTACTCTACATCGTATAATTGTTTAGCTGTCTAAATCACAACAATAGCGCCTCATACTGGTTTACTCTACATCGTATAATTGTTTAGCTGTCTAAATCACAACAATAGCGCCTCATGCTGGTTTACTCTACATCGTATAATTGTTTAGCTGTCTAAATCACAACAATAGTGCCTCATGCTGGTTTACTCTACATCATATAATTGTTTAGCTGTCTAAATCACAACAATAGCGCCTCATGCTGGTTGACTCTACATCATATAATTGTTTAGCTGTCTAAATCACAACAATAGCGCCTCATGCTGGTTTACTCTACATCGTATAATTGTTTAGCTGTCTAAATCACAACAATAGCGCCTCATGCTGGTTTACTCTACATCATATAATTGTTTAGCTGTCTAAATCACAACAATAGTGCCTCATGCTGGTTTACTCTATATCATATAATTGTTTAGCTGTCTAAATCACAACAATAGTGCCTCATGCTGGTTTACTCTACATCATATAATTGTTTAGCTGTCTAAATCACAACAATAGCGCCTCATGCTGGTTTACTCTACATCGTATAATTGTTTAGCTGTCTAAATCACAACAATAAAGCCTCCTGCTGGTTTACTCTACATCATATAATTGTTTAGCTGTCTAAATCACAACAATAAAGCCTCATGCTGGTTTACTCTACATCATATAATTGTTTAGCTGTCTAAATCACAACAATAGCGCCTCATGCTGGTTTACTCTACATCATATAATTGTTTAGCTGTCTAAATCACAACAATAAAGCCTCCTGCTGGTTTACTCTACATCATATAATTGTTTAGCTGTCTAAATCACAACAATAAAGCCTCATGCTGGTTTACTCTACATCATATAATTGTTTAGCTGTCTAAATCACAACAATAGCGCCTCATGCTGGTTGACTCTACATCATATAATTGTTTAGCTGTCTAAATCACAACAATAGCGCCTCATGCTGGTTTACTCTACATCGTATAATTGTTTAGCTGTCTAAATCACAACAATAGCGCCTCATGCAGGTTGACTCTACATCATATAATTGTTTAGCTGTCTAAATCACAACAATAGCGCCTCATGCTGGTTTACTCTACATCATATAATTGTTTAGCTGTCTAAATCACAACAATAAAGCCTCATGCTGGTTTACTCTACATCATATAATTGTTTAGCTGTCTAAATCACAACAATAGCGCCTCATACTGGTTTACTCTATATCATATAATTGTTTAGCTGTCTAAATCACAACAATAGCGCCTCATGCTGGTTTACTCTACATCATATAATTGTTTAGCTGTCTAAATCACAACAATAGCGCCTCATGCTGGTTTACTCTACATCATATAATTGTTTAGCTGTCTAAATCACAACAATAGCGCCTCATACTGGTTTACTCTATATCATATAATTGTTTAGCTGTCTAAATCACAACAATAAAGCCTCATGCTGGTTTACTCTACATCATATAATTGTTTAGCTGTCTAAATCACAACAATAGCGCCTCCTGCTGGTTTACTCTACATCGTATAATTGTTTAGCTGTCTAAATCACAACAATAGCGCCTCATGCTGGTTTACTCTACATCATATAATTGTTTAGCTGTCTAAATCACAACAATAGTGCCTCATGCTGGTTTACTCTACATCATATAATTGTTTAGCTGTCTAAATCACAACAATAGCGCCTCATGCTGGTTTACTCTACATCATATAATTGTTTAGCTGTCTAAATCACAACAATAGTGCCTCATGCTGGTTTACTCTACATCATATAATTGTTTAGCTGTCTAAATCACAACAATAGCACCTCATGCTGGTTTACTCTACATCATATAATTGTTTAGCTGTCTAAATCACAACAATAGCGCCTCATGCTGGTTGACTCTACATCATATAATTGTTTAGCTGTCTAAATCACAACAATAGCGCCTCATGCTGGTTTACTCTACATCATATAATTGTTTAGCTGTCTAAATCACAACAATAGCGCCTCATGCTGGTTTACTCTACATCATATAATTGTTTAGCTGTCTAAATCACAACAATAGCTCCTCATGCTGGTTTACTCTACATCATATAATTGTTTAGCTGTCTAAATCACAACAATAGCGCCTCATACTGGTTTACTCTACATCATATAATTGTTTAGCTGTCTAAATCACAACAATAGCGCCTCATGCTGGTTTACTCTACATCATATGATTGTTTAGCTGTCTAAATCACAACAATAGCGCCTCATGCTGGTTTACTCTACATCATATAATTGTTTAGCTGTCTAAATCACAACAATAGCGCCTCATACTGGTTTACTCTACATCATATAATTGTTTAGCTGTCTAAATCACAACAATAGCACCTCATACTGGTTTACTCTACATCATATAATTGTTTAGCTGTCTAAATCACAACAATAGCGCCTCATGCTGGTTTACTCTACATCATATAATTGTTTAGCTGTCTAAATCACAACAATAGCGCCTCATCCTTGGGTTATGCGCTGTCATATGATTGTTTAATAAACCAGTCATACCAATTGTAAATTTTCAAAAAAGTCTAAATGTAGATGGACTTTCAAGAGTACTGCAGAGACTGGTTTGACACATAAATGGTTAATACAGTTTAGATGAGCTGAGATGGTGCTTCCATATTTGTTGTACTGCTAGTGATAAATGACAAATACTGTATCATTTAACCTTTTAATGGTCAAATTTAATCAAGAAAATAAAAATATTTGCTGATTGGATGTTCATTTGCATGAGAAGAGAAGACATTTTTTGAAAATTTACTGCTGGAATGCCTGGATCGGTTACCGAGGCAGGCATTCCAGTGGTAAATTTTCAAAAATTGGTTTCTCTTGTCATGCAAATGGACATTCCTGAGGACCACTATAGAGGCATGTTTTGGCCGTCTTGATTGTTAAAGGGTTAGTGGACACAATTAACCTATTAATGGTCAAAGTTATTCAATTAAATTCAAATTGTCTCATAAGTGTGAACGTGATATAGTTGCTACTTATGCGATTCTGTCAGAATTATGAAAAAATTTTCCAATAAGATAGATTGACTGATAGACCGACTTATACGAGTTGTGGGTTGCAACTAAACATGTCCATATACAGACCAATAAAAGACTTATTTTTACTGGACTGATTGGCTTGGTTATCTAACGAGTCTTTCCCTTGGTAAAATTACAAAAATAATGTTCTTATCTTGCTAACAGACATTTCTTTATAGACCACTTCTAACAAACATTTCTCTCTAGATGGCTGCAAACAGACATTTCTCTATAAACCACTGCAAACAAACATTTCTCTTGAGATGTCTGCAAACAGACATTTCTCTGTAGACCACTGCTAACAGACGTTTGTCTATAGACCACTGCTAACATAATTTGTCTATAGACGACTTCTAACATACATTTCTCTCTAAACGTCTGCAAACAGACCTTTCTCTCTAGACGTCTGCAAACAGACATTTCTCTATAGATGTCTGCAAACAGACATTTCTCTATAGACATCTGCTAACAAACATTTCTCTCTAGACCACTTCTAACAAACATTTCTCTATAGACCACTACTAACAGACATTTCTATATAGACCACTGCAAACAGACATTTCTCAATAGACCACTGCAGACAAACAGTTTTTAGAGACGTCGGCAAACAGACATTTCTCTATAGACGTCTGCAAACAGACATTTCTCTATAGACATCTGCTAACAAACATTTCTCTCTAGACCACTGCAAACAGACATTTCTCTATAGACCACTACTAACAGACATTTCTATATAGACCACTGCAAACAGACATTTCTCAATAGACCACTGCAGACAAACAGTTTTTAGAGACGTCGGCAAACAGACATTTCTCTATAGAACAGTGCTAACAGACATTTCTTTATAGACCACTGCTAACAGACATTTCTCTATAGACCGCTGCAAGCAGACATGTCTCAATAGACCATAGACCAGTGCTAACAAACATTTCTCTCTAGACCACTTCTAACAAACATTTCTCTCTAGACCACTGCAAACAGACATTTCTCTATAGACCACTGCTAACAGACATTTCTCTATAGACCGCTGCAAACAGACATGTCTCAATAGACCATAGACCAGTGCTAATAGACATTTCTCTATAGACCACTGCTAACAGACATTTCTCTATAGACCACTGCAAACAGACATTTCTCTATAGACCACTGCAAACAGACATTTCTCTCTAAACGTCTGCAAACAGACATTTCTCTATAGTCATCTGCTAACAAACATTTCTCTCTAGACCACTTCTAACAAACATTTCTCTCTAGACCACTGCAAACAGACATTTCTCTGTAGACCAGTGCTAACAGACATTTCTCTATAGACCACTGCAAATAGACATTTCTCTATAGACCACTGCTAACAGATATTTCTCTATAGACCACTGCAAATGTTGTTTTTGACTGGGTTTAAGTCAGTTATTAAACACCCGCTGGGGAAAGTTAGAATGGGGTGTTCTTTCCGACTGGTGCTATTAGCCTTTTAACTTAAAATTTTAATTTTCTCATGGAAAATGTCTACTTGCAGACCAAGAGAAGACTATTTTTTAGTTCACCTGGCCTGAAAGGTCAAGTGAGCTTATGCCATGGCGGTTGTCCGTCCATCAAATCGTGTCTTCTTAACGGTTTGACCGATTTCAACCAAATTTGGCTGGAATGATCCTAAGTTGCTACCCTCCGGACATTTTTTTTTCAGAATTTTGATTGATAAATTTTTTGCCTGAAAATCTTACATTTTATAAAAAAAATCTACAGGAAATGGTCAAAATGCTACGCCTCCTTAGCTGCTTGACATATTTCAACCAAATTTAACTAGATGCATTCTATGGTGGTAGGCTCTAGATTTTCTTTTCAGAATTTTGATTGATCAATTTTTTGTGGTGAAAATCTTACATTTTATGAAAAATCAACCAGAAATGGTCAAAATGCTACTCTTCCTCAGCTGCTTAACATATTTCAACCAAATCTGACTAGATGCAGTCTACAGTGGTAGGCTCTGGATCATATTTTCAGAATTTTGGTTGACCAATTTTTTGGGTCAAAATCTGAGATTTTATGAAAAATCTTACGGAAATGGTCAAAATGCTACTCCTTAGCTGCTTCACATATTTCAACCAAATTTGAGTAGATGGATTCTATGGTCATAGGCTCTAGATTTTTTCAGAATCTTGATTAATAAATCTTTTGGGTGAAAATCTGAGATTTTATGAAAAATCAACTGGAAATGGTCAAAATGCTACTCCTCAGCTGCGTGACATATTTCAACCAAATTTGACTAGATGCATTCTATCGTGGTAGACTCTAGAACTTCTATTCAGAATTTTGATTGATCAATTTTTTGGATGAAAATTTTAGATTTTATGAAAAATCTACCGGAAATGCTCAAAATGCTTTTCCTCCATAGTTGCTGGACATATTTCAACCAAATGTGACTAGATGCATTGTATGGTGGTAGGCTCTAGACTGTTTATTCAAAATTTTGATTGATCCATTTTTTGGATGAAAATCTTAGATTTTTTGAAAAATTTACTGGAAATTGTCAAAACGCATCTCTTTCTTAACCGCTTCAAGGATTTCAACAAAATTGTGATGGAATGAACCTATGTGAGTAGGCTCCAGCTGCTGTATTCAGAATTTTGATTGCTCAATCTTTTGGGTGAAAGTCATGATTTTTTAATGAAATATTTACGGGAAATTGTCAAAACACATCTCCTTAACAGCTTGGCGAATTTTAATCAAATTTGACTTTGATGATCCTACAGTGCTAGAATCTGGACTTTCTATTTAGAATTTTGATTGGTTGATTTTTCCGGTGGCCATCTGTTTAATGTAAAAATTCATGTATATTTAAATGCAAATGTTTCAAATGCTAATGGTCCAGGTGAGCGTCAGAAGCTCTTGGGCCTCTTGTTAATATTTACCGCTGGAATAACTGGCTCGGTTATTGAACCAATCATTCCAGTGGTAAATTTTTAAAATTCGTCTTCACTTGATTAGCAAATGGACATTTGTCAAGACCACTGCAAACGCCATTCTAAATACCATTGCAACAGGTTTCAGCAACACTACGCATTCTCAAAATTAGAAGGAGTTATTATTCTAGGGCCTACCTAATAGTAATCGTATCTACGGAGTATTCCTTGTTGTAGCAAAGTTTTGATTTAATTAATTTTGCTGTAGCATCAGATGAGAGATGTACTGATGATACTAGCCAAGAGATGTCCACCATATCAACGTATCTCATGTCTAATTCTTCTTCTTCTTCTTTTCGATCGCTGGTATCACACTTGGAGAGCCGTTCTCAAGATGAAATCTGTGGTTTTCTGCAGTTCTTCCACAGGCCCCTACAGCTTTTCAAGAAAGGAGGTTGACAAAGGCCAGATCTCTTCTCTCAGCAGCTGATACATACTGCAACATTGAAGTATGTGTTCTGTTGTCTGTTCTGCTTCTGCACAAGGACAAGCGGCCGATGTCGTAAGGTGGAACCACCTGTACATGTGTTGGTTTAGTCTGTTATGTCCAGTTCTGAGACGAAAAATGGTCACTTGCTCTGGCCTCGAGAGATGATGGTAGGCATCTTCTGGTTGAGGTGTTCTATAGAGTGACTTGATGATAGTCTTCATCTCTGTATGGGTAACCATGTTTTCTGTCTGATTCTCTTCTGCACCCACCTTTGCCATCTTGTCTGCTTCCTCATTTCCTTGGACTCCACAGTGTGAGGGGATCCACTGCAATGCTATCCGAAAGCATTTGATGGTTTGTAGTGCTTCTTCAAGTTGTGGCAGCTTACCTTTGGTGATAGCCTCAAGGACGGAGCGGGCATCAGATAAAAAGACAATCTGTGCAATAGGGTCTGCTGTTCTGCTGATGGTATTAGCTGCATGGACCAGTGCTTCGACTTCAGCTCTGTAGTTTGTGCGGTGTTTGCCTGTTGGTATTGCAGCTGACTCATGTTGTCCGTTTGGATACTGTATGTGCAGTCCGGCACCTCCGCTCCTAATTGCATCTTTGGCTGAGCCATCTGTGTAGATCCTTATCCATGTCTCCTGAGGGTACATTTCTTCCAGCATGGCTAGTGTCAGGGCCTTCATGCTCACATCACTGTGTTCATCTTTGGTTGTGAGATGAGGTACTGTTGTGCGAATAGCTATGCTCTCTAGTTTGTTTTCCCGGGGTGGAGGATCAAGGGTGTGGTTTGGGTCTTCTATTTGTGCTGGCAACATTTCTTGGTGTTTCCTTTGAAGTGCTTTTGTCTCTTTCACAAAACTTGATCTTTTAAGTCTTCCTGATGACAGCTGTGCTTGCCTGATCTTCATCTGGTGGTTGTTGAACGATTTGATCTTTGCAGCTTGGATCAGTGCTTTGCATTCCCTTCCTTTACTAAGTGGGGGGATGCCTGCTGTCTGCTCCATTTTTTCTATTGGTGTTGATCTCATTCCACCAGTGATGATGCGCAGTGCCTGGTTTTGTACTCTGTCGAGGTTCTGTTGATGAGATTTAGCTGCTGGATCCATACTCAAGGTGTGGTCATACGACACCTAGGTAGATGGTCTTGAGGATCCTTTCATTGGCACCCCACTTTGTTCCTGCCAGCTTCCTCATGATGTTTAGCTTTCTTCTGGCCTTTGCCTCTGCGTTCTGGATGTGCTCCTTCCATGTTAATCTTCTGTCATAGGTGACTCCCAGGTATGTCTGCTGGTCCTCGTACTCGTGTGGAGTACTGCCCAGTGTCAGATTGCCAACCTTGATTTTGGTGGAAAGTGAGAATATCATGGCTGATGATTTTTCTTTGTTGATGGTAATACACCAGCGATTGGCCCAAGCTGTAATTCTGTCCAAGGGGAGCTGCATTCTGTACGTGGCAGTCGTTGTGTACTCCTCGGTGCACCAGAGTACGAGGTCATGTGCATAGAGGGCTGCTTGGATCCCATTGGGCAGCTCTGCTACAATGTCATTAATGAAGAGTATGAACAAAGTTGGTGATAATACTCCGCCTTGTGGTACGCCTTGTCTCAGCAATACATTCTGTCCAGATTGTCCATCCACCAGCACCCTAGCTCTGTGTAGGTATGACTTGGTCCATCGGAACATGTTGCCACCGATGCCTGTGCGCCGGAGCTTCACGAGGAGGCCATCCTTCCACACCTTGTCAAATGCCTTCTGCAGATCAATAAAGGCAGCTAGCATCACCTTCTTGGCTTGAAAAGTGTCCTCTATGACCTGTGCAAGATGAGTTGTTTGATCTTCTGTGCTCCTGTATCTTCTGAAGCCAGCCTGCTCTGAAACTATAGTGTTCTCCGACTCCAGGTACCACTGCAACCGCTGGTTGACGATGCGCTCCATGGTCTTCCATATGCAGCTTGGAAGACTAATAGGACGGTAGCTCAGCACTTTCGTCTTGTTCTTCCCTTTTTTCAGAATAGGAGTCATTCTGGCTTCCTTCCAGCACTGAGGAACCTCTCCATTGGTCCAACTGAGATTAAAAATATCTAGCAACTTGCGGAGAGGTGCATTACCAAGGTGTTGGATCATTTCATTCGTAATGCCATCTGGCCCGGGAGATTTCTTCTTCAATTGGCGGATAGCCTTCTTCAGTTCTGCTAAACTAATGTCAACTTCCATTGCATCGTGAGTGTTGGTGTCGGTTCTTTCCTTTTGCTCTTTTCTAACCTCCTTTTGACGCATTCGTGGTATAGAAATGTTGCTTTCTTTTGCATATGCCTTCGCAAAGGCATCTGCAGCCATCTTTCCTGACAGTGTTTGTCCATCTTCTTCAAGAGTAATCTTCTCTCCCCCGACACCCTCATCATTCAGTGCTTTAGTCAGTCTCCATAGCTTTGTTGTGTCTCTCTAAATTATGTCTCATGTCTAATGACCAGCAAGAGTACAATACGTCAGTGACTCTATAATAAACATATTAGATACACCATTTAAACCTTTAACTCTTATAAACACAAAATTATACGTTGCTATGATGTACGGAATATTCTGTTGACTATTTTGAATCTCATGTGACTGGGAGCTGTTACTGCCTATTGGAGCAACAGGTTCAAGTCAAATTAGTTTCGCAATACGTAACAGCAATTTTGGAGAGTTGTCTTCAATTTGAGGCGCTGGATTTCAAGGTTTAGATGGTTAAGGGCCATATAGGGAATAGAGGTGCTTGAATGTAATAGTATGTTATTGTGCTTGGAATAATTTTATTCTTTCAGATGTGTTGCCTCACCCAGGAGTAATGTTACGGAATGGCAATTTACTTTGTAAAAGGCTGTATTGCTTTGTGAAAGGATGTATTGCTTTGTGAAAGGTTGTATTGCTTTGTGAAAGGTTGTATTGCTTTGTGAAAGGTTGTATTGCTTTGTGAAAGGGTGTATTGCTTTGTGAAAGGATGTATTGTTTTGTGGATGCTTGTATTGCTTTGTGAAAGGATGTATTGCTTTGTGAAAGGTTGTATTGCTTTGTGAAAGGTTGTATTGCTTTGTGAAAGGATGTATTGTTTTGTGAACGGTTGTATTGCTTTGTGAAAGGATGTACTGCTTTGTGAAAGGATGTATTGCTTTGTGAAAGGTTGTATTGCTTTGTAAAAGGCTGTATTGCTTTGTGAAAGGTTGTATTGCTTTGTGAAAGGATGTATTGCTTTGTGAAATGTTGTATTGCTTTGTGAAAGGTTGTATTGCTTTGTGAAAGGTTGTATTGCTTTGTGAAAGGTTGTATTGCTTTGTGAAAGGTTGTATTGCTTTGTGAAAGGTTGTATTGCTTTGTGAAAGGATGTATTGTTTTGTGAACAGTTGTATTGCTTTGTGAAAGGATGTATTGCTTTGTGAAAGGTTGTATTGCTTTGTGAAAGGATGTATTGCTTTGTGAAAGGTTGTCTTGCTTTGTGAAAGGTTGTATTGCTTTGTGAAAGGATGTATTGATTTGTGAAAGGTTGTATTGCTTTGTGAAAGGCTGTATTGCAATCATATTTTGGTGGAAATCTTGTTCCAGTGCCCATCGTGTCCTCAAAAATGACAAAAGAATGAAAAAAATCTCAGGAACTGCTGTACAGATCAGGCTGAAACTCATTAGATTTAATTTCATTGATAACTAAGTGTGATTAAAGTTTGTTTACTACAGTTAGTTCCAAAATATTCAATAGCTTAACCTGTATGGTTTTCTGGAAATTGATAGTCAGGGAGTTCCGTGATCGATCAATCCCAACACGAGCGAGGTGTGGGTGGAGCTTACCTAGAGATTGGCGGGGCATGGCTAAAAATGGAAACGTCCATTGTCCCGCATTTACTGATGTATACATAATCATATATGCGCTCATTCTATTTCTGATGCATGCAGAATTATTAACTAACTGACTGATGAAATGAGTGATTGAACAGACAGATGGATGAACGGACAAACAAATATACAAGCAACGCACACATGTATGAATGAACATACGCATACATACAGGGAGACATGTCTGAACAACTGAATGGATTTCTGAAAGGATCAGCAAGATGGAATTAATGAAAGGATGGATGTATTGCCTATTGGTTTGATATTGTGTTATGTGAAGTCGGCCATTTACAAATGAATGCGTCCATAACCAATTTGCATATGGGCCTGCACCGTTTACAAATTGAGTCGCTGATAATCAATTTGCATGTGGTCCTGCACCATTTACAAATGGGGCGCCAATAACCAATTGACATATGGGCTGTGCACCATTTACAAACGGGCTTACCGGTAACAAATGGGCCAAATTGGTTATTGGGTCGCTGCACATACATAATTACAATATTTTGCATCTATTTCCTGCTTTTTTAGTCCATATCAAATATTTTTCTTTGTTTTTAAATAGTATTTTCCTGGCCTTCATTGAAAGCTTTGCAGATACACACTCTACAAATGGAATTGGCTGTTTGAATGTTGAGGATTTGTTCTATTTCTCATGGGTTTGGGTTCTTTTTCATATATCCGGTGTTAATCTCTTTCTTGACGCTTATTCACAAAACATTATGCATAATATGTGTATGAAATGTGACAGATGTACCCTATGCAGATGAAAAAAATGAATCGGCAGCATTACTCGTTTGAATTTTGTCAATTTTGTTCAGTTTGGTTCGCGTTTAGGCATCTTTGCCATGATCACACTGTTGAGTAATATGCAAGGAAACAGTTCCTGCTGTCGTCCATTAAACCAGAGCTCGTTTGTCATGATTACCATCACATTGAATATATATTACATAACCTTATCTTTAGCTGCAGCACAGCCTTACACTTAGTAGTTAACCATTTAATCATTAAAATTGCTCAAAAACATTAAAATATTTACTTATTGAATGTCCATTTGCAGTCCAAGATGAGAATATTTTGCAAGTTTTACCACTGGAATGAATGGTGCCATTATAGAGCCAGTTATTCCATTGGTAGATTTTAAAACAGTCTTCTCTTGACCTGCAAATAGATATTATCGCAAGACCACTGCAGAGTCTGGGTTTGGCTGAGTTGAACATTAAAGGGGTAAAGATACAATGGTTGTTCTGTTGAATATTTTGAACATAATTGGATTGAAAGACATGTTTCTGTTTTTGTTTTGTAAACATGTAAGCTTATTTCTGAGTTGAACTCTATGCCTCGTGAGGTCGTTTTCCTTCATTTACCCTGACCACTCTGATGTCAGTATCTTTTGCTATGACAGCAACATCTTCCACCAAATTTGCTGAAAAATTAACACCAGATCATTTTTTAATTTAATTTGAAAATTAAGAATTTTTATATTAAAATTTTAATAGTGTGGCAAGGGTTAATGGTCACAGTTGGTCAAGGAAATAAGAACATTGTTTAAGTGAACATCTATTTGCAGACCAAGAGAAGCATAATTTAGAAAAAGTAACGCTGGCATCACTCACTTGGCTACTGGGCCAGTCTATTCCAGTGGTAAATTCTTTTTCCCCCCAAATCATATTTAACTGTCCAGGTTGATCTCGATACAGTAATTCTGAAGATTTTTTGTAACTAACAGTGTTTGTCACAATTGAAGAATTAGTTATGATAAAATCCTTATTATATTATATGCAAATTCTCTTTTTCTAAAACTGACATAACATTTTATCAGGAGCACACTTTGGAAGTTAAAAAGTCTGGAATGCAAATCTATTCATGAGTTAATTCTCTTTTTAAGAGTGGAACAACCATAGCGTGAAGCCTGCAATCTCAATGCAAGTACCATTGATGCGGATTGTAACATAATTCAATCTGCATATATTTCGCTTGTCTCTGAGGAGGGGGTACTTTAGGGTTGTTACAGACTATGCAAACTAACCCTTGTGAAAATAAAGTTACACAAATTCTTTACATTTGAGAATTGATACAGCGTTTATGATAATGGGTTAATATTGATTTTCAAAAATTGAGTCCGGTTTTGGCCGGCATGACTATTAAAAGGTTAAATACGTTATGTAAAGACATGACTTTCTGATATTATGGAGAAGATATTAATAAAGAGGGGTATTTACCGGTACATTAACTCTTTAACACTCATATCAGCCAAAAATGGCATCTGTAGTGGTCTTGAGAAATGTCCATTTGTAGACCAAGAGAAGAACAGTTTTGAAAATTTACCACTGGATTGACTGGCTCGATAAACGAGCCAGTCATTCCAGTGGTAAAATTTCAAAAACAGCCTTCCCTTGGTCTGCAAATGGACATTTTATATGAGAAAATTGAAATGTTTTTGAACAAATTTGAGGCTATGATGACTGACTCTTTTCTGAGGCTGGAAGGCGTGGAAGCATCTTTCAGTTGCAATTAGTGTTCTTAAACCCTCTCCACTGTGTCTTGTCCCTTGTGTGCATCCTTAGCTCATTTAGTTCCTTCGTTTTTAGTGGGCTTAGATTGCGGTCTTATTACAAAACACGTTACCTTAAATGTGCACAGGACGCCATAGCACAAACTTGCTAAGTAGTTTGAGATCGAACAAAAGAAAATATTTCTAAAAATAATTTTTAAATCGGATAACAAATCAAATTAATACAAATCTGATAATGCAATGAAAGCATAATTCAAGAAGTTAGCTATTCCAATAATCCTACTAATGAGTAAGATAGAAATTACAAGCTGAACTAACTGGTAGCGAGTTTAACCAGTGTTGCACGATGTAAGAGCGTCACATTTAGGTTCAGTAAATCCTGTCTCACAATCGTAGATTTAATTGTGAGAGTGTTATTACCTTCATATGAGATTACCATTTAACTCTTTAACACTCATATCAGCCAAGAATTGCTTCTGCAGTGGTTTTGAGAAATACCCATTTGCAGACAAAGAGAAGATTATTTTTGAAGATTTACCACTGGATTGACTGGCTCAATAACCGAGCCAGTCATTCCAGTGGTAAATTTTTTAATGCACATTTTCTATGAGAAAATTATTTTCTTGAACAAATTTGAGGGTTAATGGGTTAAGAAATATTTAACCCTTGGATCATGAAGATTGATAAAAAAAAGTGTGAAAGCTAAACTCCACCCACACCTTGCTCATGCCCTGACTATCAATTTCCAGAAAGCAATACAGATAAGTTGTTGAATAGTTTGAAACTTATTTGACTGGGTGCTGTTGCTGCCATTGCCCATTCAAATTAGTTTCAAAATACTTAACAGTAAGTTTATTAAAAAGTAAAGACTTACAATTCATACAACCTGACGGACTATTAAGCATTTAAGGCGAACTAAATCTAATCATTCATTATGTACTGATTATGACATCAGCCTACATGCCACGTAGTTGATTATGTCATATGATTGACTGAGGAAATGGATTCATGAATTATTTATACATTTATCTCTTCTCCCATTGCCAGGCTGAATGGCCATAACTCACGCTGTTAGTTGAGATAAATAATAAAACATTCAAATATTTAAAATTTAACCAAAAGGCAAATTATTATCTCAAGCATTCTAGTAAATTGTCTTAGGTTGTTTTAGCTATAGTACTACATAGAAATATCATCTACAAATAATGGATAAAATGTGTTAATGACATTTCCTGAGCTGAATCCTTTTGATATATTTATTTACATAGCATTCATCCCGGTATCCTGCCACGAGTTAGCAGATACTGAATTATTGCATATATTGTCAGCGGGGTCTTAGAGCGTCATAAGCGATACATAAACTAGTAGCTCTGGAATAAAATTACTGCAAAAACTCGGGCAGTTTTACAGAACATTGCGCTTTCAGAGACGACCACATTATCATTATGAAATTCTTATTAACACCCATATTCTCCAAACTGTCATAGAGGGCGTGTAAATTACACGAGACACTCTTCTTTAGGCAAGCATTAAGAAAATTGCAGCTTCGAGGAGCCGAATTACCAGCTAGAAGATAGATCTTGCCGCTTTAACCCAAGACACACATTATTTGTGACAAGGCAAGAGATCTTGTTAGCCGCCTTTCATCTCTCATCATTGCCTTGTCTTACTATGTTTAAATCGTGACCTTAACAGAAATGTAAACAGACGTTGCATTTCCTTATTTAGACATTCAAAGACACACAACCTTTTAACCCTTTAACCATTCAACACTCATATCAGCCAAAAATGGCTTCTACAGTGGTCTTGAGAAATGTCCATTTGCAGACCAAGAGAAGACTTTTTTTTAATTTACCACTGGAGTGACTGGCTTTCCATTCATTCCATTGGTAAACTTTTCAAACATAGTCTAATCTTTGTCTGCAAAAGGACAATTTCTGTGAGGAAATTGAAATTTTCTTGAACAAATTCAAGGGTTAAAGAGTTAATGGTCAAATTTGGTCAAGAAAATTTAACTATTTTCTTATTGAATGTCCATTTACAGGCCAAGAGAATACAATTTTTGAAAATTTATCGCTGGAATGACTGGCTCGGTTATCGAGCCAGTCACTCCAGTGGTAAATTTTCATAAATTGTATTCTCTTGCCGTGTAAATGGACATTCCACAAGAGCGTAGCAGAGGTTAGTTTTGGTCAGCTTGACCATTAAAGTGTTAACGTATAAACGTGGGATCATATGTGACATCAGACAGTCCAGAGCTGCTTTAAACACCGGTTATGACACCATTGACGTAGGCCAGCTAAAGCTACACATTGAAAAGATTACGTCAATAAAGCCTTTCTGGTGACGCGGAAGTGATCGGAAATTAAATTACTTATGAACTTGGTATTAGCATGCTCTAAGCATGATTTCATTGCGTATTCCACAGAGAGTTCCGGTTACATCAGGTGAATACACTGGTCTATTGTATCCTGTTGTACTGATGCAGGGTATTTGCCATTATCTAACAGAAATCAATGACCAATCCGAGTAAGCATTGTACTTTTAGTCCAATCACGTTATTGGAAACATATGTGACAAACTTTCTTATGTCACGCATAGTACATACTTCTGGAGTGAATATAGTCATGGCAAATGAATAGGCATGCTTAGATTTATGCATTCACTCAACTTTCAACCATGCATGTATATATACATACGAAGTAACTAGCTTAGTGAGTATAATATGAATGGAATGAAAATTAGGAATCTCAGAATGTGAATACTCCAGGCATTTGTCCCCGCTGATGTAATACATGTGTACAGCTCATTGTAAGCTGTTTGGTCTATAGCCTGAATTTAGTGTTAATGTTTTAATTGTTATAGCTCATTTAACCCTTTAACACTCATATCAGCCAAAATCGGCTTCTGAAATCATCTTGAGAAATGCCCATTTGCAGACCAAAAGCAGACTGAAAATTTGCGACTGGAATGACTGATTTGTAACTAAGCTCTGCCAATTCATAGCTAAGCTCTGCTCATTCATAGCTAAGCTCTGCCCATTCATAGCTAAGCCCTGCCCAGTCATAGCTAAGCCCTGCCCATTCATAGCTAAGCCCTGCCCATTCATAGCTAAGCCCTGCCAATTTCTAGCTAAGCCCTGCCCATTCATAGCTAAGCTCTGCCCATTCATAGCAAAGCTCTGCGCATTCATAGCTAATCTCTGCCCATTTCTAGCTAAGCTCTGCCCATTCATAGCTAAACTCTGCCCATTTCTAGCTAAGCCCTGCCCATTCATAGCTAAGCGCTGCCCATTTCCAGCTAAGCCCTGCCCATTCATAGCTAAGCTCTGCCCATTTCTAGCTAAGACCTGCCCATTCATAGCTAAGCTCTGCCCATTTGTAGCTACGCCCTGCCCATTCATAGCTAGGCTCTGCCCATTTCCAGCTAAGCCCTGCCCATTCATAGCTAAGCTCTGCCCATTTCTAGCTAAGACCTGCCCATTCATAGCTAAGCTCTGCCCATTTGTAGCTACGCCCTACCCATTCTTAGCTAAGCTCTGCCCATTTTTTTGTGCATGTTAGGATCTATTTATATACATTGAACCTAGAGTTTTGTAACACAACAAAAATACTCAAAATCCCATTCTCAAAGTATTCTAAATATACAGATAAGCTTTTGAATATACTGAAACTAATTTGGCTTTGTTCTGTTGCACTCAGTTAGGAAAATTTACAAAATATTTAACAGAATGGTTATTGAATATATAGTAAATCCATCAAAGACACACTATTTGTACACTTGACAGAATTTTAAATATCCACGATGGCGCTAGATACGCCCGTCATTAATTATGCATCTTGATTGTGATCTCAGCCAACATGTGATGTAAGCAAATCACATCTAACCGTGTCCTCAAATCGTGAGACATAAATCATGATGTTACTTACTCTGACATACGCCGTGACAGACACATTCTGTGTCCCCCGATGTCATTGCATGTGGCCTGTTGTAAATCAGAAAACATTGAGCCAGCGATTTCTGTCGTTTGTGATTGATGATTAGGTTTCCTTATCTGTGACAAGTTATCAAGGAAAGGACTGGAATGTGCCATAAAGAGAGAAAATGTCAAATGAAAAATCCATAAGACTAGTCTGGCCTATTTGTCTGTATTGTAATTGGAAATGTTGTGTTAAGTGTATGGTCACCTACCGTTTAGTCATCAAAAGTTTGTTTTCTGTGGCAGTCAGGGTATCCGATATTATAAAGTTAATGCTTACATTTTGCGCCGCAAGCTGGTGGTCCATTATACTCTGTGGTGTAATGTACCACATGTTTTATTAGTCATTCTCCTCTAATGCTAATCAGTCTTCTCGTATACTGACTTGTATTAAACCTTTACTGGTCAGAAATGGTAAAAAAATAAAGGTTTTCCTGTCAGTGAATGTCCTCATCACAGACCAATTTCTTGAAAACTATATCTTTAAGCTCACTTGGCCAGAATTTCCAAGTGAGCTTATGTCCTGGCGACCATCCATCATCCGTCCTGCCATCAACTTTTTCTTTAACTTTGATGGCTAAAGGGTAGGTGACAATACACTTAACACAACATTTCCAATTCTCAATAAGCAATGGGATGATTTGGATTATATTTGACCGGACGCCTCCTTAGGGCATAGAGATCCAAGTTTTTCAAACGAAGCCTATCGGCCAAGTTTTTCAAGCGTCTTTAAAAGTCTTCTTCGAAACCGCTTGGGGTATCGATTCAAAACTCATGAAACATCATTTAGAGCAACAGCTGAAGCTACTTTGTTCAAGGGCACTTGATTGGCAAAATGTTTCGTCGGCCCTGTTGGATGACCTAATTTTTGCGAAAATTACCTCTCCAGAATTGCTGAGGAGATTGGGCTGAAATTTGGGAGAGATGATTATGTACTCGGGGTCATTAAAGTTTTTCAAGGGAAGCTGATACATCAAAAACCATGACTGCCATGGGCTAATCAAAATGTAAAGTGTTTGGCGGTCATATAGGATTTTTTTTATTTGATAAATTTGGAAGCCAAAATTGGTTTTATGTATGTTTTTCAGTATGCTAATTTCAAATTAGTCACTTAAAACTTCGGATAAACGATTTAGCATCTGCATTGGGTCTATTCTTGCCAAAATCTCCCATCTTAAAGCAATATGAAATTTTTAATGTCTTTCTCGAGACGCCAATCAACTGATTTCAATTATATATGACATACAGCTTCCTTAGGACATAGAGATCCACCTTTTTCAAATGAGGCTGATCAGCGAATTTGGCCGAAGACCATCTTATATTTTGGATGATTTTTAGACACTTCTTTAAAAATCTCTGAAGTGGGGGGGGGGGGTCCTTTCCAAACGCATGAAACATCATCTAGGGCAAGTGTTGAACCAAGTTTCTTCACTGAACCTGATTGGCCAAATTCTTCGGGTGCCATCTTGGATGACCTACTTTTCGCGAAAATAACTTCTCCAAAACCATTAAAGAGATCAGGCCAATCTTTGAGCGATATGATTTGCAGCTAAGGGTCATTAAAGTTTGTTCAAGGGAAGTTGATATATAAAAAAACATGGCGGCCGATAGAAAAAAACATGGCGACCGTGGATCGATAAAAATGTAGCATGTTTGGCAGCTATATTAAAATTTTTATTTGATGGATTTTAGCTGGAAGGATCCTGTTGTGGTGGTGGGCTCTAGAAGTTGTATTCAGAATTTTGACTGGTTCCTTTTTTTGGCAACCATCTTGGATTATCCAAAGATTTAACGGAAATATTTTCTGGAAACCTTTAAAATGCTATTCCTCCTTAATCAATGTCCCAATTTCAATGCAACGTGGGTGGAACCATCCTATGGTGGTAGACATATCAAACAAGAGTTTTTATTGGTCAATCTTTTTTGGTGGTCATCTTCGATTTTAAATATGTCCAAGAAAGTGTTTAAAATATTAGTCCTAAAAATTCCCAGCCACAATTTGTACCATTAAATTGGTATTTCTGACAAGAGCTGTTGATTTCTGACAAAAAATTATATATGGCTCTGCGTGTTGAACATGACCTATCTTCGTGAAATGACAATGTTCCAGGTGAGCGATACAGGCCCTTTAGGCCTCTTGTTTGAGAATTAGGGAGAGTGTTACTGTTTTACAAATGCCATCATGCAAATGGCTTGATATGTGCAGGCCCTAACCCGTGTAAAATGATCATGGTCAAACCATGCACGACCAAGGTGAAACTGGTTGGACATAAATTTTGACCATGGTTGACCGAGGTTGGTATATGGCACACAGTCAGCCATGGATGACCATGGAAAGAAATTCCTTCATGGGAACAAATACTGCTGATAATTTGACCACTGTCGACCATGGTCATTATGACAATGATCAAGCTGCAGCCCGGCTATGCTCAAAACATGGTTTAGCCATATTCAGCCCATTGGTTTGTTTAAGCCATAGTCACCCTGTGGTTCGACAATATTTAAACCATAGTTGACCGTGGTTTGATTAGATCATAGTCCACTGTAGTTTGGATATAGTACAATTAATATTATATAATTATATATTTAATGGCCAGAGCATGTTTTACTTCTACATGGCCTTCCATCCGACCATTAGCGCCTCCAGCACTGTAAGGATACCTTCACGTGGTATGATAATAGTTACAAAGATATAAAATGTGTGTTGTAATATTTAAGGCGTTTATATGCTAGTTCCCAATGCTAGGGTCTAGACTCACGCCTGTCAAAGATATAAAATAGTGATTGCTTTTTGCATATGAAAAACTAGGAAAATTTTAGAATGGTTGACCTAGTCATTAGCATTGTTTGAAATAAATATTTAGACAAGAATTCTGTGTTTATTATAATTTCTATCTATATGGCGTTTACTATTTAAATGTCATAATTAATGATGATTACATAATTTATTAGTAATACAATAATTAAGACCCTTTAAAAAGACAAGTTAACAATTAAAGTGTTGCCTCCCTTATTAAATTATGACAACCATGGTCAAAACATGGTGTACTAGCGTCAAATAATTTTTTAATTAAATAAAATTTTGTTTGACCATGGTCAAAACATGGCCGACTATGGCCGATGAATAGAAATATCACAGTAATAACCATGCTCCAAACAGAGTCGACGACAATGGTCAACAATCACCACAGTCAGATTTTGACCAGATTGACCATGGTCAAACCAGAATTGACCATGATACCATTATTAACATTTCGCAGTGGCAGGTCTGTAGTTTTATGTCTTGAATCTCTTGACCATTAGTGAAAATTATTTTTAAAAATGTCAGTGACATTCTTTTAGATTTAGAGCTATAACTACATGTATTAAGCCTGTGAAAGGTGGTGGATGGACACCCTGGGAGTTTAGACTATCACATGTAGGATGTCACATTGTATATGTGACAGCATAAAATTTATATATTGTGTCAGTAGGATGCATGGATATTACGGGTTAATCAGGTTTAATCACCCTTCCCACCTCCCCTGTCCGTGTATCGGGTACTGGTGTGTATGCTCATAAATACTCTAAATTAGACATGATTGTATAAATATATTCTGTTAGGGTTATGGCCTCATACTGTTGATTTGACATGAGAGCCATGGGGCTCGCTATCCAGTATTGATTTACCCTATTGATCCTAAGTAAACAGTGATTCATTATATGACAGACATTGTAGGGTTAATTTCAGCTTCTTGTGAATGAGAAGCACTTACATGATGTTAAAGTTGACAGGCTGTCATTTTATGTTTATGGCTTAGTGTGCACTAGGAAATAGTGTGGCAAGTATGAGTTATCAGATTTAATATATGTATTATTTATTATATATTAGGTTTTTGAATATCTTTATTGCTAGGTTTGTAAATGTCCTTTAAAAGTACCCTGGGGAAGGGCATGATACATATTATTAAAAATATTTGTGGTCTTGATTTCTCGATACATATATGGGAAGCAATTTTGCCATGTGACATAGTTGACCTGAGACTTTCTAATCAATACATATTCAAGCAGTACAATTCTGTCACGAACGGTGTGATACTGGTGGATAACCCACCACCATAAAACTATTGTGTCAGTGCTTCCAGTGGTCATGTGGTCCAGTATAACCAGGCTGCTAGTATATGTCAGTATGAATGTTTCATCATGTTTTTTAGAATTATCATTGTAAGCGACCATATCCTTGTTTCAACATCACCATGAACAGCTAATTAGCTAACTATTGTCACCGCCTGCAACATCATTGGTCCATCCAATTATGAACTATTTTTTGTCCACCGATCTCGGTCCCGCTGTTCAAACTATGAATGCACTGATCGTTTTGCGTCACTGTAGCCATTTGATGTCACGATCTCTTGTCTGATCATTGCTATTGTCTGTCCCATTTATTCCAACTATTATGATAACTTTTTGGCAATGTTTTGCATAATCGTTGGTATTTCACACCTCAAATTCATTTAACTGATGTTGATGGTGAGACAGTTATGAATAACAAGACAGTAACCTGGTTCCACACAACACATCAGTGAAGCCAGCAACTGATTCATGTTGACAATGGCTTGTGAACAGCTAGCCTGAAATCTGGTTCGATATGGGGGGGTTTGTGAAACTGGCACCTGAGTCAACATCTCAGTGGTTCTGCATTGTCATCACCAGGTGCATACATGTCGATATAAGATACCGTTCGAACATTCTAGAATAACTGGCCAATGCAACGCAGTATACACACACACAACCCAACACATACAGATCCACCAGGGTTGGAATTAGATATGTTTAAATTAAATTTAACTTTTCAACCGTGGGCTTCCAGAATCTCAATTTCTATGTAGCTGCACAGGAAATCTGTTGAATATTTTGAAATGAATTTACTGAATGGAACCTGTTGTTGACATAAGCAGCTACAGCTCCCAGTAAGGTTATTATGAAAATATTCAACAGAATATTTAGTGTTAAAATTTAATACTGCAACTATTCTATACAATATATGATGTAGTCATATGTTTCATTCTATTGGCAGCCTACTGTAACGGTGTTGGCGATGTAGTGTTGCACTCAAGATTATACGTATCTCTATATTATCTTACTGACTGCCTCTCAGTCATAATGATGTTTCCCCTAACTTCGATTCAAGTGATTTATGGGTCAACTTAATCTTTCTTGCAACTTTGTATGCCAATTATTTAACCTATTTCCGTCGGTAAGAATTCAGAAATATCAATCCTTAACACTGATTGAGTTTGATGCACATAAACCACTGGTATTCTGTCAACTATTTTTGAAACTATTTCAGCACAGTCAGGGGAGGTCAGTGTTTTTTTTAGCTCACCTGGCCTGAAAGGCCAAGTGAGCGTATGCCGTGGCAACCGTCCGTCATCCGTCCGTCCGTCGTCCGTCAACTTTTTCTTTAAACGACTTCTTCTCAAGAACCACTCGGCCGATTTGAATTATATTTGGCAGGAAGCATCCCTAGGGCATAGTGATTAAAGTTTGTTGAAATGATGCCGATTGGCCAAAATCCAAGATGGCCACTGGCCAAAATAGCCGATTTTTAGAAACACTAAAAAATCTCTGAAACCGCTGGAGGAATTGATTCAAAACTCATAACACATCATCTAGTGCAAGGGTAGACCCAAGTTTGTTCAAGGCAACCTGATTGGACGATTTGCCTGGTGGCCATCTTGGATGACCTAGTTTTCGCGAAAACAACTCCCAAACCGCTGAATGGATAGACCTGAAATTTGGTAAATATGCTTAGGGACCAAGGTCCATTCAAGTTTGTTGAAGCGAAGTTTGTACGTTAAAAAACATGGCCACCATCAACCAATCAAAATTTAGCGTTTGTTGGTCATATTGGCTTTTTTGTATTTGATGTATTTTGATGGCGAAAATTGCTGTATTTATGCTTATCAGTGGGGCGAGTTCAAATAAGCCACTTTCGAGACTGTCAAATAAACGGTTTGCCTGCTATCTTGGTTTGTTTTCCCGCCATCGACTCCCATAGTAAAGCAATGGGCCCATAGTAAAGCAATGGGGAATTCTTTAAACGACTTCTTCTCAAGAACCACTGGGCCAATTTCAATTATATTTTGGAGGAAGCATTCATAGGGCATAGAGATCTAAGTTTGTTCAAACGAGGCGGATCGGTCAAAATCCAAGATGGGCGCCGGCCAAAATGTCTGATTTTTAGAGACACTTTAAAAAATCTCCAAAACCGCTGGAGGAATTGATTCAAAACTCATAACACATCATCTGTGGCAACGGAAGACCCAAGTTTGTTCAAGGCAACCTGATTGCCCAATTTGCTTGGCGACCATCTTGGATGACCTAGTTTTTGCGAAAATGACTTCTTCTACCGAACCGCTGAAGGGATAGAGCTGAAATTTTGTAAATATGCATAGGGACCAAGGGCCTTTCAAGTTTGTTCAAGGGAAGTTTGTTCGCTAAAAAATATGGCCGTCATCAACCAATCAAAATTTAGCGTTTCTTGGTCATATTGACTTTTTTGTATTTGATGTATTTTAATGGCGAAAATTGCTTTATATGTGCTTATCAGTGTGGCCAGTTGAAATATCCCACTTTCGAGACTGTCGGATAAACGGTTTGACTGCCATCTTGGTTTGTTTTCCTGCCATGGGCTCCCATAGTAAAGCAATGGGCCCATAGTAAAGCAATGGGGAATTCTTTAAACGACTTCTCAAGAACCACTGGGCCGATTTCAATTATATTTGGCAGAATGCAGCCTTAGGGCATAGAGGTCTAAGTTTGTTCAAATGAAGCTGATCGGCCAGAATCCAAGATGGCCACCGGCTAAACCAGCCAATTTTTAACAATGTCTAAAAATCTCCGAAACGGCTTGGAGGTTGATTCAAAACTCATGAAACATCATCTAATGCAGGAGGAGAACCAATTTGTTCAAGAGAACCTGATTGGTCCATTGGCTTGGTGGCCATTTTGGATGACCTAGTTTTCGCGAAAACAACTTCGTATCCAGAATCGTTGAACGGATTGGGCCGAAATTTGGGAGATATGATAAGGGACTAAGCACCATTAAGTTTTGTTCAAAAGCAGTTGATACATAAAGAAACATGGCTTCTGTTTTCTTGTTATAATTCTGCTCAACTCTGTGGGGTTCTACTTATTGTTGATGGCCTTTCTGGTTGAAATGCCTATGATGCAGGTGAGCGATACAGGCCCCTTGAGGTGGTGCAGTGATTGTATCTTCCTCTTGCTGACACTCTAGTTGGCTCTGCCTTCTAAGTACGGGTGGGAGGTCAACTGTGTACACATAGTGAGACCAGAACTTGTCAAGTCTGTTCTCGAAACAATTTAGTGATAGTGCTGTCACAACATTTTCGCTTAGAGAATTCCAGTTATTGACAACCCTGTTACAAAATGTGTGTGCATGTAGTGACTGGTTTAAATGGTGTTTCTTTAGCTTGTAGCTGTGGCCACGTGTTTTGGTTGATGTTTCTAGTACCAGACCCTGTAGGTCCATGATATATTTATTGTGAAGGAACTTGTACGTTTCAGTCATGTACCACGGATACGTCTATATGTGAGTATCAGGAGTTTTAGAATGCTGAGCCTTTCCTCATATGCCTTATCATACAGTCCTGGTAGTATTGGGGGCCCGTCTCTGGACATTTTCTATATGGGTTATGTCCGTCTTGAGCCGTGGACTCCATATTTTGTTGACATATTCGAGCAACGGTCTCACTCTTGACTTAAAAAGTAGTCTGAAGATTTCACCGTCAAGGTAGCGGAAGCAGCGTCTGATTAGCCTGACTACTTGGTTAGCTTTGTTGACTGTCATCTGGACATGCTTATGGAATGTTAACTTGTCATCAAAGTGGACTCCTAGGTCTTTTTCGCATGTTGTGATTTTCAGTTCGGTCACTTTCCCCCCTGCTTCGGACATTGTGTAGGTGTAATCATGGTGGCCAGTTCCAATCCGCATTACTTTACATTTCTGGGGGTGCCATTTTAAGAGCCAGCGTTCTGACCATAATTGTAGACTGTCTATATCATTTTGGAGTATACTGCAGTCCTCTGCTGATACAATTTCGCGGTAGAGTTTGGTATCATCGAAAAATAGCTTTATGAAGCTATGGACTACATCTTGTAGATCATTGATATAGATCCAGAATAGAATAGGGCCTAAGACACTACTTTGGGGGACTCCACTAATGACATCAGCCCATGCGGAATATGCTCCATTTACGCAGACTCGCTGGTGTCTATGTGAGAGGAAGGCTAAGATCTAGTTGGAGACCATCCCTGAGATTCCATAGCTATAGAGCTTGGTAAGGAGTCTTTTGTGTGGAACGGTGTCGAATGCCTTTTGGAAATCGAAGTAGATGGCATCCATGCCGGATTGTTTGTGTAGCAGTTCGGTCCACGTTTCTATTACACTTAGTAGTTGTGTGGTGCATGAGCGTCCGGACCGGAATCCATGTTGTTGATCTGAAAATAGATTATTTGTGGTCATGTGATCAACTATACTGTCTCTAACTATGGATTCCATCACTTTGCAGCAAATTGAAGTTAGGCTGATTGGTCTGTAATTACCGGCTGATCGCTTAGTCGACGCATACTCCCTTTTTTAAATATAGGGGTTACATTGCTTAGCCGCCAGATATTTGGTATGTTTCCCTCTGTCTGCGGTCGTCATGCCTCTATCGTGATCGAGGTCTGAGATGCCAGCTCATGTTTTTAGTTTGCTTTTTACGTATTTGTGGAAGGCTTTTGGATTAAGCTTGGCTTCTTTAGCTATATTTTTCTCAAAATCTTTTAGATGTGTGGCACGGCGGGCTTGGTTCCTCATCCTGCAGTAGTGGACATAATCTCCTTGGTCGCGACTCTGATAGAAGGTCCTCCATGCCCGGTTCTTGTCTTGGACCTTGGACAAGGCTTTGGCATTCATCCATTGTGGTTTCGCCTGTCTGTGTGTACCCTGGATGCGCATTGGAATAAACTTTTCTTGGCCTGACATAACTTCTCTTGTTAGGAGGTCCCAACTTTCGTTGACGTCCTTCCCATTGAGCTCTGTCTGCCAGTCCAGATCTGATGTGTGTTGGTTGAATGCGACATAGTCTCTGGTGTCCCATTTATACACTATTCCAGGTTTTGGGTTGTCAGGGTAGCTACAACGGATTGTAAAGCAGATAGTGATATGATGTGATGCCCCAAACTGTGGACGAGTAGTTAGGTCTTCAATCATGTTCTCCTCATTTAATAGCAAGAGATCAAGCGTATTTGATGTGTTGTCGCCACGAAAGTGTGTAGGGAATGTGATATGCTGAGTTAGGTATGAGTCCCGTATCAGCTCAAGGAATTTGGTGGAGGCATGGTTGTCACTGCTCATGGAGGTACCATCTTTCCAGTTGATGCCAGGATGGTTAAAGTCTCCCATGATAACGATATGTGAGTCGGGTGAAGCTGAGGCTTCCTTTATAAGATTATCTTGGTAGTTGGTGTTGTCTGCACTGCTATTGGGAGATCGGTAGATGCAACCGACCAGGAGATTATCGGTGTCCTTCAGCTTGATACTACACCAGGTTGAATCTTGGTAATGATTGGCTGATGGAAATGAGCATTCCAAGGCTTTCAGATAGTGTTTTGTGTAGATAGCAGTGCCACGACCTTGGAAATCTATGGTAAGCCAGTTGTCATACCCTGGGATTTCGCATTCTGTGTTTGTTAGGTGGTGAGATGGATTTTTGTGCTTGAGTTCCGTGAAGCCGATGATGTCAGGGGAATTTTGCTCTATACAGATTAGCAGTTCTTGTTGTGGAATGTGTCTAGATTTGAATACATGCATTTTAGACTGTAAATGCTGGTTGTGCAAGATTTATGTACATTATTAGCTTACCTGGCCTGAAAGGCCAAGTGAGCTTATGTTGTGGCGACCGTCCGTCGTGTGTCCATCCGTCCGTAAACTTTTCTTTTAAATGACTTCTTCTTAAGAACCGCTAGGCTAATTTCAATTATATTTGGCAGGAAGCAACCTTAGGGCATAGGGGTCCAAGTTTGTTCAAATGAAGCCGATCGGCCAATTAGGCCGGTGGCCATCTTGGATTTTGGCTGATTTTTAGAAATGACTTTAAAAATCTTCTTCTCCCAAACCATTTGACGGATCGATTCAGAACTCACGAAATATGATCTAGGGTAAGACCTGAATCAAGTTTGTTCAAGGGAACTTGACTGACCAAATGGTTCAGCGGCCATCTTGGATGACATAGTTTTCACAAAAGATGATCAGGCCGAAATTTGTGATATATAATTAGCAACTAAGCATGATTAATGTATGTTCAAGAGAAGTTGATTCGTCAAAAATCACGGCCACGGTAGACCAATCAAAATATGGTGTGTTTGGCAGCCGTATTGGATTTTTTTTATTTGATGGATTTTGAGGCCGAAATTCGTTTTATATAGGTTTTTGGGTATTCTGATCTCAAATTTGCAATTTTCGAAACAGTTGGATGAACGGTTTGGCAGCCATCTTGGATCATTTTCCTGCCAAAAGCTCCCATGCTAAAGCAATGGGAAATTTAAAATGTCTTCTCGAGAACTGCTGGACCGATTTGAATTATATTTAGCAGAAAGCATCCTTATGGCATAGAGATTTCATTTTGTTCAAATGGAGCCGATCGGCCAATTTGGCCGGTGGCCATCTTGGATTTTGGCCGATTTTTAGAAATGTCTTTAAAAATCTTCTTTATAACATTTTGAGGGATCAATTCAGACCTTATGTAATATGGTCTAGGGCAAGAGCTCACTCAAGTTTGTTCAAGGGAAATTGATTGACCAAATGGATTCAGCGTCGATCTTGGATGACCTCGTTTTTGCAAAAACAACTTCTTCCCCAGAACTGCGGAAGCGCTCAGGCGGAAATTTGTGATATATGATTAGGGACTAAGGGCTATTAAAGTTTGTTCAAGAGAAGTTGATCCGTAAAAAAAAAAATGGCCGCTATGGGCCTATCAATATATAGCGTGTTTGGCGGCCATATTGTATTTGTTTTATTTGATTGATTTTGAGGCAAAAATTGGTTTTATGTATTTTTGTGCGTATTGTGATTTCAAATTTGCCATTTTCGAGACTTTCGGATTAAAGGTTTAGCGGCCATCTTGGATCATTTACCCGCCAAAATCTCCCATACTCAAGCAATGGGAAATAAAATGTATTTTCGCGACATCTTGGATTTTGGTCGATTTTTAGAAATGTCTTTAATGATCTTCTCCAAAACCGTTTGGGGGATCAATTCAAAACGCATGAAATATCATCTAGGACAAGAGCTGCACCAAGTTTGTTCAAGGGAACTTGATTGGCCAAATGGTTTGGCGGGTATCTTGGATGACCTATTTTTTACCAAAACAATTTGTTAAAATGTATCTTCTTAGACACTTGGTGGATTTCAGTTGAATTTGGCTGGAAGAATTCCAGAACTTTGATCCAGAAATTTTTGAAAACACAACTCATCTTTAATCAATGGCCCAATTTTAAGGAAATTTCCATTGGTCGATATTTCCAGCGGCCATATTGGATATTCATAGCTTCTGGAAATGACCTATAGGAAAGGAAGGATTCAAGCTTTAATTGACTTCTTCTCTTAGAAGCACTTGGTGGAATTCTACAAAAATTTAGGAGATGAACCCTATGCTATGGTGATTGGCTCCAGAATATCCTTTCAGAATTTTGATTGGTCCATTTTTCTAGTGCGTGACCATATTGTTCTAAAAAAATGACATGTCAAGAACTTCAGGCTGAAACTCATTAGATTTCATCGATAGATAAGGGTGATTAAAGTTTGGTCAATACTACTTGATTCATGATAAACGATGGCTGTCATGGACAAATCAGAATTTTGAGTTTGGTGACCATTTAGATTTTTTAATTGAATGGATGGAACCTAAGGTTCGATCTGATTGTCTGGTCAGCATCAATCACTAATTTTCTACTAAATATTGTTATAGTACTGAATTCCAATTCTGTATTTTATGTCTTGCTAATGCTGGATCTAAAGTGAAGATGTCTGTTCAAATGCTAATGGGTCAAATGCTAATCAGATCCCAGGTGTGCGTTAACGGGCGTGGGCTTGTGTGTGTGTGTGTGCGTGCGTGCGTGCGTGCGTGCGTGCGTGCGTGCGTGCGTGCGTGTGTGTGTGTGAGACTTATTTCCACATAATAAACTTTGTCAAAATCTTGATATATCAATCTAATAGACACATGTATAGACATTTTGAAATGGCAGTTGATCTGATGTCAAACATCATGGATGATGGACAATATTCGTGACTGCGCTGATTAAAATCAAGTCTAAAATCTTTTATTTACCAATTTCAAAGAGCTGAAAACTCGCCATATATTTGCGCATTTTATTTACAAATTGTCCAACAATAGTATTCTGCTGGCATGTAGATTTACGCTCCTAAAGACCACTACGCAGGCTGGTTTTGGCCATTAAAGTGTTAGGAATGTTATATAGTAAACATCATGAATGACATTCTATTTTGCCATAATCTTGTACTGGGCTGCAATATTATAATAAATGTGCATAAGCTTCAGGGCGTATCAGGGGGATTGCAACTATACATTATTCTGGGACAATCAGGAATAGAGCATGTGGTATCCCTGTTATGAAGGATATTTGTTATCGTGGACATTTCATCCACAGATTAATGTATTGATTGACATACATTCATCAAAAGCATGACATTTCCGCCAAAAATGTTATTGGAACGCAGAAGCATTAATTTAAAGTCTGAACAAGCCTACATTAATAAGATGGATGCTGCAGATGTTATGAGGGCAGGAGTACAGAGAGTACAGAAAGTACAGAGAGTACAGAGAGTACGGAGAGTACGGAGAGTACGGAAAGTACAGAGAGTACAGAGAGTACGGAGAGTACAGAAAGTACAGAGAGTACGGAGAGTACGGAGAGTACGGAGAGTACGGAGAGTACGGCGAGTACGGAGAGTATGGAGAGAACGGAGAGAACGGAGAGTACGGAGAGAACGGAGAGTACGGAGAGTACGGAGAGTACAGAGAGTACAGAGAGTACAGCGAGTACAGCGAGTACAGCGAGTACAGCGAGTACAGCGAGTACAGCGAGAACAGAGAGAACAGAGTACAGCGAGTACAGCGAGTACAGCGAGTACAGCGAGTACAGCCCATAGTGGCTGCTGCTAAATAGTCAAGCGACATTTATTGCAGATGGGAGATTTAATTTGTGATTTCTGCACGAATTCATGTTTCATAATTACAAAATATGACAAGGTCAGGTTTTATCAGATGTGCATGTTAAGCCACCTATTTAATAAACAAATCCATAACTTCAGTCTCTGTCTGAGATTAACCTCAGAAATGGTTCCATAGGTCACAATATCCATCCATCAATCCAGCCATCCATCCAACCGTCGGTCGGTCTGTCCGCCCGCCCATCCACCTGCCTGTCTGTCTGTCCGTCCATCTGTCTGTCTGGCCATCCATCCATCCATCCTTTCCATCCATCCATCTGTTAAATTGCACCCGATTTTCTCATTCTTCTTTTATTATTCATTCCTTTCTCTCTGATTTTGCTCTTATTATCTCGCCTTCACGAAGTGAAAAGAGAATTTGAGACGGGGACAAAAATGGTGGCGGTGGCGTTGATATCAGCTCTGGTTAAGCTTTTTAAAAATGACATTTCCATTACCAAGAGCTTATCCGAATTAAATAAAACTTCAGAGACTTGTTCTGTGTGATGCCTAGAACTAGTCTGCATAAAAAATATATTGATTTCTGAGAGTTATCCATACTTTTTCTGTGTTTGAACTTAGAACATTTTCTGAGTCCCAGATAAGCTTTTTTCAAACAATATTTACGTCAACAAGGGTTATCTGTTTTGAATAAGACTTGAGATATTTGTTCTATGTGATGCTTAGTACTATTCCATGTAATAAAGACATCGATATTCAAATTTTTTCCATATTTTTTCTGTGTTTGACCTGATTATTTTAGGCCTGATTTGTGTCCAGGTTATACTCATTATCCTGTGGTTACGGTTATTTCCAACAACATTTACGTCGGCAAGGGTTCATCCGATTTGAATAAAACTTCACAGATGTGTTCTCTACACATAGATTTTCTAATTATGTCATGTATTTTCCTCATTTGAACTTGATTTTTTTATTATTAGTTCACCTCGCCAGAATGGCCAAGTGAGCTTATGCCATGGCAACCGTCCATCCGTCTGCCGTCCACTTTTGCTTAAAAACGCTACTCATTAACCACTTGGCGGATTTCAAATTAATTTTGCATGAATGATTCTATTCCGAATTTTGACTCATCAATTTTTTGGGTGAAAATCTTAGATTTTATGAAAAATGTGCCAGAATTTGTCAAGTTGCTTCTTCGCCTTACCATTCTGATGAATCTCAACCAAATTTGGCTGAAAGGATCCTATGCTGATGGGTTCGGGAACCTCCATACAGAATTTTGGTTCGTCATTTTTTTGGGTGAAAATCTTAGATTTTGTGAAAAATTTACAAAAAATTGTCAAAATGTTACTCCTCCTTAGCTACTTGACATATTTCAGCCAAATTTTTTTAGACTGATTCTATCATGGTAAGTTCTAGACTTTTATTCAGAATTTTGATTGAACAATTTTTTGTGTCAAAATCTTAGATTTTATGAAAAATTTACCGGAAATGCCGCCATAGCTGCTTGACATATTTCAAGGAAATTTGACTAGATGTATTCTATGGTGGTAGCAGGCCTCTAGAACTTATATTCAGAATTTTGATTGACCTATTTTTTGTGTGAAAATCTTAGATTTTATTAAAAATCTATCGGAATTGGTCAAAATGCTACTCCTCCCTAAGCTTCTTCATATATTTCAAACATACTTGACCAGACAGATTCTATGGTGGTATGCTCTAGAACGACATATACTGGTCTGGCGTTTTATTAGCTTACTAAAATACTTACACTCAATTCACTGTTTGCTATAAGTCACCTGACTTAGATATCTCAGAAAATTTTAACGTATTCATTCCTTTGGCGTATGGGTTCCCTAGTAAATAAGGTTAGCAGAGATACATCCCTCCATTGGGTATTCTTGATAGTATCTCTTTAACTCTAAAGCAGTCATTGCTCTAGGGAACCGGTTCCTCTATTCCTATAGAGTACATATAAACAAGTCTGTGAGCATGCGCACTTATGCTGCTATGCATGCGACCGAGTCCAAGCCGTCATTAATTAATTTTCTGTATTACAGGAAACACCTAATTTTTATCTCAACAAATCCTATTCATTCCATAATCTTGTGGAGTTACATCCACATTTGATTTTTCATGAATGTCACAGAACTTAGTCTTTGTTGAACAAGTCATGTACTTTATGTAAAATGGTTATAATTTACGTGGATATGAAACAGAATGGAACTTTTTCATGACTACAAAGAAAATGGTGTCAGAAATCAGCTTCGCGGTACAATTAATCAAGGTGAAGTCCAACTCTCTGATCCTATTTTAGCCATAGAGGCTCGTTCCTAAATAAGTTATACTATATACTGATTTGGAACATCTCCTACATAAGGTATTCTACATGACATATGTAACATACCAGGTTGGGAAGTTCTTGGATTAATTAAGAGTTTTGACTAGGTACGTTTTTCCAAGCATTATTCTTTCCAACATAAAGTATATTACATACCGGTTTGGATCGAATCCTACATAAGGTATCCTACGTAACTATGTAACATACCGGTTGGGAAGTTATTGGATCTATTAAGAACGTGACAGTGGTGCAAACAGGCATGGTGGACCGGATGAACACCACAAGGATACACCACGATCATCCCCTGAAGAAAAGTGACTAAGTTTTATCCTTGTGTATAGTGTGCACTAATATTTTAGAACGTGTAAGTTGAGCATAAATGTGCAGCCTATTTGTGGGTTTATAAGTAATTATGCCACTCCCATCTTTGCTGGTACTCATTCAGATTCAACTTATTTCAGTTGCAACATATGGCTAATGGTGGTATGCTCTAGAACCTCTAGTCATAATTTTGATTGATTAGTATTTTGGGTGAAAATCTTAGATTTTGTCAAAAAAATTACCAAAAATTGTCAAAACGCAACTCGTTATTAACCGCTTTGCGGATTTCAACATAGTTTGGCTGGAAGGACCCTATGGGTGTAGGTTTCAGAACTTGTATACAGAATTTTGATTGGTGAATTTTTCCCGCACCCATCTCCGATTTTCTGAACATTTTGCAACATCAGTTAAAAGGTTACTCCTCATTGCTTGTCTGATTTCAACCAATCTTGACTGGAAGAACCCTTAGGCCGGTATGCTCCAGAACTTGCACACACAATTTTGATGGTGACCATCTTGGATTTTCCGAAAATGAGAATTTGTATAAAATGCTACTCCTCATTAATCACTTGGACAATTTCAAACAAATTGGCTGGAAGGATCCTATTGTCGTGGCCTCTAGAAACTCTTCAGAATTTTGATAGGTCAGTGTTTCGGCAGCAATCTGATTTTCTGAAAGATTTCCGGAACCATTTGAAAATGGTACTCCTTCAATCAATAGGCCGATTTGAACAAAACATGAATGGAACGATCCTATGATGGTAGGCTTCAGCATATTAAATGAGAATCTTGATTGGTCAATTTTTTGGTGACCATCATGGATTTTCCAAAAATCATCCATCATGTCTATTTAAATTATAATGGTTTAAATGCCATTGGTCCAGGTGATTATTTTAGGGCTGATTTGCATCCAGATTATATGCATTATACAGTGGTTAAGCTTTATTCAAATGACTATAATTTAGGCAACAATGGTTTATCCATTTTGAATACAACTTCACAAGTCCACATCAAAAAGGAATTGATTTAAAAAGTTTCTCCAAACTTCTGCAACATTTTGATATTGATTATTTTAGGGCTGATTTGCATCAAGGTTATACTCATTATATACTGTGGTTAAGCATTTTCAAACAATATTTATATCAACAATAGGTTATCCGAATTTGAATAAAACTTCACATATTTGTTCTATATGATGCTTAGGACTAGTCCACATCAAAAAGAAATTGATTTTCAAATTTTTCCCATATTTTTTTATCCTTTAAATTTAGACAACTGTATGCCTTCAGGTTAAGGAATTTTGCTATGATATTTACAGTGTTTGAACATTGATGATTATTTTAAGGTTGGTCTGCAGCCAAATTAAGCTTTTTCAAATGACAATTTAGTGAACATGGGTTTATCAGATTTGATTAAAACTTCACAGATTCATTGTATGCAATGATTAAATCTCTTCTGCATGACGAAGAAATAGATTTCGAGAACAATTTTGACATATTTTTATTGGGTTTGAACTTTGATTATTTTAGATCTGATTTGCATCCAGGTTATGCTTATTACACTGCCGTTAATGTTTTGTCAAATGACAATTTAATCAGCAAAGATGTATCCAATTTAGACAAAATATTTTGATTTGCTCTATAGGCTTCTTAAACATAATCTGCAACTTGTTAATGTACTTGACGTTGAAAATGTTTCTACTTTTTTCAGGTTTTGAACTTTGCTTATGTTTGGACCATTTGTCTCTCGGTCAGACTTGGTGTACCAGTAGTCATTGCCCTGCAGGTTACTACTGGGCAGCAGGGCTTTATGGTTCAATCTCCAAGCTATGCTTCTTCGAAGCTATGCTTGCGTGTGGGGTGGTACCATGGGTATTTTGATTTGACGAGTAGATTGTCAAATTTCAAAATGAGACTCCAGTTGTCCATCATATCCTGTGAGGTACAATTAATATATAGGTAAGCTATTTGCTGTCTTCAGATAGTTCTGGTTGTATATATGTACCTGGCTTGGAAATTACTTTTTTGCAGAAAATTTAGTCCAGGGCAGGCCAGGTCCTGCGGCAACATAAGAAGGCGAGATATTTGGTATCTTCTGATACCTCTTGTTCTTAATTCTGCCTGATTATACTCCCTCAACCTCTTCTCTCCTCTCTCCCTCCCTCCACCCCATCCTGCCTCCCTCTCTCATGTGCACGCACACACACATACGCACGCACGCACACACACACACATGCCATAGTTTGAAATGAACCCCTTTCTTCACTCCATGGACCTTACCTTGGTCATAGACTTATAGAAAAGTAGTATGATAATTTGCGTTGTCTGGGATAATGTACGATGCTTGAACTTGCTATGACTCCGCCAGAACTCCCGAGTTGTTTGATGAGTACCCCTTTGGTAGTCTAGTATATAAGATATTTCTGAAAACCTTAAAAAACAACTTAGCAATATTTCAGGTCATTAACATTTTAATGGTCATACCGGCCAAAACTGGTCTCTGTTATGGTCTTGTGGAATGTCCATTTACCGGAATAAATTTAAAAAAAATCTACTCGAATGACTGGTTCGATAACCAAGCCAGTAATTTCAATGATAAATTTTCAAAAACTATTCTCTTGGCCTGTAAATGGACATTAAATTGGCAGATATTTAAATTTTCTTGACCAACTTTTACCATGAAAGGAATGAGCTAAAATTTTGCTCATCTTTGTTGAAAACAGAATACTGACAGACATATAATGGATAGTAGAAAGTGTTTTATGTAATTATTTATCTGAAGATGATATTTTAAGTCTGTATTTCTATTTGTAAATCAACATATATAGAGCTTTAGATCATTTGCGCTATGACGACTGCATCATTAATAATTCCAGAACTATCATCTGAAACAGGTGGAGATTTACTGGACCTATCACGCTTTAGCCTAATCTCATGATAAAGCGGGGTGATAATTATAGACTGTGTTGATAAATTATCAAGAAAAACAACATAATTCCTTAAAGAGACAAGACAATTTTATCACAATTGTGGCATATGTAGCATCGAGTCTTCACATTGTTCCATTAACCCTTTAATGGTCAAATTTGATAGAGAAAATTTAAATATCTTCCTATTGAATGTCCATTTACTGGCCAATAAAATACAATCGAGCCAGTTATTCCGGTGGTAAATTTTCAGAAGTTGTAATTTCTTGGCCTGCAAATGGACATTGCACAAGACCATAACAGAGGCCGGTTTTGTCCATTAAAGGGTTAAAGAGACAAGTCTACACTAAATATGACATAATTAACACAACAACTCATCAATACATATGAAAGTAGTATTATAATAATAATAATAATAATAATAATAATAATAATAAGCGTTTATGTTGGACTAAATCGTGTCATTCATGACATATTGATTATGACGTCGGCTTACATGTGGCGTAGTTGTTTATAACATCATATGATTGATGGATAAACTGGATTCCCCCGATCACACATATGCCATATAGTCAAAGCATTATGGGCATATGAATTTGTCTATTTTTCCGTTAATCTATCAATTCATTTCCATCTTTGCTTCACTGGATATCAATGCATGTGTGTTTAACCCTATAACTATTTTGGCTTGAATCTCTTAGGATGCAACATCTCCCAGTCTATAGTATGTTGTTTCAACAAGCAGGGAATTCCCAGCGTCAGTGAAAATGTCAGGAACCTTTATTTCTTTCACGCTCAGGGGAATTTCTTTTCAGTAAATGTCAGTGAAAAGTCAGGGAATTTTCTATTGATGACGTCTGTCATAATTTTACTATGAAAAATGGCAATTGCATATATTAAAAATGTTGAAAATGTATATTTTTGTGGTGTTTTTGTTAACAACAGACATGGCAGAGCATCTAGAAATCAACAATTTTCTGGGACCATGAACCCAGACTCAGCTAGTACCAATAGCAGCGGTGACTTGAAAATGTATAAATGTCAGGGAAATATCAGGGAATTTGATAATGCCTAGTCCCTAAAAACCCTGACAAGGTCTCGATATCTGCGGGCTCCAGATTTTAAAGATTTTCTAGAATTCTTTTATCTTACAGCTTATTTCAGATCCCACCCAATGTTCAGGAATCATCTGGACCAAAGTGTATCATCAGTCACCCCCTTGTGTTAAAATTTGAGCCAAATCTAACAAGCAGTTTCTGAGATATATATATATATATATATCCACAGATCCAGAATGTGATTCAATCCAGATCCGAGTTCTTTTATCTGGATCACAGCAAAAAGATAAATTGAGCTGGTACCCACAGCAAAAAATATTCAACAGAGTATCGTATTTCATAGAACATGTGTTGATTCTTGTATGTAAGATATATAGCTATTATTTTGTCTTGCTTCCCGTGATGCTTCCTTTTGTATATGTATTGTATGTAAGACTAGTTCTGTTCAGTTTAGGTTTATGCATTTGGTGTTTGGCTAATGGCACACTTTCTAACATATAGCCTGGTCTTGTGGGCTTAGTGGGATGATATACTGAGGACTGGGTATACCAAGTTTGATAGCAAGCGTGTCAAGAGTTAATGGGCTAACTGGGTGTCAGTGGCTTGCTATGTATTATATATTTTGTGTACAAGATCATTCAGTACATATTTATAGGCCAAAAGAAAACCCATCTTGATGAATAAAAGATTACTCCTTTCATGGTGAAGCTGGATAAAACCAGCCTTTATGGTGGTCTTGAGAAATGTTCATTTACAGACTATTTTCAGGATTCCCACAACCTTGAAAATCCTTGAAAAAATTATTGCATTTTCAAGGCCTTGAATTTAGCCAGAATTGAAAATTTTCTTGAAAACCCCTTCAATTTGTCATTGTATTACTTCCGCGGCTATGGCAGACCAGGCGAAACAGTCATGATTGGAGAAACGAACGCCTAGAAGGGGAGATAAAATAGGTCGTAACATTTTTAAATCCTTGAAAAACCTTGAATTCAGTATTCAAAAATCTGTGGCAACCGTGATTTTTGAAAATTATCACTGCAATAATGGGCTCGATGACGTCCCCCCTCCCCCAACCCCCTAGGTTTTGACCCACCCATACTTCAGCCCCCCTCCCCCTCTCCCCAGGTCCAAGTACATTCCTACACTCCTGCATTACCATTTTAAGCAGGTTGACCATTAAGCGGGCTAAGCCAAATAATAACTAATCTACACTTGAGGCAGCACAGGGAAAGCAACACAAAATAATAACTAATCTAAGCAGGAAGCAACACAAGGGAAAGCAAGACAAAATAATAACTAATCTAAGCAGGAGGAAGCACAAGGGAAAGCAAGACAAAATAATAACTAATCTATGCAGGATGGAGCACGGGTAAAGCTAGACAAAATAATAACTAATATATGCAGGAGGGAGCACGGGGAAAGCAAGACAAAATAACAACTAATCTACGCAGGAAGGAGTACGGGGAAAGCAAGACAAAATAATAACTAATCTAAGCAGGAGGCAGCACAAGGAAAAGCAAGACAAAATAATAAGTAATCTGTGCAGGAGGGAGCACAGGGAAAGCAAGACAAAATAATAACTAATCTATGCAGGAGGCTGCACGGGGAAAGCAAGACAAAATAATAACTAATCTACGCAGGAGGGAGCACGGGGAAAGCAAGACAAAATAATAACTAATCTACGCAGGAAGGAGCATGGGGAAAGCAAGATAAAATAATAACTAATCTACGCAGTAGGCAGCACGAGGGAAAGCAAGACAAAATAATTAACTAATCTAAGCAGGAGGCAGCACAGGGAAAGCAAGACCAAATAATAACTAATCTAAGCGGGAGACAGCACAAGGGAACGCAAGACAAAAAAATAACTAATCTACGCAGGAGGGAGCACGAGGGAAGGCAAGACAAAATAATACCTAATCTAAGCAGGAGGGAGCACGAGGGAAGGCAAGAAAAAAGAATAACTAATCTGAGAGGAGGCAGCACAAGGGAAAGCAAGACAAAATGATAACTAATCTATGCAGGAGGGAGCACGGGGAAAGCAAGACAAAATAATAACTAATCTAAGCAGGAGGCAGCACAAGGGAAAGCAAGACAAAATAATAACTAATTTACACAGGAGGGAGCACGGGGAAAGCAAGACAAAATAATAACTAATCTACGCAGGAGGCAGCACGAGGGAAGGCAAGACAAAATAATAACTAATCTAAGCAAGAAAAGACAGTGAAAGCGACTCCAAACCTTGGAACAAAGTAGAAAACTAGACAGCCCTCAAGCACACATTCATCCTACTTTAGCTATGTAATACCAGATAAGTATTACAGAGTCTAACTAATCTAAGAGGAGGCAGCACAAGGGAAAGCACGACAAAATAATAACTAATTTACACAGGAGGGAGCACGGGGAAAGCAAGACAAAATAATAACTAATCTACGCAGGAGGCAGCACAGGGAAAGCAAGACAAAATAATAACTAATCTAAGCAGGAGGCAGCACAAGGGAAAGCAAGATAAAATAATAACTAATCTAAGCAGGAGGGAGCACGGGGAAAGCAAGACAAAATAATAACTAATCTGTGCAGGAGGGAGCACAGGGAAATCAAGACAAAATAATAACTAACCTACGCAGGAGGGAGCATGGGGAAAGCAAGACAAAATAATAACAAATCTATGCAGTAGGCAGCACGAGGGAAAGCAAGACAAAATATTAACTAATCTAATCAGGAGGCAGCTCAAGGGAAAGCAAGACAAAATAATAACTAATCTAAGCAGGAGGCAGCACAAGGGAAAGCAAGACAAAATAATAACTAATCTGTGCAGAAGGGAGCACGGGGAAATCAAGACAAAATAATAACTAACCTACACAGGAGGGAGCATGGGGAAAGCAAGACAAAATAATAACAAATCTATGCAGTAGGCAGCACGAGGGAAAGCAAGTCAAAATAATAACTAATCTAAGTGGGAGGCAGCACAAGGGAAAGCAAGACAAAATAACTAATCTAAGCAGGAAGCTACACAGGGAAAGCAAGACAAAATAATAACTAATCTATGCAAGAGGAAGCACGAGGGAAAGCAAGACAAAATAATAACTAATCTAAGCAGGAGGCAGCACAGGGAAAGTGAGACAAAATAATAACTAATCTAAGCAAGAAAAAACAGTGAAAGTGACTCCAAACCTTGGAACAAAGTAGAAAACTAGACAGCCCTCAAGCACACATTCATCCTACTTGAACTATGTAATACCAGATAAGTATTACAGAATAATCAGTTACTGAAGATGAAAACTGACACTAAGAATCCTGCTAGACAAGTATGAGGAGCACCAAAGTGTGCCATTAAGAGAGAGAGAGAGAGAGGGAGGGAGGGAGGGAGAGAGAGAGAGAGAGAGAGAGAGAGAGGGCTGGCTTAAGTTATAGTGCTTTAAAACTTTCTTTAACCCTTTGACGACGAAGCCGGCCAAAAACGGCCTCTGTATTGGTCTTGGGGAATGTCCATTTGCAGGCCAAGATATGACTATTTTTGAAAATTTCCCACTGGAATGACTGGTTCGATAACCGAGTTATTCATTCCAATGGGAAATTTTCAAAAATATTCTTCTCTTGGCCTGCAAATGGACATTCAATAAATAAATATTTTAATTTTTTTTAGCAAATTTCATCATTAAAGGGTTAAACGGTCTAAGCTCCTAATAAGGCAGCGTGACTGTATATTTTTCCCCTTTAATGATCAAGATTTATCAAGAAAATTGAAATGTTTGCTTAATGACCATCGATTTGAAAACCAAAAGAGGACTATTTGAAAAATTACTGATGCTGTTACTGAACCAGTCATTCTATTTGGAAAATTTCAATGGAAGTTTTCTCTTGGCCTGCATTAAATGGACATTTAGCGAGCCTAACAGCAATCAAGAATTCCAGTTTTAGCTATGGCCCGCCCATCTCTAGATAAGCTCCACCCACGATTTGCCTGTGTTGGGATGAACGGCGTCCAGTCAAATTAGTTTCAAAATATTCAACAGAATGTTTATTAAATAGTAAAGAGTAAGACATACAATTCGTACAACCTGACAGGCTATTGAGCATTTAAGCTGGAATAAATCGCATCGTTCATGAAGTAATTGATTATGAAGTCATCCTACTACATGTGACGTAGTTGATTATGATGTCATATGATTTACTGAGAAACTGGATTCTTCAAGTATGTGTTATTAAGGGCTTGTGGTTAATGATTAATCACTCACCCTGAGACTCATTCACTCCATGACCAGTTTCACCATAACAGAGTTCATCAGGCGGAGGGGGTTATGGATTTAAGCTCAAGGCAGTGGTTGTTCAATATTGTTAGTAATTCCAACAGCATATACTAGTTAACTATTTAAGCCTTGAATTTGTTTAAGAAAATTTACATTTTCTGCTAGAAAATGTCCATTTGCAGACCAGGAGAAGACTATTTTTTTAAATTTACTACTGGAATGACTGGCTTGGTTATCGAGCCAGTCATTCCAGTGGTGAATTTAAAAAAAAAAGTCTGGTCTGCAAATGGACCTTTCTCAAGACCACTGCAGAAGCCGTTTTTGGCTGATATGAGTATTAAAAAGTTAAGAATATTTATATATATATACATGTACTCAGTGCTTATATGGAACATATTCTTGTATATTTTCAGTTTGCTACCAATAAACCATTGTGAGCTGTTACTGATTCACGTGACTCCAGTTGACAGAACGTCAAAGATTGTAGAGCGACCCCGAAGAGAGGTGAGCAAACAATCAATACAGCGTGAGAACAGATATGATAACGCTTTCAAAAATTCATAATGAAGCGCTAGGTTACAATGTTTCTGGTTCTGTCACACTCTATTATCTTTCATTCATGTCAATCAAGGGGAAAGTTGAAACTGAATATAATATGGTGTTTATATTCATGTTAAAATTTAAATGTCATGGTAAATGACAAAAAAAACATTTGAACATGTGCGACAACATCCTAAAATCATGCCTTATCAGCGCGATGCCTACATGTATGACTGCAAACAGTCCAGGTATCAAATACATATTCTTTTCTCGATAAGACCTAACCACAGTGATGCCTACATATATGACTGCAAACAGTCCAGGTGTCAAAAATATATTCTTTTCTCGATAATGTCTTACTACAGCGATGCCTACATATATGACTGCAAACAGTCCAGGTATCAAAAATGTATTCTTTTCTCGGTAAGGCCTTACCACAACGATGCCTATATGACTGCAAACAGTACATTTATCAAATAATTCTCAATATTATCATTATGATCAGTAAGCTAAAGCTGAGCGCTGGTATCAAGGACCATTTAGAGCTATGTAAAAAAATGGATGTCAGATAATTTTATCTTGCATTTAGAATCATGTGTTTCCTTCAGCAAGCAAATATAAACTACACTATAATCTTTCAGATTCAGCCGATTGGTTATCTAATGTATTTGTCAAAGACATAAAGTGGGGTCACATCTACACTTATTTTAATTTTGCCGAGCCTCAAGTCTGAATATCATCATTTCCGATACAATTGCATTAATTATTCTTTTAATTAGGTCTAATTGTTTGCTGTCACTATTGAGCCCATATTTCTTAGTGCTTGTTTCAATAAGATATCAGAAATTGTTTTTTGAATGGAATAATGCATTCTTAGTTCACCTGGCCTGAAAGGCCAAGTGAGCTTGTGTCGTGGCGACCGTCCATCGCGTGTCCGTCCAATCCGTTGTCCATCAACTCTTCGACTAAATGACTTCTCAAGAACCGTTCAGCCGATTTCAATTATTAGCTCACATGGCCTGAATTTTCGACTAAATGACTTCTCAAGAATCGCTGAGCCGATTTCAATTATTAGCTCACCTGACCTGAAAGGCCAAGTGAGCTTATGCCGTTGCGACCGTCTGTCATGTGTCCATCCGTCCGTCGTCCGTCAACTTTTCCTTTAAACGACTTCTTCTCAAGAACCACTGAGCCGATTTCAATTATATTTGGCAGGAAGTATCGTTAGGGCATAGGGATCCAAGTTCAAATGAAGCCAAGTTGGCCGGTGGCCATCTTGGATTTTGGCCGATTTTTTTTAAATATCTAAAAAGCTTCTCCGAAACCGCTTGAGGGATTGAAGTAAATCTCATGGAATATGATCTAGGGCAGGAGCTAAACCAAGTTTGTTCAAAGGAACTTGATTTGTCAAATGGTTTGGTAGCCATCTTGGTTGACCCAGTTTTAGCTAAAATTACTTCTCCAGAACCGCTGAAGGGGTCAGGCCGAAATTTAGCAGATATGATTCGGGACTAAGGGCCATTAAAATTTGTTCAAGAGAAGTTGATCCGTCAAAAAACATGGCCGCTGTTGGCCAATCAAAATATAGCGTGTTTGGCGGGCATATTGGATTTTTTTATTTGATGGATTTTGAGGCCGAAACTCCCATACTAAATCAATTGGAAATTTAAAATGTCTTCTTCTCGAGAACTACTAGAACGATTTCAATTATATTTGGCAGGAAGTATCCTTAGGGCATAGAGATTCAAGTTTGTTCAAACGAAGCTGATCAGCCAATTTGGCCAGTGACCATCTTGGATTTTGGCCAGTTTTTAGAACTGTCTTTAAAAACCTTCTCCGAAACCCTTTGAGGGATCAATTCAGAACCCACAAGATATGATCAAGACCAAAAGCTGAACCAAGTTTGTTCAAGGGTACTTAATTTACCAAATGGTTCAGCAGCCATCATGGATGACCTCATTTTCGCAAAAATGACGTCTTGTCCAGTACCGCTGAGGCGATCAGGCGGAAATTTGTGATATATGATTACGGACTAAGGGACATTAAAGTTTGTTCAAGAGAAGTTAATCCATCAAAAAACATGGTCGCCGTGGACATATCAATATATTCGTATTTGGTGGCCATATTGGATTTTTTTATTTGATATATATTGAGGTCGAAATTGGTTTTATATATAGGTTTTTGTGTATTCTGATCTCAAATTTGCAATTGACAAAACTGTCAGATAAATGGTTTGGCGGCCTTCTTGGATCATTTTCCCACCAAAAGCTCCCATGCTAAAGCAATGGGAAATTTAAAACGTCTTCTTCTTGAGAACTAATGGGCCGATTTCAATTATATTTGGCAGGAAGCAAGCTTACTGTATAGCGATTCCATTTTGTTAAAACGAAGCCGATTGGCCAATTTGGCCAGTGGCCATCTTGGATATCGGCCAATTTTTAGAAATGTCTTTAAAAGTCTTGTTCAAAACCGTTTGAGGGATCAATTCAGACCTCATGAAATATGATCTAGGGCAAGAGCTGACATAAGTTTGTTCAAGTGAACTTGATTGATTAAATGGTTTAGCGGGCATCTTGGATGACCTCGTTTTCACAAAAATTACTTCTTCCCCAGAACCGCTGAAGCGATTAGGCCGAAATTTGCGATATGATTAGGAACTAAGGGCTATTAAAGTTTGTTCAGGAGAAATTGATCCATAAAAAAACCTGGCTGCCATGGGCCAATCAAGCATATTGGATTTTTTTATTTGGTGGATTTTGAGGCCGAAATTGCTGTCGGATAAACGGTTTAGCAGCCATCTTGGATTATTTACCTGCCAAAGTCTCCCATACTAAAGCAATGGGAAATTTACAATGTATTTTTCTCGTGCCATCTTGCATTTTGATCGATTTTTAGAAATATCTTTAAAAATTGCTTGGGTGATCAATTCAAAATGCATGAAATATCATCTAGGGCAAGAGCTGCACCAAGTTTGTTCAAGGGAACTTGATTTCCTAATGCTGTAGCAGTCATCTTGGATGACCTGGTTTTCATGAAAGCAACTTCGTTTCTAGAATCACTGAATGGATTGGTCCAAAATTTGGGACATGATTATAGACAAAGGTCCATTAAGGTTTGTTCAAAAGAATTTGATACATAAAGAAACATGGCCTCTGTTTTCTTGTTACAATTCTGCTCAACTCCTTAGGTTCTACTTATTGTTGATGGCCTTTTTAGTTGAAATGCCTATGTTACGGGGAGCGATACAGGCCCCTTGTGCCTCTTGATATTGGATATTCAGGTGTGCAGGCTGGTATCAGAGTGGTTTCCGGATTATATCTCGATTACTGATGCTCGGATCCCTTCATAGGGTGGTTGGACTAGATCTGGGAAAGAAACCTATTGAAATAGATGACGATCTGATATCCTTAATGGGTGCCAGCCACAGGTGACCATCTTGAAAATTGGTTTTCGTATAATAGCTCTGTTGCCGTTTATCAGATTGCTTTGAAACTTCATAGGGTCGTTGGATGAGGCCTGGGGAAGAAATGTATCAAAATTAATGAGGAACCAAAATCCAATATGCCTACCAGCCATCAGCCATCAGTGGCCATCTTGAAAATTAGTTTCTGGACAATAACTCCATTACTGTTTGACGGATCCTCTTGAAATTTCATGGGATCATTGCATGATCTAGGTCTTAGGAAAAACCATATCAAAATCTACAACGATCCAAAATTCAATATGGCCACTATCTACTGAAAAATTGACGAAAATGTCTGAAACTCGAACTTGCTCTGTAACTCCTTATACTAAAGCGATGTACAGATTTTCGCTTAAATATCTTGAAAGAGTGCGAAAAAAAGTGCGGAAAGCTGATGTTTTTCGTATTTCTTAAGTCAAAAGGGGACATAACTCGTATTTCTTAAGTTGAAAGGGGCATAACTCCATCAGAAATTGACACATATGCCTGAAATTCGAACTTGGTCAGTAACTTCTCATAACAAAGCAATATACCAATTCTCAGTTGAATACCTTAAAGGACTGTGAAAAAGGTGTGGAAAATGTCTTTCAAGATATTATACTGTGAATTGCTACATTGCTTTGTTATGAGAAGTTACAGACCAAGTTCGAGTTTCAGGCATATTCGTCAATTTTTTATGGATTTATGTCCCCTTTTGACTTAAGAAATAAGAAAAATATCAGCTTTCCACACTTTTTGCACTCATTCAAGATATTTAAGCAAAAATCAGTGCATCGCTTTAGTATGAGGAGTTACAGAGCAAGTTCAAGTTTCAGATATTTGCGTAAATTTTTCATGGGGTTATGCCCCCCCACCCCCCCTCTTCGACGTAGGAAATATGAAAAATATTAGTTTTCCGCACTTTTTTTCGCAGTCTTTCAAGTTATTCTACTGAGAATTGCTTTGTTATGAGAAGTTACAGACCAAGATCGAGTTTCGGGGGTATGCATCAATTTTTGATGAAGTTATGCCGGCTTTCGACGCAAAATATCAGCTTTCCGCACTTTTTTCGCAATCCTTCAAGATATTTAAGGGAAAATTGGTACATCACTTTAGTATAAGGACATTTTCGTCGGTTTTTCATTGAGTTATGCCCCCTTTCGACTTATGAAATGCAAAAAAACTGAAAATTGGTACATTACCTTATTATGAGAAATTACAGACCAAGTTCGAGTTTTAGGCATTTGCGTAATTTTTTCGACTTATGAAATTCCTTCTCCTTCACCATATATAACTGAAACTTGGTTTATTGCTATGATATGAGAAGTTACGGATCAAGTTCGAGTTTCAGCTGCTTCTGACAATTTTTAATGGAGTTTTTGACTGTCAATCTCTAAAGATTTATATCACCAGGTAGGGGACATGTATTGCAAAGCAATACTTACAGAATTCTTGTTGCTAATGAGACACACACTAAGCATTAGCTTACCAGCATCAGAAAAGTAACTGAGACCATGAATTGTGTTGAAGACATTGACACATCTGTGATCAAAAGAAAAACAGAATCGACAGAATCAATATTATGATGAACATGCATTTAGTATACCACTTGAACAATTAATGGAAGAAAGATATGTTTTGCTGCAACAGTTGAAAGGTACCTGGAAGCCAGGAGTAGTAGATCAGAAAGTAAGCTGTCCAAGATCCTAGTACATTATACCCGAGTCTTGATATATGGATTAGCGATAGTGTTACCAAGCAATAAATGATAAATTGACAGTTGTTCATAATGCTGCTTATTCTTCCTGTTACCATGGCATGAGTTGCCAGTTGCCCGCTGCTAGCCATCTAACACATTTAAGCACTTATAGATGCTAAGGTATTAGGCCTTTCCAGAAGCCTTAGTAGAGGTAGGTTGTAAGTAGAAGGCTAACAATACTCAAAAGGCTTCTACAAAGATAAGTGGATCATCACATATGGAAATCTGTTGGCGATATACTCGCCTTCATCAATGCTAATGCTATCATGAAAGATCGACCAGCCAAGAATACCGGTACATGGAAAGCAACCATGAATAATAAATGAATACTTGATGAACTACCTCAGATGTCATGTGATCTTCTATCCATCATTGATATCATACTTTTGTCACTGAGTAACCTCATCCTATAATATAATCCGTCAGTAATAGCCCGCAACAGAGTCACAGTTAAGAGGTAAATGATGATAAGAACATTCCAACCGCTGTTTAATAGAGCATGATGTATAAAATCCTAATTAGATACCACTTCTATATATAGACCAAACAGAGACCCATGAACACTTTATGGTGCAGAGCCTGGAGCGAACACTTCATGGTGCAGTGTCTGGAGAGTCCCACAGACAGTCCAATGGAGAACATAAGCTTTTTCATGGTGCAGTGTCTGGAGAGTCCCACAGACAGTCCAATGGAGAATATAAGCTTTCACCATACTATTCGCAGCCTCTGCTTTGCACTCTATCAGCACTGTGTGAAAGAACCCTAATACTACCAAACAAAAAGCCAATCCTATACCAGAAAGAAGACAATTGCACATGAAGAAGACAATAATAGAGCCTCTAAAAGTAGTTTTAAGGGCGCTACAACCATTCTCACCAGAATTGCGAGATTTACTTTAGTTAAGTCACATGTTCTACATGTATTACGAAACATCATATCTGCAAATAAATTTTGTAAAAACACATTCTTGTGAATATATATAGTAAATACTCAGCCATTCTTGTTCAGAGTAAATTAAAGATCTTAGCATCATGCTTGCTAAGCGAAATGTAGCCACCATTATAATACATTATGATTTAGAAACAGTTCTTACGGTGGAGCAAACTCCAAATCACAAACAATCTGTTAAATGTGAACCACAAATTACTGACACTTCATTTCATAGCAAAGGGGAAGGAACAACCTCTCAATGACTCCAAAGCACTGTCTCATTGGAAATCTACTATACCGATAATAGACCTTTCCACTTTATCAATCCATCCTATGACATCATAATCAACTATGCTACCTGTAGAATGACATCATAATGAATGACGTCAATAAGTATGTCATGAACGCATATTTGAAGATGGACTATGCGTTGTTGTACGAATTGTATGTCTTTACTATTTAATAAGTGTTCTGTTGAGTATTTTGAAACTAATTTGACTGGGTGCTGTTGCTGCCCTAGGCATAAAAGGGTTAAGCTGTCTGATATCACGTTTCATGACCTGACAAAATTAGATAATTGCCCTGAAATTGTCTCACCACACATACGCCAGCAGCGTGCATACTTTCTGTTAACCATAGCTATAGGCACCAACAGCACCAAGTCAAATTAGTTTCAAAATAGTCAACAGCTTACCTGTATAGTTTTCAGGAAATTGATGGTTAGGGCATTCGAGGATCGATCAATCCCAACACGGCGAAGTGTGGGTTGAGCTTAGATAGAGATGGGCGGGGCATAGCTGGAAAGATCCATTAACCCGTAACACACTGATGCCAATATTCTATCTTTTACTGCGTCAATAGAAGAGAAACTGGTGTACATTTTTCAACAATTTTGGTGGACGATGTTGCTGTCTATGACAGCACCATCTTCCATCAAATTTGTAGAAAAATTAACACCAGTTCATCTTTTAATGTAATTTGAAAATTTAAAATTTTGACATCAGAGTCGTAAGTGTTAAACAGTGAGGTGTGAGTGTTGGAAGCAGGGTGTAGGCTGCCAGTGCTTCACTCTTGTCCCTCGCACACCTGCTTCATAGGAATAGTATTGTACTCATGCATCTTTGCCCAGCAATCTGGCATCTCAAAATTTGCCACTACACCCCTGGTGTCAAATGCCATCTACACCATCAGGTAATTCAGTCTAAAAGCTCAACTTTCCTCAAGAAAAGTCTGAATGATATCACTCAGTGTTTTATGGATATTGTTGCCATTATGGAGTGTGAAGAGTGTGATCACGCCTTTGCTGATTAGCTAAACATTACTGCTCTGTTGAACAAACAGGGTGTAGGTCGGTGGGTGGATGACACCACGTTTCACGACCTGACAAAATTAGATTATTGTCCTGAAATTTTGTCACCAAACATACATGCAGCTTGCATACATTCTGTTAACCATAGTTAAGGCTAAGATGGCGGATAAAAACTTAAAGGAGATTGTCTTGCATCACAGCAGCCGTCCTGCAGGCATAAGACACGTGGTCCTACACAAGTGTTCCATAGAGTGCACTACAGGTAGTTAAAAATGTACTTTGTGATCAAATATGTGCTATTTGGTAATCTGTTATTAATGGGATACAATATGGTACTCCGGGCCATGGTTCTAAATTCAGTGAATAAGTAGCATTTGGTAGCTGAGTATTTAGTGAACAGATCAACTTTAATTTTTTCTTCAGTTCAGAATCAGAGCTAAGCGCGATTATAAGATGAGTGGTGTGCTGCAGGGGAGAGATGGGAGAATTATCGTGTATGATATTCTCTTCTAATGACCATAGTTTGTAATGGAAACAGACTAACTTGACAGGCAGAACTTGGAATGTCATGTGTAAATCTCCATGGCCAGTATTTGCAAACAGCAATTTTGCTTCATATTTAAAATATTAGCATGACTAAAGTTGTAATAGCATGCGACAAAACAAAGAGCAGTGGCTGTACTGTGAGGAAGATTAACTACAGACAACGGGAAATGCATCCCTAGGTTCCATCACGCTATGATTTATGACACTAGATCAATGGCAGTGAGTGGGTACAATGCCCTAATACAAACCCTTGGAAGAAACCTTTCACCATGGAGACCATGTCGGTGATTAGTCTCCAGTGAGCTTTTGACCACTGATCAACGAGTAAGAATGATGCTTATCATACCCACAGCACAACTAAAGTATCATGATTCACTGATTGTGAGTGGATGATGGTCAAATAAACATTGTTATTTTGTTTATGGTGTCTGAGAATCTGTAGTATTATGATGTACTTATGTGCTTCTATACAGTGCAATTCAGAAATAAGCTTTCAAAACAAAAACAGAAACGTGTTCAAGTTAGTAAGAAATTGGATTGGAAGACATTGCTGTCTAATGCAGTCTTTCAATCTAATGGACCTTTCCATTTTTTGCTATGCCCCGCCCATCACTAGCTAAGCTCCACCCACACCTCGACATGTTTGGATTGATCGAGCCCCGAATGCCCTAGCTATCAATTTCCTGAAAACTATACAGAGAAGCTGTTGAATATTTTGTAACTAATTTGACTGGGTGCTGTTGCTGCCTATGGCAGCAACAGCGCCTAGTCAAATTAGTTTCAAAATATTCAACAGAATATTTATTAAATAGTAAAAGCAAACAATTTGTACAACAAGGCATAGACCGTCTTCAAATATGCGTTCGTGACGTACTTATCGACATCATTCATGACGTCATCCATTATGATGTCATTCTACACGCCGCATAGATGATTATGACGTTATATGATGGGTACATACTCTGGAAAGGTGAATTATCTTCAATATATAACAGTATGTCTTATAATCGCCACACATTTGGAAAAGAACGGAGGGGATATTGCAATTGCCTCCATCCCTCTCCGTCCATCAATCTGTCCATCCGTCTGTCTGTCAGGATATTTCCTCCAAAACCATTTGCTGGAATTCGATCAAATTTGTTGTCACTTATCCATATGATTGGGGATTGCAAGGCAACATTTACATTAGGTATGCACCCCTGGAGTGGGGGTGGGGTGGGTGTGTATGTTGGACATAAAGTCATTTGGCGGAATTCAACCAAGTTTGAGATGTCTGTTACCCATATGATTATGGATTATGAGGTGATGTGGCGGGTGTGGTGCTGGGTAAGGGTTGGTGGGGCGAATGGCAAAGTTGGCAAAAGCGTGGGAATTTGCGATGGCATGTCATTGTCTGCACATTCTACTTTTGATTAGCAAATATATTAGATTATTTCTGAGCTATACTGTAATTCATGTAGTGTCACTGTGCATTGTGCACTTTAGAATTTCTTAACCGTTTAATGGTTAAGTCGGTCAAAACCGGCCTCAGTAATGTTCAATTTAATGAGGAATGGTCAATTGCAAGCGAAGAGAAAATCTTTAAAATTTATCACTAGAATGCCTGGCTCGATGACAGAGCCAGTAGTTTCCATAGTAAATTTTTAGCCCTACTTTACGAAGTAAAATATACTATTGTGATACCCTGCATGTTGTCCCGTGACAGCGGCTATTGTAGTGGTGGCGAGGGTTGTGGTTAATCATAGTGGACCCAAACTTGGACACATGCTTCTATATACTGAGGGTGGGGCAGGTGGGGGGGGGGCCCATCACATAATGATGCTGGGTCAAAAGGTCAAGGGCACTGGGACATTGGTAAAAACTGCTTTTTCAATATTAACATTTTGCAATTAGCTTAACTTAGCAGTTCATATCTCACCTTAGGGTAAGTGTACTGAACCCAACCATGGACACACACCACTTATAATGACACAATATCCTTTGCGGTCAAATGGTCATCATGGTCTTGGTAAAAAACTTTTTCAACCGTAACGTTTTTTCGCTTAGCTCAACTGTTTATGTTTCATATTTGCTTAATCATACTGGAGCCAAAGTTCGATACATGCTTTTTTATCATGAGTGGGAATGACACATGACACCTACCTTGGAGTCAAAATATCAAAGGTCAAGGTCACTGTTTCCTTGCTAAAACCTAGTTTTTTTATGAAAACTGATTTTTTGCGTTTAGCTCAACGTAGCAGTTTATATCTCATGTTTGGTTATGCATGCATGGCCCACATTCGGACACATCCTTCCTTACAATGACATGGCATGCCACAACCACCATGGCATCAAAAGGTCAAGGTCAGTCACAGTGATAATGACAAAACTCATTTTCTCAACAATAATAGGCCATATTGGTCCTATATTGGCCAAGTAACATGCATTATCAGGGTATCATAGGGAAAACAAAACAGCTGTTCTTTATTGAATTGCTTTTGTGTAGCGTAGAAGTCGAGATTGATCGATGTGATTGAGCTATTAATAAAACTGCCAAGTTGTGAAACATTAGATAATCTGAAAACTTGTTTAAATCAGTTGGCTTATTTTCTCTTAACACTCATCAATTTTACTAGCCTCACTTAATTAGTGACACCGTCCAACTCACATGCATGCACGCACGCACGCACGCACGCACGCACATGGCCAGTGACACCATTCACTCATCCACCCACTCACACACTGCATGGATACCTACCAATCTACTCACCTATGCACCCACTGACTGAGTGATATCTCAGCTGGCTTGCCCGTTCGTCCAAGCTCATTCGGTCGCTCGCGCACTCACTCACTGACTCAGTGACCCACACACGCACGCACGCACGCACGCACGCACGCACGCACGCACGCACGCACGCACGCTCGCTCGCTCGCACACATGCACGCACGCACGCACACACTACAACCACACTGTCAGTCATCATCACACATCATCACTCGACATTATAGTCGACGGCAACATTACCCACCATCACTCACCATCACCATCACTCATTATCACAAACACTCACTGTTACCATCACTCACATTCACTCACACACACCATCACCGTCACTCACCAAATCAGTAGTAAATTTTCAATAATAACCTTCTTGGCATACAAATGCCAAGAAGGAACAATCACTAAGCAAATTAGATTTAAATTTCTGCAAATCTTGACAATACAGGAAATTGCTCAGTGAACTGGTTAAGAAATTGTATTGCAATTTGGGAGCAAAATTGTGGTGTACATGTTAAAATTCTAATGTTTGCTCTTCAATACATAATGCTACATTTCTATCCCACATCCTTAACACCTCCATTTCTCATCTGCCCCATTCCTTTACCACTTTAATGGCTAAATTTGGTAAGTAAAATAAAAAAATTTTACTTATTGAATATCCATTTGCGGGCAAAGAGAAGACACATGTTAATGTCTCTAATATAACATGTTAATGTCTCTAATATAACATGTTATTGTTTCTAATATAACATGTTAATGTTTCTAATACAACATGTTAATGTTTCTAATATAACATGTTAATGTCTCTAATATAACATGTTATTGTTTCTAATATAACATGTTAATGTTTCTAATACAACATGTTAATGTTTCTAATATAACATGTTAATGTTTCTAATACAACATGTTAATGTTCTAATATAACATGTTAATGTCTCTAATATAACATGTTATTGTTTCTAATATCACATGTTAATGTTTCTAATATAACATGTTAATGTTTCTAATATAACATGTTAATGTTTCTAATATAACATGTTAATGTTTCTAATATAACATGTTATTGTTTCTAATATAACATGTTAATATTTCTAATATCACATGTTAATGTTTCTAATATAACATGTTAATGTTTCTAATATCATGTGTTAATGTTTCTAATATCACATGTTAATGTTCCTAATATCACATGTTAATGTTTCTAATATCACGTGCTAATGTTTCCAATATCATGTTAATATTTCTAATATTCCATATTAATGTTTCTAATATCACGTATTAATGTTTCTAATATCGCGTGTTAATGTTTCTAATATCGCATGTTAATGTTTCTAATATCACTTGTTAATGTTTCTAATATCGCATGTTAATGTTTCTAATATCCTATATTAATGTTTCTAATATCACGTGTTAATGTTTTTAATATCACATGTTAATGTTTCTAATATCACATGTTAATGTTTCTAATATCGCATGTTAATGTTTCTAATGTCACGTGTTAATGTTTCTAATGTCACGTGTTAATGTTTCTAATGTCACGTGTTAATGGTTCTAATATCGCGTGTTAATGTTTCTAATATCGCATGTTAATGTTTCTAATATCGCATGTTAATGTTTCTAATATCACATGTTAATGTTTCTAATATCACATGTTAATGTTTCTAATATCACGTGTTAAGATTTTTTTCAATTTTTTTTACCATTCTTGATGTTAAATGATTAAGCATGCAATAAAGATGTCCCAAGTGAGGTATGTGTGGCTTTATGCATCAAAGGCTGCCAGTTAAATCCTATATATTCCACTAAATTTCTGCATTGGTTGAGACACTTTTACTCCATAAGGGGCTCCAATCTGTCACTCAAGTATCTGATGTCATAATCAAATACAGCACTCGTTACCTGAAGTCGCAATCAAAATGATATAGCTCTGCCATGAAAATTTAAACGTCCGTCACGAAATTATGTGTTTAATGAATTTACAATTTAATTAACATTCTGTTAAATATTTGGAAACTAATTTGACTGGGAGCTGTTGCTGATGAAGGCAGCAACATCCCCCAGTCAAATTAGTTTCCAAATATTCAACAGCTTATCTGTATTGTTACCTTGAAATTTAGGGAATTAAGGTTTCAAAGTTTCAAATCAATTCCAACACATGTACAAATTTGATAGAGTTTCGTTAGAAATGTGGGATTGGTGGAGGCGGCATAGTTAGAAATGTGGGATTGGTGGAGACTGCATAGTTAGAAATGTGGGATTAGTGGAGGCGGCATACTTAGAAATGTGGGATTGGTGGAGGCGGCATAGTTAGAAATGTGGGATTGGTGGTGGTGGCATAGTTAGAAATGTGGGATTGGTGGAGGCGGCATAGTTAGAAATGTGGGATTGGTGGAAGCGGCATAGTTAGAAATGTATTCCTTTATTGAGGCCTGAAGGGGTTAGACTAATTATACTGACCACCCAACGTCTCTTATGTTGACCACCCACCATGTCTTATATTGATCTCTCACGACACTAGATAGTTGCTCATTCAACTTGATGAGCATTTAACGGACATTCAGCTGGTCATTTGTCTTGGAGCATCAGTATGTCATCTCATCTTGTGTTATCAATCATGGATGTCCATCGCTTAATGCTCTACTGTACTCCTATATGGTCACGTATCAAGGTTATGCAGGATTTACATAAAGATATTGACTGATATTGTGGCACAATGATAGCTGATATAGCTGTCGAGTCATCAATTTATTTCCTTATTTTATTCAGTAACAATTAGGAAACCGTTTGACATTAGATAGAGAGAAATGAACAGCTCAATCATAGATTGGTTATCATAGTGACTCATCACCCCTAATGCTATATAGACATTAAAACTAACTATTCTTGTTATAATGCTGGATGAACGCCCTGAGTGGGAATACATGAACACAGACCCCCTAAGACTCTAGCACATTTCCCCTTCTGCATCCTCCCCAACATCAAATGTCATATATACACAACGTTTTTCTGCTACTGAGGAGTGCAGTGGAGAATCCTCCAAATTGCCATAGGGCATCAGATGACACGAGCATCCAAGGTTGAGGGTAATAGCTATAATAAATTGTTCCTTAACACTCATATCAGCCCCAAACGCTTTCTGCACTGGTCTTGAGAAATGTTCATTTGCAGAGAGACTATTTTTGAAAATTTACCACAGGAATGACTGGCTCGAGAAGTCAGCCAGTCATTCCAATAGTAAATTTCTAGGTCTAGGACATTTTCTACGCGAAAATTTAAATTTTCTTGAACAAATTCGAGGGTTAATGGGTTAAATTATTTGAAGCCCTTTTTTGCAGTATCAGGGAAACAGACAGCGACAATTTTGGAAAATATCAGAAATAGCCTGATTGTCATCATGATTTCAGAAAATTCATTAAATCTTTAAAGAAATCTCAACTACTGAATCGGGATTGGTCCTTTCACTTTTACCCATGCTGATCTTAATCAGAGGATGAATATCTAAAACACCATCTATGACAACAACGACGTATCATTGGTTTTGATTTTAAAACACCTGGAAATACAGATAAAAAACGATTCAGGCAATTTTGTGTAAGCAAGTGCACAGTATAATTCAGTCATGAAACAAGTCTACAGGCTGGCCTTATGTCTAAATTCAATCACAAGAAATCGTGACAGGTGGTGTGTAATGAACAATATGGATCTCTCCGCAGTGTGAGGTCAGGAGAATGCCAAATTTTGTGACCCGTAAATGAAGCATTTTCAAATGGACAGCTGTATTATTTAACCTAGTTTTAAAGTTTTAGTGATTTTTTCTCAGACATGTTTTACGTGCAAGCTCACATCACCACATCACCACTCAGCATACCCACCCACCCACCATTTTCCATGACTGACCTTTAACCTTTTGGTCACAAAATTGGCAGACTTCAGTCATTTTAAGGCCAAAATACCAAGTTTGTTCAGAATCCATCCAGTATAACTTGAATTTTCACACTGAAGGCACACATGTATACATGGATGCACAGCCAGCAGGGGATTATTACAATAGTCTCTCTAAGTTGTGGCAAGATAAATAAACATCGCCAAGGAGAACAGTCACCATGTCTACTTAAAAATACTCTGCAGTTTCTACCAGATTATGGTGGTCAATCATTAAGACAGATGATTGAAAAATACCCTAGATTCAATATTTAATGTTATTTATTTCATCAATTTGTCTTGCCTGCAAAGCAGAGAAAGCGAGACATAGGTATCACTTTTCTGATGGTGACGCTGGTGGTGTCAACATTAAGGTTCTGCGTTTAGCAAAACTTCTCAGCTTATATTTCAGGATTGGTTAAGCCTATTGCAACTAAACTTGTATACATGGTTACCTATAATGATAGGAAGCAGCATGATGATGTTGCTGTCACAAGGTCAAAGGTCAAGATCACTGTGACCTTGATATAGAACTCTGTTATTTCAACATTAAGTTTTTGCGTTTAGCAAAAATTCTCAGCTTATATTTCATGATTGGAACAAGCCTATTGCAAGTAAACTTGGACACCTGGTTACCTATCATCTTAAGAAGCAGCATGATGATGTTGGGGTCACAAGGTCCAAGTTGAAGGTCACTGCAACCTTGATACAGAACTCTGCTTTTTCAACATTAAGTTTTTGCGTTTAGCAAAACCTTTCAGCTTATATTTCAGGATTGGTTAAGCCTATTGCAACTGAACTTGGATACATGGTTACCTATAATGTTAGGAAGCAACACGATGATGTTGGAGTCACAAGGTCAAGGGTCAAGGTCACTGTGACCTTGATACAGAATTATGTTTTTCAACATCAAGTTTTTGCATTTAGCAGATCATTGATATTTATATTTCAGGATTGGTTAATCTTATTGGAACTAAGCTTGGATACCTGGTTACCTATAATGATAGGAAGCAGCATGATAACATTGAGGGTAGAAGGTCAACGGTCAAGGTAACTGACAAACAAGAGACAGGCGAGACATTTAATTCCGTGGAATTCTTGTTGTCAGTATACATAATCACAACAACTGATCCTTTAAATATTTGACCCCCTTCCATCACATCAGTCTTATACAACTCATTTTGCTCTGTTAGAGAAAATGTTCTTCATAGTATTAAAATAGCTTAATATAGTTGCATGGTCAGTTGGTTTGAAATAGTGAGATTTCATGGTTGAAAGAACTAGTATAATAGTTGCCTCTAAAATTGACTTCCTCTGGCAGGTTATTGTTAACCCTTTAACCCTTAAATCTTTTCAAGAAAATTTTATTTTCTCATAGAAAATGTCGATTTGCAGACCAAGAGAAGATTATTATTTTTAATTTATCGCTGGAATGACTGGCTCAGTTATCGAGCCAGTCATTCCAGTGATAAATTTTCAAAAATAGTCTTCTTGGTCTGCAAATGGACATTTCTCAAGACCACTACAGGGGCCGTTTTGGCTGATATGAGTGTTAGAGGGTTAGCACTCAAATTTGTTCATTTAGGGCCAAGTGAGCTTATGCCATGGTGGCCGTCCATCATCCGTCTGTCTGTCATCTGTCCGTCAACTCTTTCTTTAAAAGCCTACTCTTCATTAACCGCTTGACCTTTTTTAATCGAACTTGGCTGTGAGGATCCTAGGGTGGTAGGTCTCCAAACTTGTATACAGAATGTTGATTGATCAATTTTTTCGCCCTCCATCTTGGATCTTCTGAATATTTCTGGAAATCAGTTAAAAGCCTACTCCTCGTTTACCACTTGGCAGATTTTAATCAAACTCAGTGAGAAGGACCCTAGAGTAGTGTTTCAGAAATTGTATACAAAATTTTGATTGGACAATTTTTTCTGTATCCATCTTGAATTTTCCAAAACATGGCGAGAAATCATTTAAAACTCTACTTCTCATTAAGTGTTTGGACAATTTCAACCAGACTTGGCTGGAAGGATACTAACTAGGCTGGTAGGTTTCAGAAATTGTATACAAAATTTTGATTAGCCAATTTTGTGGCCATCTTGGATTTCTTTTAAGTTTGTGTTAACCGCTTGAACAATTTCAAGCAAACTGGGCTGGAAGGACCCTAGAGTGGTGTGCTTCAGAACTTGTCTAGAAAATTTTGATTGGTCAGTTTGTTCGGTGGCCATCTTGTATTTTCTGACAATTGGGAATTCGTTTAAAATGCTACTACTCATTAACCGCATAGGCAATTTCAACCAGATTTAGCTGGAAGGATCCTATAGCGGTAGTCTCTAGTTTGAAATTTACCACTACAATGACCGGCTCGGTTATCGAGCCAGTCATTCCAGTGGTAAATTTTCAAAAAGTTTCTTGCTCTACAAATGAACATTTCTCAGCAGCACTGTAGAAGCCATTTTTGGCTGGTATGAGTGTTATAGGGTTAAGTGAGATACCAATGATGACCATTTTGAACTCATTTAATTGTAGATGATGAAGTGTTTATATGTCTAGGGCATTATAATGTGACAAGTAAAAGCTCTGATATATTTAGAGAGATTCTCAACTTGGGAAACAGTACTATAATTTATACACTGCGTAGCATTAAATGCCAGTCATCAGTGACCTATTAGACTCGCGAGCTACTTCAATGTCGCGGCTACATAAGGCAAATAAGCAGATCCCCGAAGACATGGGTTAATTTTACACTTGATAAAAATGACGGCAGTTATTGCTATTCATGAATAAAATACACAGACTTCTTAAGCAATCAAGGATTAGCATCTGATTAGCTGGAAGGTATGTCAGCGCGGGACACGTGACATACGCATAGTTCATACGCAGCAAGGCATAATTGTATAGACGTAGTGAGGTAATCACACACTCGCGCCATGGGGCTCTAGCTTCTTTTAGAAAATGTCATGTTATTAGATTCATGATCAGAAGTACAGTCAAATATACTGCTCAAAAGACCACCTATCTTTCGGTGCCAAAAGATAGTGGTCTGTTAAGACAGGTGGGCAATTTCTCGATCACCTGTCTTAATAAATCACTCTTTTAACTCCCAAAATATATCCTTTAGTAAGTCCCGTATTAAGAAAGCACTGGTCAATAATGAGATTCGTTTCTGCTTCATATAGCGCTCGTGTTAGACAGGTTTTTCTGTACACAGAACTTCTGATGGCTGTAAAACAATGTTATCCTGAAGCTAACTTTTCCCTCATAGGCAGAGAAGAGGGCCGAGATAACAGCTGCTTGTCTGAATCTCCCTCATGCCAATGGTCCATCAGTATGATATTATGAGTATTATATGCGTACACTAATGTAATATTGGCCCAATTAGGGATCCATATTTAGTCATTTTCTCAGTTTGCGGTGGCTGAGATTTGGCATCTTGATTGGTTTCTACGTTGATTTATCTAATCAAATTTTCTGTGTAATGGTGACAGTTTTATAGTACATTATGTTCTCAAGTATCAAGTGAAAAACGGCGATAAATGCACATTATTAAATTATTCCTATGTTTGCCGATATTTTCTTTACAATTCCATCGCGATCTGGAATTAGTTATCTCCCCTTTTCATTGATGCATGAACTGGGAATATTATTTTTGATTTATTATATGTTATATATAAGCGGTAATCTTCCTATTGTTATTGTCATTGTCATTGCCATTGTCTTTCATTGCGTTTGTAGACATTGGTGTACAAATCAATGGCTCCATGTGTATCTGTTGATTTCACTTCCTTCATCTTCTCCAACAGCATTCTTCCCATTTGCAGCGTTTTTGGTAAATTTGCAGCGTTTTTGGTAAATTTGCAGTGTTTTTATCAGTCATTTAACACTCGGATCTGCTTTAGCCCCTTGACCCCTCATTTAACACTCGGATCTGCTTTAGCCCCTTAACCCCTCATTTAACACTGAGATCTGCTTTAGTACCTTGACACTTCATTTAACACTCGGATCTGCTTTAGCACCGTGACCCCTCATTTAACACTCGGATCTGCTTTAGCACCTTGACACCTCATTTAACACTCGGATCTGCTTTAGCACCGTGACCCCTCATTTAACACTCAGATCTGCTTTAGCACCTTGACCCCCTCAGTTAACACTCGGATCTGCTTTAGCACCTTGACCCCTCATTTAACACTCGGATCTGCTTTAGCACCGTAACCCCTCATTTAACACTCGGATCTGCTTTAACACCTTGACCCTCATTTAACACTCGGATCTGCTTTAGCACCATGACCTCTTGTTTAACACTCGGATCTGCTTTAGCACCTTGACCCCTCATTTAACACTCGGATCTGCTTTAGCACCTTGACCCCTCATTTAACACTCGAATCCGCTTTAGCACATTGGCCCCCTCATTTAACATTCGAATCTGCTTTAGCACCGTGACCCCTCATTTAACACTCGGATCTGCTTTAGCACATTGGCCCCCTCATTTAACACTCAAATCTGCTTTATCACCTTGACCCGTCATTTAACACTCGGATCTGCTTTAGCACCTTGACCCCTAATTTAACACTCGGATCTGCTTTGGCACCTTGACCCCTCATTTAACACTCAGATCTGATTTATCACCTTGACCCTCATTTAACACTTGGATCTGCTTTAGCACCTTGACCCCTCATTTAACACTTGGATCTGCTTTAGCACCTTGATCCCCTCATTTAACACTCGGATCTGCTTTAGCACCTTGACCCCTCGTTTAACACTCGGATCTGCTTTAGCACCTTGACCCCTCATTGACTGTTTCCTATTGAGCACAAATTTAATGGCATAAAAGAAATTAAGAATGTGGTTTGTTTTTTATGAAACCAGTTTGGGTTTATGAGCCCAGTAATGGACCTTTCCATTTTAGCCATGCCCTGCCCATCACTAGGTAAGCTGCACCCACACCTCACCGTGTTGGGATTGATCGATCCCCGATTGCTCTAGCTATCAATTTCCTGAAAACTATACAGGGAAGCTGTTGAATAATTTGTAACTAATCTATGGCAGCAACTGCGCCCAGTCAAATTAATTTCAAAGTATTCAACAGAATATTTATTAAATAGTAAAGACATACAATTTGTACAACACCGAATAGCCCGTCTACCGAATAGCCCGTCTTCAAATATGCGTTCGTGACGTACTTTTCAACGTCATTCATGACGTCATTCATTATGATGTTATTCTACACATCACACAGTTGATTATGACGTCATGTGATGGGTTGCTACTCTGGAAAGGTGAATTAATATGACCTTATAGCTTTGCTCTTTGAAAAAGCATGTGGTGGGAGTGATGTCTTTGCTTCCATTCATGCATTTTGTTGGCCATGCATGTATGCGCTCATCTGGATTGACATGCAGATTAACTAAAGTTAATTAATAATATATTGAATAGATTTACTAAACTTCAAAGATCTTTATGGAAGAAGAATGTTATTTTTTGTCTCAGCTGATTCAGCTGTGCAGCTTAAAGTTCTCATAAATTGATAAACTATGTGCATGCTAAATTAGGACTATTTGTTACATCATGGACACTAACTAACTAGAAGTGTAGTCGCCATTTTATTAAATATTTGCAGGCAGCAGTATTTCAGATCTGTTGTCTTCGCCCATGTGCAAATTTGTTTGTAGAGAACCATTATCATAATGCTAAAGCTGGTTATTGTTCTGCTTGTTTCCAAGGTGAGTGAATAGGTCAATACTAGTTGTATGTTCCATATGGTGCAGGTGAAAACAAATATATTTATGAAAAACTGTACAGCTTTCTGTCAAATTGTTATCAAAATAATCAGCTTATAATACAATTATCACTATGTAAAGATTTAATAAAGATTTGGCTGAAAATCATTGATGCAACAACCTTCAATCAAATTGTTCTCAAAATAATCAGCATGGCAGTCAATGTTCCAAGACTTGCTGAAAATATTTGAAGTAACTTTATTGACATTCGTTGCTGAAGGCAGCAACATCTTTGTCAAATTTCTTTTAATTATAAAGTTGCTTGAAACATCTTCAGTAAGTCTGGCAACAATTGAGTGCCCTGATGATTATTTTGAGAACAATTTGAATGAAAGTTGTTTTATCAATGATTTTCAGCTAAATCATTATCAAATCTATCTGATGACACTTGTATTATCAACTGATTATTTTGACAACTATTTGACGGAAAGCCTGTTGCTACTTTAAGCAGCAACAAATTTCAGGAAACTTTGGTTTCACTTACATCATAGGAAATATAGGCATAGCACTAATATTGACCTATGCTATGCACTCTCTTTGGAAATCAGCAGAATAAGGACTTGCTGTAGCATTACAGGAACAATTTTGCACCAGCGAAGACATTAAAATCTGAAATAATGACACCACCAAATATATAGCTCAAATAGTGGCTACACTGCTAGTTAGGTAGTGTCCATAAAGTAACAAATACTCCTAAATTTATTTAAGATATACATCTTTTTTATCAATTTATGAGAACATTAAAGGCTGTGCATGAGTGTCTTCAATCATTGCAGGGTTTCTGTGTGATCCTGAGATTTTACCATCTACTGGACTTTTCCAGTTTATCAATTCATCTTACGATGTCATAATCAACTATGTGACATGTAGTATGACATCATAATCAATTATGTCATGAATGACGTAGATAAGCTTGTCACGAATGCCTAATTGATGACAGACTTAGCATTGTTGTATGAATTGTATGTCTTTACTATTTAATGAACATGCTGTTAAATATATTGTAATAAAATATGGATTTAACAGGCCAAAACAAATGCTACTAAAACCAGGAGCAGGACAGGAAAAGGTGACTAATTATTGGTTACATGGGACCTATGGGTAAGAATTTTCCCACATGCCTTTCCGCCCAACACCCTGCTAATGATTTGCATCTAAAGTTCGCTGGTGTCGCTGGATAGCTGCTTCATTTCTGCGTCGGTGACATGGTTTAAACCCTTCTTTATACACAGATGATTCCACCTCCCTGCAGTCCATGAACCTCTCAAACAATTGACTCGCTTGAAAGATCCACTGAGTGCATTAAGATGAAATGCTCATAATTTAAATAGGGTCAGATGACTCTGTTGGACATCTTGAGGAGTAGTAAAGTGTGCAAATGTGATGTTAGTGCAAAGACAGTGCGATGTATTGTAGAGGGTGTTATAAATGCAATAGGAAGGGTTGGCACTAAAATCCTGATGGGTTATCTACGGCTGTGCCTGATCTGTTAAGTTCTAAAGAAGAATCGAGTTCTTATGGGAAGTGTAATGCAATATAAAGGTTCTACAAGAAAAGACCGAGCTTGCTAAGAAAAATAGATCTTAAGCCAAAATGTTGTTAGTTGAAAAGTTGTTGGCCAGCCTTGCAACTTAATTTGCAATTGGACAGAACAACAGTTCAAATACCAACAAATGGACAAAGCCAATAAACTAATAGCTAGCTAACAGCTCAAAGGTCAAATTAACCTACTGTGTCCCAGAAAAGTGTAATGGTTATCTCAAAAATCACTTTAAAAAAGGTAAATTAAATACTGACTAAGTGATTGGCATTAAAGTTGAATGTTATAAATAAATGTCACTTATTAAAACAATAGGTATGGTAGAGACAAATAATAACAATCTGGCAAGTAAATGGTGCACAGATTAAATACTGTTGTGATAGCGAATGAGCACAATTTCTGGCAACAACACATTCCAATATAAATCTATCCAAGTAATTGTGTGCATCTGATAAGCACTCAAATAAACTCGATCTATAGTAAGTCCGTTGAACGCAAATAATGTCATTTTTTTTAAATGACCGGTAAACAAACTGAAGAGGAATATCCCTCCTATGTAAGGAGCACCGCAATCGAATAATGAAAAATTGGTTCACACTCGCAGTTCAAATGAAATGTAAGTTGACACAATCTCATAATTTGATCTGGCTGCTGTTTGATTACAATATAATTGAAACTAATTTGACTGGGTGCTGTTGCTGCCTATGGCAGTGAAGGCACTTAGTCAAATTAGTTTCAAAATATTCAACAGGTTACCTGTATAGTTTTCTGGAGATTGAAATTCAGAAAGTAAGGGATCGATGAACACGGGTCAAGCTTGGGTGTAGCTTAGCGAGAATTTGGCGGGGAATACGTAAAACTGGAATCCTCCATAAATTATTTTGCTCTGGATTTTACCTCTTTTCGTTGATCAGGTGTCATCATTGCTGTCTTCTGAGGTGTACACGAGTCAGTCAGGCAGCTTTCTCTACAGTAAGATGAGGCAGATAGTTCAGCGTCAGTACAACCTCATGTCAACAACTGTCACTGGAATTCCCATGAAGGTTAGTTGTGGGGAAGAGCATTAAGAGATGGACCTTTCCAGTTTATCCATCAATCATATGATGTCATAATCAACTACGTGACATGTAGGATGATGTCATAATCAATGACGGCATGAATGACGTCGATAAATTTGTCACAAACGCATAATTGATGACAGACTAAGCATTGTTATACGAATTGTATGTCTTTACTATTTAATAAACATGTTGTTGTATATTTTGAAACTAATTTTACTGGGCTCTGTAGCTTCCATAGGCAACAACAGTACCCAGTCAAATGAGTTTTAAAATCATCAACAGCTTACCTGTATAGTTTTGTAGAAATTGATAGTCGGGGAGTTCATGGATTGCTCAATCCCAACACAGGCGAAGTGTGGGCGGAGCATAGCTAGAGAGGGGCAGGGAATAGCTAAAACTGGATTCCTCCATTATATTAAATATTGCAATATATAAGCACATCTTATAGTAAAATTCTTTTATTTATTTGGAGAATGATATTTAACTCTCTAAGTGTCCAGCCACCCAAAACCATCTTGTGGAAGCCATCTTGTGGATTGTGCATTTACTGGCCAGATAAGAGACATTTTGAAAATTGACCACTCAGGAATTATTGTCTTGAGCCAGTTATTGCAGTGGTAACTTTTCTAAAATACTGTTATCTTGACCTACAAATATATTATGTAAGTTACCCATATGATTTCGCACTGCAGGATGACAGTCACCTTTGGCTTTGCCCACTTAGGTTGGGGGTAGGGTTCAGAAGGTCAATGCAGTGAACATGGTCACATGGTCACGCCATCGACCATCCAATCGAGTTAAAAATTGCTTTATAACTAAATAAACTGTGACTTGCAGCATGGCAATGGGGTTTACCAGCCACCAGATGGTTGATGCTGATCTGATCCATAGCATGTAACTGATGAATCAACAAATATTCACGGTTCTTTCAGTGAATGGTAGTTGTTCTGTTATTGGGATTGTACTGGAGCAATTCACTGCCCTGGTATTGGACATCAATACACCTTACTCAGCATCAAGTGTCACTTTCATAGTGTATTTCTTTCTAAATTGTGTATCTTACAGGTGATTGTATTGTCTGAAGCATTGTAAATGTTTTATTGAATATTTGTGTTTGTGTATATTAGGAGGAGCAGAATGCCAGTCTGTCCGCAAACTATGATGTGGAACTGCTTCATCATGCACAGGCTCATGATGACATACTCAAATCAGGTACGTTGTTATGTATGTGGTCAGTATACTGCTTTCTAACAGGGTATTCATAGTTTGCGCCATTGAAGATGAGAGCTAAGAAATGACTTCTATTTAGTAATTAGATTCCTCAGTCGATAACGCGTCATCACAAATCCCCACATTCTCCGCTTTGACCTCTTGACCCCTTATCCCACCACTCAGGGCAGATCCAAATGTAAATGGTCACCTCTGCACCACAATTTCTGAGGAGTCACATTGAGTCACATTGAAGTAAATTTACTGAACTTTTAGCCACCCACCCACCCATCCTGTGGGCAGAGCCAAATGTAAATGTTCTCATGCATGCCACAACCATATGGGCTTACTCACATACCAAATTTGGTTAAATTCTGTCCAAGGATATCTTGGTCAAATTTAATGTGCAGAAATTTCTTGTAACACATTTGATCACCGCCACTCCCCCCCCCCCCCCCACCTGGGAGCGGAGCCAATTATAAATGATTTGATCTTTTAACTCCTCAGCCACCCCCCTGGTGATGGAGCCAAATATCTATGCCCTCTTGCACTCCACAATCATATGGGTATCTCATGGTTTCAGAGGAGTTGCGTTGCAATCAATTTCTTCACAGGCAAACGCATGCTCATACACTTGGGGGTAATTAACAAACATTCATTGAAATAATACGTGAATTAAAATTGTGTTAATTCTCTCAATAAGGTCACTGCCTTAAATATCCTGTACCGGTTTGCAGTGGGTTTTGACACACTAATGTACCACTTTCTAACAGGGATGTAAATCCACTATTTCTATTGTGATGTGATGGTGAGATGACATTAATGTCTATGATATGACAACATGAGTGTTTGGCATCAAAAGTAATGATATAACCGGGTCTAATATGAGAACATAACATAATTTCTAGCAGTAAATCTATAGTGGATACAATTCTGCTTGTTATCATAACTTGTATTTATAGATAGCAGCACCACCATTTTGAAAATCTAAATATCCCGCCTTCATTTGTAAACTAGAAAATCTGCTACTAAAAATTTAGAAAATTGTTGTTTTTCAAGCCATAAAATAAAAATAACACTATCTGGAATCTATGGCCTTGGTGCGGTCGGGAATGCAGCTGAAAAAATCAATATAGATTGGAAAACAATAGGACTATAGGTCCATTAGATACTATGTACAACATATTGTTATTGTGAGTTAGTTGTTCAGACAATGAATAACAAAATGGTAAAATAATTTCTTATTTCTACTACATTTTGATGAAACCTTCAAATGTAGTGTAAACTTAATGTTTCTATATAAATAGCCATGTTTTGATGATGTCACCAAAACAAAGTGTGTGTGATCGCGAAAAGACTGATAGTTAGAAATAGAACCCCATGTTGGAAACAGGTACCAGGTCGGCCCAACTCTTCATTGTGGTCTCATGTGTGTTTGTGTGAGTTATTTGTCCATTCGTATGCAATAAGCTTATGTTCTTAGTGCCTTTGCTCTCTGAAGAATCCTATTGATGTGTGGATTATCAGACATCATCATGGACTTGTTAGCACATGTCAGAATCAAAATAACACAGATTCATCATCGCAAATGTCAGAATAGCTTATCGATACAAAAGTGTATGAATTACTTATCTTTGACAAATTTACAATTTACTAAAAGATTCTGTTGAATATTTTGAAACTAATGTAAAAAATATGCTTTGCCATTTTTTCAACAAGTTCTACATCGTGCACCCTATTAGCAGCAACCAGTTTGAATAGAGGGCTTTCATTCACTCACTTTCCCTCTCCCCCCCCCCCCCCCCCCCCCCCCCCCCCGCCCCATGTTTTAATCTGTAATTAAAATATTTCGCTTTATTAACCATTAGGTTGATTTCAATCAAACTTTGCTGGAATAACCCTAGCATGGTAGGCATCATAAAACTTGAATACAGAAATTTGATTGCTGAAATGAATCTAACCCTCAACTGGCTCAAATGCCTAACATCATAGTGAACAAATGCTTCCACCACAACAAGGATGCAGGAAAATGAACTGGAATATTCAGTAGCTCATTTAACTGTCTCTGCTGCAAGCCACCAGATAATAACTTCAATAAGCAGTAAGTCTGGACATGCTGTATATATTAAAAACAATTTAGCTGAAAGTTGGTGGTGGATTAGCCACCAACAATTTCAGTCACATTGTTTTCAAAATATTCAGCATATTCAGAATTAAACCGCATGGAAAATGTATTCTGCAGAAATTCTGCCAGCAGACAGGTAAACGCCTACTGCTCGGCCAAAATTTGTTCTTTTAAAACTTCAATTTTAATTTTGTTTCTATCAAGAATTGTTGCATTTCTGAAAAAAATGGATATCACTCTACATGAAGGAAATTACCTTTCTAGTTTATACGAATGTTCCATATGAGCAATCCAGGCCTTTTGGACCTCTGTTATGATTCTGTGTCTGTCTGTCTGTCTGTCTGTCCATCCAACTATCCGGCTGGCTGTCTCCTCCGAAACTATTTGGCGGAATTTAACAAAATTGGTTATGTGAATTACTCATATTATCGAGGATTGCAAGATGTGGGGTGTGTGGCAAAATGCCAGAATTTATGAAAGCTTGGAGGTTTACGATGGCGAGTCATCAACTGCGTGTTCTAGTATACTAGTCATTGTTGACAATCAATTCAAGCAAATAGTAACATTGTTTTAACCATTTGATGATCATTATTCATCAAGAAATGTAAATTTGCAGAACAAGAGAAGACTATTTTTGAAGATTTACCACTGGAATGACTGGCTCGGTTATGGAGCCAGTCAATCCAGTGGTAAATTTTCAGAAATGTTTTTCCCTTGGCTGCAAATCGTCATACCCCATGACCACTACAGAAGCTGGATTTGTCTGACTTGACCATCAAATATGTAATTCGACAGGCTTTGAATCCATGGATAGTACAATTTACTGTAAGCTCATCAGTGACTGACCTGCATTCATGACCGTACAAGCTACCCTCAATGGTCCACACAAGAATCATCAAATGTGTATCTTTGCTATTTACGATGATGGATTGAGCCCATACCTATGACAGATGTATGCTAAAGACTGTAAATATGCCGCCACATTTACATGTTATCATTAATTCACTGTCTACTTGACAACATCACTGCTGCCAAAAGAATTGATTGTGGCCCTTACTGGAAGAAAGTGCAGTTATTTTACAAATATTCCTTTAGCAGATATCAATTTTATTACATGGTCCATGAATTTTGACTTATTTTATTTTACCATAAATTTATTTTGATACAATTTAATAATTGTTTTGAAAGCAAAAATGTCTGTAATGTAAGTAGGTAAAATCAGTCAGACTTTCTCAGAAACTGACTGCATCTTGACAATGTATGCAGTGACAGGCTGAACAAGCTGTCATCTCATTGCAAGATAATTCACACATCAAATGCAACCCGATACGCTACCACAACATGGAGAAGACCCTGACTAACACTACTCTAGCGAAATTTGGAGCGAAGTTAATCAGAAATATGTTCGTAAATTAATGACAAAACCTCTTGATAAACTACCAATTCTGTCCATACTTGAGGAACTTTAGCAAATGTTAAGTACTTGTGCTATCACTCAGCTTGGAATATAACACGTACTATTTCTGTATAAATGTATGAATTGATGAATCCAGATCAACCATATGACGTCATAATCAATTATGTCACATGTACGCTGATGTCATAATCAATTACGGCATGAACGATGTGATTAAGTCCATCCTAAACGCTTAGCCTGTCAAGTTGTATGAATTGTATGTCTTTTCTATTTAATAAATATTTTATAAACATCCTGTAGAATATTTTGTAATGAATTTGACTGGGTGGTCAGCACCCAGTCAAAATAGTTTCAAAATATTCAACAGCTTACCCGTATAGTTTTCTGTAAATTGATATTCAGAGGGTGCAGGGATCAATTTGCAGGGATTGATTGATCCTAACTGGCAAAATGTGTGTTGAGCTTAGTTAGAGATGGGCAGGGAATAGCTAAGACTGGAGTCCTCCATTCCCATGAATATGACACCTATCTGTGACAAAGCGATGCATTCTCGTGTATAAACTGTAGCTTAAACCTTTAACACTAAAGCTGGACAAAAATGGCTTCTATAATAATTATGAGACATGTCCATTTACAGACCAATTGTATGCTAGTTTGGAAAGCTTACAACTGAAATGACTGGCTTGATATCCAAGCCAATCATTCCAGCGATAAGTTCTTCTCTTGTCCTGCAAATAAATTACATTTTTTGGAGCAGATGTGTGTATTAAAGGGTTAAGCTGTGAACTTGCTAAGCAGCTAATGAATTAAACATATTCACTATCAACTATGGTCATGGTAATGATTTGTTCCATATATCTGCTTATGCAGATGAAACATTGATGAATTGAGAAGCTATTTAAAGTGGAGAGTGTCCAAGATTTTCTGCTAACTGAGAATGATATGGGCCTTAATACACAAGATAGGTCAAGGTAATCAATAGTTTTTACTTAGGCCATGTCCATTTACAGGCTAAGAGAAGACTATTTTTGAAAATTTACCACTGGAATGACTGGCTGAGTCGCTGAGCCAGTCATTTCAGCGGTAAACTTTCAAAAGTTGTCTTCAAATGCAAATGGATATTGCCCCAGACAATTGTAGAAAGCTGTTCTGGCTCGCTTGACCACAATATACAACTTTAATTAGGCGTGCGGCTGCGATGGTTGGACATCCAAGACTCCTGTTAAACCCTCTAACCATCAAGATCAGTCAAGATAATTAAAATTGTTCATTTGTATCTGTTTCTTCATCCCTTGAGGTAGCTTGTTTTAAATCTGTAGACATGTCTGTGTCACATAATATGTTGTCAGAGCTATGTCATGTGCAGACCCCACAGTTTGATGTTCCAAAGGGCATTGCTGGTCCAGGCTTGTTGTCTCTGCAGGTTAAAGTGAGGATAGGATGGTAGAATAGTGTTGCGGTATTTGCACTGCTTCGCCGCAGTCACAGCCAAAGGTTTCATGCCAATTCTTTTCCTGTATCTTTTGAGTCCAGTGTGACCTGTTAGTCATATGGAGATCAACTTGTGGATTGAGTCCAGGTGTGGCTTGTGTCGTTGTATGGTTTTTTTAATAGAGAATTCTGTTGTTTTTGCTTTCTGTGAATTAGAGGGTTGAATGTGGTTTCTCCTCCTCACTTGTTTTGATAACTGTCATAAGAGAAGACTATTTTTAAATTTGTCCACTGGCATGACTGGCTCGATAACATCATTCCAGTGGCAAATTTCACTAAGTAGTTTTCCTGGCCTGGAAATGAGCAAAAAAAAAATAATTTTATTTTCCGTACCAATTTTGACAATTAAATGGTTAAAGAGAAGCAGCAAGAGCAATCAGAGTTTGCAGACCCTCAGGCTTCTGTTTTTGTCACATTGTAAAAGGTTTCAGGATTTTCAAAATTCTCTTGCCTCTTCCGCATTTCTTTGAATCACAACCAAAGTTGTGGAATCCTAGTGTAGGGCCCTTTCATGTGATAAAATTTAAGTAAATAGAGAATCTGGAACGAGGTCACTTTTCATATCACTATTATGGACCGAGTTGAAAATTATCAATTTACACGAGATTTAGCGAGTGCAAATTTGATAATTTTCAACGAGGTTCATAATAGTGATATGAAAAGTGACCTCGTTCCAGATTTTATTTATCATAAACTGTAATTTTGACATATTTGCCAATAGTTGCTGATGTGACTTTTATCTGATTTCTCATTGTTGATTTTCGTGAAATCGATACCGCCGCTGTGACACACCACTACTTGATAACAGATACTGAATGCGCAGCAAAATATAGTGACAAACACAAAATCTGGCAATGTCAGCCGTAAACTACACTTTTCTTCTAAGACTATCGCAGGGCCATGGTCATCAATCATTACTTCGCTGCCGACTGATAAACTGTCAAATGCTGACATTTTGCGATGACGTTTCATGAATGACAAATCATAAACAAATCGTAGTAAAACAGTACTATGTAGCTCACATCAATCAATGTTTTAATTGGTCGATTTAAATGGGTTGCGCTCCCAACAGCCGATGAAAATACTCTGTTGAATATGGCACGTGTGCTCATATCGAAAAATATGGAACGGGCTAGAAGGCTTGTTTATATGATAAAATTGGACATGTAGTTTCCGAGATATCCATAGATCCAGAATTTGGTCCGATTTGGATCCAAGTTCTTTCATCCACATCATGGCCAAAGTCTGGAAATCCTCTTGCACGATAAGTTCATGCATTGTGTTATAATTTGGACCAACTCGGCTCAGTAGTTTTTGAGATACAGGTGCGGACAGACAGACATGCACACACGCACGCCTGCATGCACGCACGCACACACACACACATGCACACATGCACGCAGACCGGATTGCAATACCAGCGCTTTCTGTTGCTGGGGTGAGGGTATGATAGGTCACACTACTCTGTCCCATAGAGACAGGTGCCTCCTTAAAGGTCATATATGGAGAGTGTATTTTAAGACATTATAATATATGCAGTCCTTCCAAATCATATAGCTGTTATCAATTTGCTAATACATGGCATATTTTTATATTTATGGCCGATAAAGTACATAGCTTTAGACTATCACATCATGAATTACCTCCCTTGAATTCCAAGCAGCTGTGACGTCATAGTGGAACAACTCCTAAGCAAAGCTAATAAAGGCAACACTGTTTAACCAGGGTAACTTTTTCATTCTATTGTATTTAGCAATTAGTTTTGAAATAGGCAATGATCTCAATGATATTCCCGGTAGACATTAGTCAGAAGTTTATAATAGCGCCGATGCAATATTTAAATATGAATATCTCTGTCACGAAGACCCCCGTCTTAGATGAGATCTGCTTGGAGAAAATATCTCAGTGTGATTCTGGAGATACTGTATCTTTACGACACTATATCTTGCTACATCCAGTATTGGTGGGATGGCCGTCAAGCGCAGATCTAGGATTTTATTATTGAGTTAGTCCAATATTGGAAAGGGTATGTGCATGAGGGCGTGTCCCCCTACAAATGGCCGTTTGGGGAGATATGGGTGGGCTGGTTCTTCTCCCTGAAAATTCTGATGCTATGCGAAGTCATTTCCTGCATTCCATTTGATAAACAACATATCTATTTTGTATCCAAACTGGGCTTATAATTCAGCAGAGTCTGTTATGATTTTCCAGATGTATCTCTATCCCTGCCATATCCCCCCCCCCCCCCCCATCCCCACCCACCAAATACATGCAAGCACGTAAGCATGCGCACACACACACAAACCAAATGCAATCCACTGGTAGATCCGAATTTGCGAATTTGCCGAAGGTATCGTAATCAATTGATTTGTTTAAGTCTAAGACTGGAGAAAGCTAGGCCCATATTGGATACATTTTATAGGCCTATATAATTAAATCTGTAGACATAAGCCAAACTATTTGTGACAATCTAAAACATCAATTTTAACAAGCATTGATTACAATATCATTTAGGGATATACATTATGCCAGCAATGAGTGACCGGGGTGGGGGAGATGTGGGGGGAATGGCGGGTTGGGGTGGGCTTCTCATAGGCTATGTGATTAACCTACTTGAACAAGCAAATAACACTGCATTCAGTTGCAAAAAGTATGCCAAAATACCCGTGGTCGGGCCTACACATTGCCACTTATGTTTCCTGTCATTCTAAACATAGGCCTATACATGCGTGTGTATCCTATATGTATGTGGGCGAGGATTCTTTGAATGTAATGTAGCTAACGTATAAATTTACGATTAATAACAGAGACCCTCCATCCCACCCGACCAATGGTTGGCAGAAAGCAGAGGACAAACAAGAATGGTTTGGGTGACAAAGAAGACATAGATTTTTATTTTTTCACAGCACAGAGGCTGGACCTTTAACGTCCCAGCCGTATATCATGAGGCTGAATTAAAATCTATGTTACTCCAGATAAATACTAAGTTCTACTATTAATATTATTATTATTATATACATTTATAAGCTGTACAAAGACATTGAGTAAATGTAGCGGAGCGATATATGTGGAGCAGCTTAGAGCCATGGAGGTGGCCCTCCCGATACTTAAATAGATTCTATTAAATCTTACAATCTGTACAGAATACTGATCACGGTTAGCTGGGCAATGAGAGCAGCTTTCGAGTTAACATCCCCCTCCATTTAACAGGGTAGTGCGGGAGGGGATTAATAATTTACTGCAAAGAAGGCCAGAGGTTACGAACGCACAATGACGAGATGTAAGCCAAAATTTACGCATAACGACACTCACTCTCCCACGCTTTTACTGGAGTAATTTGTAGGCGTACGTACTAGAGACAAATGCTGGCCCTGAGTGTGTACACTTGTCGTGTATACTGAAAAAGCACATATATGAGTGAAGATGCGCAAAAAACATGACAATAATAACTTATAACAGGTGGTAAGATGAACTAAATTGTCATATTTAGATAGGTCTACGTTTATTAACAGTGCACAAATTTACATTGGATAGATTACGCGTCGAAGACTCACAATTGTTTATTTACTGTAAGCTTTCATTGATGTCTGCATGAACTGAAAGAGACGATCGATAACCAATATGTCAGTCTTCGTTCTGAATTCGTTCATCTGCTACTATTTATGTGCTTCCATCACAGGGAATGCCTGTTTTATCGCCCGGTGGTAATTTTCAATAAGCTTGGTGGTAATTTCTCAAAATAATATGCTTTACATCAACATGAAAATATGCAGGCCCGTCAATTCTCCAACTGACTGCCCCCCCACCCACCCTCACCCCATACACCTCCCACCCCACCCCACCATCCAACCATTGCTACAGTCATGTAATATCGATTATTTGTCTTCGCATATTCAACTGTAATCTTACTAGTAACACAGGCCTATGCATGTTAGGTAAAACCAGAAGGGTTTCTGATAAAACCTACAAACAGTTGGTCTCGAAAATGATGAGTATGTATATGCTAAGCTTTAAAATCTCACACACTTGTACATTAAATTATCGTGTCATTTACAGGCTAATTTTGTTCATGCACATTTCTATAGAGCCAAAATCGCGATTGAAGCAATCATGTTCTCAAACATGTCTGGAAACATGAAACCAAGAAAAATCTTCCGCATTGGTTCTTCGTAGCTGTTGCCGTTTTTGCGTGATTCTAACTACACACCCACCCTCTAGGCCTAAACCATGTAGCCTACGTAGCCGCAGCAAAAATGTCAGAAAATGCCTTGAGATCTCACACAATTTTTATTTTAGACAGATAAGAAAGATCTAGCTGACCCTCGTGTGTCTGTTTTATGTATGCAATTGTATTTAATTCAGCAACAAAAAACTGTCATTCCGGTAGTGCGCATTAGACTCTATGGTCAGTTGTTTATTTAGGGTTAAAATCAATCAACATTTAACTTTCTATTATTTTTATTGGCATAATACCTGAAAAAGCTGTTTTTATCTTTGCCTGATCGGGAAAATGCAACCAAACTGTACTTATTTCCCGCTGAAGTTGAACGAAGCTGCATGTATTCAACATTACGGTATAATAGCTTGTTCCACTATTACGTCATTATTGACGCTGAAGAGCTCAAAATCAAGGGAGGTAAGTCATCAGGTAATTTCGTGTATTCGATCATACGCCGACTTCGTGGCTTAATATTATCTATTTGGTGAATGTTAGACACATACAGCTGGTTTGTTATTAATTACTATACAATAATGCCTTAAATAATTGCAAAATTGTACATAAAAGGGATTTCGCCAAATATGACCGTTAACCTTTTAACCCTCACCACTCTTGTATCAATATTCTATGTTTTACTACATCAATAGCAAGGAAACAGGTGTACATTTTTGAACAATTTTGGTGAATGATGTTGCTGTCTATGACATCACCATCTTCCACTAAATTTGTTGAAAAATGTACACCAGTTCATCTTTTAATTTAATTTGAAAATTAAAAGTTTTGACATCAGAGTGGTAAGGGTTAATGGTAAAGATTTGTTAAGAACATTTAAACTTTTGCTTAGTGACTGTCCATTGGCAAATCTAGAGAAGACTATTTTTGAAAAGTTACCACTGGAATGACTTGCTGCTTTATCATTGGCCTGCAAATGAACAAGACCTGTTTTAGCCTGCTTGACAATTAAAGGTTTAATGAGATACCTAAGCTGAAATGTTATAGTGTTCACTCTTCTGATTTACACATGATGCTGCTCTTAGTGGAGATCGAGTCCAAAATGCTAGGTTTTACAGGTCTTATGCCTTATGTAGTAGCTTGAGGTGGGACCAGAGAGTATAGAACATATACAACTTGCTATGAAACTGTTGCCTGTAGTTATCCGCAATGGATACATTTGCATCATCAGTGTTTGGCCGCAGTTGTCTGCTTTGAAACTAATTACATCATTATGACACATCGGTCACATTGTCCGCAGTTGACCGCACAGTGTGTTGTCCGCAACAGCGGGGTGTTGTCTGCAACAGTGGGGTGTTGTCAGCAACAGTGGGGTATTGTCCGCAACAGTGGGCTGTTATCCGCAACAATGGGGTGTTGTCCGCAACAGTGGGGTGTTGTCCGCAACAATGGGGTGTTGTCCGCCTCTGCAGTTGGGATGTGCAGAAAATGGGTATTGTTTATGCAAATTATTCTGAAAAACTGTGTTTATTTTTTGCCTTGTTCCCCATGTTGTCCATACGATTTATGGAACTTTGTGGCATTTAAAACGTGGTACAAGTGGGTGTCCCTAGGGTGACCTGACTATTGTACATTAATGTAATGTGAAAGTTACTAGCATACGGGTGCAAGTGTGCATGCCCCTTTTCCGTTTGATCCTGAATCATGGTGTTTGGTACCTATGTTATAGGTTACTCATCAGAGGGGATCAGCTTTGCGCATAGGTGTGTGGTATTCTTCATATGCAATGTGTACGTGCGTGTGTTTGCTTGTATAATAGCATTCATTTATAGCAGCTGATGAGATGTTGTTCTCTGTGACATTCCTGTTTGTTGCCTTTGATGTGTGTGTGCGTGCGTGCATGCATGTGTGCAGATATGCTGTACTCACATTCGAGTAAGCAAACGTTATGGTATGCACATGTCCACTGATTGTTCTTGGCTGGATCCTATGTGCAGCTCCACACCACTGAGCATGTGCATGCACGTGCTCACTGATTCTTCTTACCCTGCTGGGTACTGTTGAGGACCTTGTGGTGCAGGGTACCAATAATTGAAAGGTAAGTGGCTTAGGTGCGCCAGGATTTTGCACCTGTGTGTACATATACACATTGTGTTCCCTTCTGGTATAATCAGGGATTTAGTGGTAAGGATGATTGGCTCTTACTATAAAGAGTATGACAGTGGAGGAGTTTCCAAACCCATTCTGAGATTTGAGTTTATGGTGTTTCACTCACTGTGGGAACCTCATCAGACGATTGACATACATGTTTATGTGTGGGGTTTTATATCGAGAGAGACACCTAGATGCATTTGATAAACTACTTATGAGCTGGACAGCATCTTCTATACCTGAACCTAGTGGAGGTGCTCTAGAATCTATCTGAGGTTCTCTGTTTTGGCCCATTGGTGGGGCCTGGATTTTTCTAGGTAGACATGCATAAGTAGGCTAATGCTGCAGTTAGCCATAGTGTTGTGACATCATTATAATTTGCAGATGCGTGTACTGTGATTTGGTGAATGTGTTGGAGAGTTTATGATGTCGGAGGGGGGAAAGAGGGGAATGGGGACGGGGGCACAGCCTACTGGCTAATGGCTCTTTAACCCTTTAAGCCTCAAAATTGTTCAAGAAAATCACAATTTTCTCATAGAAAATGTCCATTTGCAGACCAAGTGAAGACTATTTTAGAAAATTTACCACTGAAATGATTGGCTCGGTTATCAAGCCAGTTATTCCAGTTGTAAATTTTCAAAAATAGTCTTCTCTTGGTCTGCAAATGGACATTTCTCAAGACCACTGCAGAAGCCGTTTTTGGCTGAGTGTTAAAGGGTTAACCATATGGCTGGTGCATAGAGACTCCATGGTGTGGAGATGGTATATCTTGTATGCGTCTTTTTTCTCCTGATTTGAGTTTCTGTTTGAACCTGTAATGAGATGATAGGCATGGAATGGAGGGGTATGATATGTCAATCAAGTGTCTTAGGAGATTATCAAATACATCACTGGTCAGCTGTTAACTCCATTATGAAAATGGGAAAGGTGTCATGAACTGTACAAATTGTATGTCTAATGGATTTGCAATTTAGTAAACCATCGGTAACAACATCCCCCAGTCAAATTAGTTTTGAAATATTCAACAGCCGACATGTATAGGTACCTTGAAATTGTGATTCTGCGAATTCATTGTTCAAGGTATATGAAGGTATATGAATCAATCCCAACACTAGCAAAACATTGGTTGCACTTAGATAGAAATGGGCGGGTCATAGGTAGAAATTGATCCCTCAGTTGTAATCGGTAAATGATTGATTACCCTCACCCTGTAAGGGGAAGAGCATATTGAAATTAGGCCCGTGTCTCTGTGTATATATGCATGCATGCGTCTGTCCATCCATCCATCTGTCCGTGCATGATTGCATGCATGTGTGGGCATCCGGAGATGCAATAAAAAATTTGGCCCAAATTTTAACACAATAAAGGAACTTAATATAAAGTAGCAGTAATAACTGCGTGGAATGTACCGGGGGGCACCTGGGACATTCAGAAAGAGTTCCTACACCGCTATGTTGATTCTTATTGGTTCCATTGTTGGAGTTGGTGGATCCAATGGCATCCCTTTTGCCTCCTCCAAACCGTTGAGTTTGGATCCATCGGAGCCGATGATAGGATCAAGATCCTGTATTGCATGTCATTTCTGCGATGCCCGGGTCTATTGAAATGGTACTGGTGTGTCGTATCTTTCATGTTTGTAGAGGTTTGTGATAGAGAGTACATGCTCTTGGATCCTGGTCTTGAAAGGTCTCAGGGTTTCTCCTACATATTGTTTGCCACAAGAATTGCAGCTTAAGAGGTATACCACATTGCGAGTTCTGCAGTTTGCTATGATTTTGGCTCTGTAGGAGAGGCCCGTGTGCTTACTAGTGAAAAATCTTTTTACAACTTTTTACAAATGTTGCAATTCTTGGCTTGACATGGGATGAGGGGGTTGCGGTGGATATCTGTGTTGTTGTGGTCTGGGTCTGGTAGTTTCGCCCTGACTATGGTGTCTTTTATTGGGTTATTCTTTTTGAAGCCAATCAATGGTGTGTCTGGAAAAGCCAGTCTGAAGCACTCAGTGCCCTGTAGAATCGGCCAATATTTGATAATTGTGCCTTTTAGCATCATCCCTGTGCGGTTGAATTCGCAACTGAAGATTTGTCTCCGATTTGTGTTAGCTGTTTTTGGCTTGGGAGTGGGGTTGATCAGACGAGCTTTTTGTAGGATTTTTAAACACATTTTGGGCACAGGAAACACACACCCCCCTCCCCCCCCCCCAAAGAAAAATATCCCCACAAACTTGGGAAGATAAAGGGACATGCGCCCTTCTATGCGTCTCTGAAGAGTCCTACGGTTGGATGAAATGCTATAAGTCTGAATCAAAGTTCACGTCAGTCTGATCTTACTTTACAAAAACACACGCCATACCCCCAAAAAATCCCCACAACCGAAACACCTCCACCCCTCCCCGAAAGTAGCCCACCAACCATTCCAATTTCCCCCACCCTCTCAAACCACCATTACCGCCCATCCGACTTCCCCACCAAACCACCCCCTTTTTTTCCTCTTCCTTTTCCCCTCAGTACCACCAACCATGGATCCACACTACAACCAAAAACCAACAACATAACTACAAGTTATGCCAAGTACCTCTAGTACCGCTTAAAAATAAATAATAACATGGTACCGCCAAAATACTACAGAAAAAAATGCTGGTACCGCCAGCACAAAACCGCCAGTACTGCCAACACTGCCAGGTACCACCAACAAATACCGCCACCCAAATACCGCCAGTACCGCCCATAACCCATACCACCAGCGGTGATACATCGCCGAAAAAAGCACAACGCACCATGTCACGTGACCACTGGACACCAAAAATGCCCATATATGGTAAATCACATGACTACATCTGGGCACCCTACCAAAGAGTATAAAAGGAGCAAACAAACACAGCTCAGATAATCCAGACTTGGATCTGACATAGACAGACCAAGCGTCAGGCACTTATTTAGTATTTTGTTAGTATCATTAATGTAAAGTAGGATTTCCAGGCTTTGACCGTGATCCGGATAAAAAACTTGAATCTGGATCGAATCAAATTCTGGATCTATGGATATGCAATTTGGCTCAGATTTTAACACATGAAGATTCAAGTGCTGTAGTAAAAAGAATGTGATGATCTGCTATCTCTGATTGGCATTGTTATAAATAATTTAAAATCTAAAATAAAACTTTCCATTGTTATAAATAATTTAAAATCTAAATTACAGTTTTTGTTTGTCTCTGTAATTTGTAGCATATTGGTTATAACTCAGTATTGATGTCCTAGAGCGATGAAACCCCAATGTGCTAGAGCACAGTCCACATGTGATTAAACTAAGAGTGTCACGAGTTCAATTTGAAACAAGAGAAATCAGAGATTGCAGAACCTCGCTCTCTCGTTTTTCTTGTCACATTGTAAGAAAATTTACGATTCTACTTATTTAGATCTCAAGGAGTATTTCAGCTTACGCTGATTTAATAAAAAAAATCGATGCACAGGCATCCATTCAATTGAGTTTCACCATTGGTTGCCTCAGTACGGTTTTTAAAAAAGTTTCAGCTTATGCTGATTCCAAATCCAGGGGAATTTCAACAGTAAGTTAATAATCTTGCAGGGCTTTACAGCTTGCGCTGTGTCAGTGCACTTACGTGTACTGGGAAATTCTACTGACGTAGATTTCCAGCTCCATAAGATTCTGTTTGTCAGTCTTCTTCTTCTTCTTTTCGTTCGCTGATCATACCGCCAGTCAAGTAAGTGACTATCGACATGATCATAAGCGTTAAGTGCGTGGATCCATGGTTTATTAGAGTGCGCCGTGCGGCCTGGAACCTCCGTCTTCAGCACTCGAGGTTTCTGTCAGGGTTACCTCACCCTTACCTCCTGTCGCCTCTTACGACACGCAGAGGATACGGAAGGTGTATTCTAAGTCCCACCTACAGGGCGAGTGTTTGTCAGTTGAACAGCCGAGTCAATCCCCAAGCCACATTTTTTTTATCATGTCTTGTAGACACAAATATTCTGTGTTCGTGTATATCTATCACTTAGGCATTTTTATAGTATTATAGTGATATAAGGTTTAATAACTATTTATATATTATTCTGGCTTTACATACATCACAGAGTTAAAGTACATATATAGTTAAGCATATGCATTATTTTATTGGTAAATGATTTTCATAAAAATAGATGACTCAAGTTCATCAATCATTTTCCTTTATTGCTGGGATAAATAGACCTCAACCACTGGTGAGCAATGGACCTTTCCAAGTTTATCCATCCATCATATGACATCATAATCAACTACGTGTTGTGTAGGATGATGTCATAATCATAATATCATTAATGCATCTTTAGAGCTTAATGGTCCGACACGTTGTACAAATTGTATGTCTTTACCATTTAATAAACATTCTGTTCAATATTTTGAAACTAATTTGACTGGACGCTGTTGGTGCCATAGGCAACAACAGCACCCAGTCAAATTAGTTTCAAAATAATTAACAGCTTACCTGTATAGTTTTCTGGAAATTGATAGTCAGAGAGTTCAGGGATCGATCAATCCCAAGATGAGCAAGATGTGGGTGGAGCTTAGCTGATGAGGGGCGGGGTATAGCTGAACTGGAAATCTGTTTGTACTCAGTTTTAGTGAGGGGTTTAGATGGTATCTTTATTATGTATGTCTATATCCTCATTTACAGTGAGCGGTCTAGAGGGTGTGTTCATACCATCAAAAGAGATAGAAGGAACGGGAACGGTTACGCTACGCTGGAGTACACCTAAATCTAGCTCAGTGGGTATGTAGCGTGATCAGCACTCAAAATTCTCTACTATACCCACAACAATTGCATGTGGGGACTGTGGACTCGTGCCCCACATTACCCTGTGCACATAATTATTGTTGTGGTTGTTCCTTTAACTAATATAGCTATGCTCAAATGCGTGAGTACAGCCTATATATAAACACATCATGGAGGTGCACTCACCACATATTATAGTATTAACTAATGATTGTAACAATGGCAGAACCCACTTTATGCATCAATCATATGATGTCGTAATCAACTATGTGACGTGTATGCCGACGTCATAATCAATTACATCATGAATCAACTATGTGATGTGTATGCCGACGTCATAATCAATTACATCATGAATCAACTATGTGACGTGTATGGTGACGTCATAATCAATTACATCATGAATCAACTATGTGACATGTATGCCGACGTCATAATCAATTACATCATGAATCAACTATGTGACGTGTATGCCGACGTCATAATCAATTACATCATGAATCAACTATGTGACGTGTATGTCGACGTCATAATCAATTACATCATGAATCAACTATGTGACGTGTATGCCGACGTCATAATCAATTACATCATGAATCAACTATGTGACGTGTATGCCGACGTCATAATCAATTACATCATGATTCAACTATGTGACGTGTATGCCGACGTCATAATCAATTACATCATGATTCAACTATGTGACGTGTATGCCGACGTCATAATCAATTACATCATGAATCAACTATGTGACGTGTATGCCGACATCATAATCAATTACATCATGAATCAACTATGTGACGTGTATGCCGACGTCATAATCAATTACATCATGAATCAACTATGTGACGTGTATGCCGACGTCATAATCAATTACATCATGAATCAACTATGTGACGTGTATGCTGACGTCATAATCAATTACATCATGAATCAACTATGTGACGTGTATGCTGACGTCATAATCAATTACATCATGAATGGCGTAACAAGAATGTTTAAATTGATGATGGACTAATTCGTACAACAACGCATTGTATGAATTCTATGTGTTTACTATTTAATAAATATTCTGTTGAATATTTTGAAACTAATTCCATAGGCAGCAAAAGCCCCCAGTTAAATTAGTTTCAAAATATTCAACAGCTAACCTGTATAGTTTTCTGGAAATTGGGATTCAGTGAGTGCAGGGATCGATCGATCCCTTCACGGACAAAGCGTGGGTGGAGCTTAGCTAGCGATGGGTGGGGCATAGCTAAAACTGGATTCCTCCATTGTCAATTCTGATATGTTAATCCTTTAATCCATGAATCCATGGTGTTAGGAATCCAAACGATGACGTGGAGGTCACTCAAAGGTCAAGTTAGCGAAACTTCTCAGCCTCTGTTTCAGTATGGATGTATTGACTGACCCTATTGGAACTAACTTGGATACATGGTTGGTAGCATATTGGCATTGAGGTCACAATGTCAAAGACCTTATTAACAATGAGGAAGACAGTTAATTCCATGAAATTCATGTGAATCCTTTAACACTCATATCAGCAAAAAGGCTTCTGCAATGGTCTTGAGAAGGGTCCTTTTGTAGACCAAGAGAAGAGTATTTTTTTAAATTACCACTAGAATGACTGGCTCGATAACCGAGCCAGTCATTCCGGTGGTAAATTAAAAAAAATAATTTTCTCTAGGTCTGCAATTGGACATTTTCTATGAGAAAATTGAAATTTTCCTAAGCAAATTCGAGGGTTAAAGAGTTAAATACGTGTATTGTGTAATGTGAACATGTTTTCACACGTTTAGTTGACCTCTGGTATATTGTATCAGTTTATATACAGTACATCTCAGAAATAACTTTAATTATTTCCACAACAAAATAAAACCTACTGTTGAATATTTTTTACTTAACCCTTTCACCGATGAATTCCTCATATCTCATTTTCAGCACTACCATACAGGAATACTGTTGGATGTTTTGAAATTAATTTGACTGGAAGCCATTGCTGCCTAAGTCCAATTAGTTTCAAAATATTCCACAGAATATTTATAACGTGGAAAGCCACGACTGGACTTGTATACCTGACGCTTGTCCTGAAGGTTTAGATCGAAAGTCTGATGCCTGACACTGTGTCTGTGTCCCCTATTTACAGGCCTTTGGGCCCGGCTTTGGGTCTGACTCACTGCACATGCTCAGTGATTGTTCTTCTTTTGGGCCCCACTTTGCACATGCTCAGTGATTGTTCTTCCTTTGGGCCCCACTTTGCACATGCTCAGTGATTGTTCTTCCTTTGGGCCCCACTTTGCACATGCTCAGTGATTGTTCTTCCTTTGGGTCCCATATTTTGGGACCCAACCTTTGGATACTATCCCAGGCCATGCATATCTGCATGCATACAGAGGGACCCAAAATTTGGGTCTTTGGTAATTTAGTTACAATGTGTTTTGCACATGTGGTTGTGCATGTGTGGTTTATAAGGGATGCAAAATATGGATGGTTGGACCCTGGATGCCTGGTTATCGATTATTATTATGCCATTTTTTTTGCTTATTGCTATGATGGGCTTGGTCAGATTGACCTTTTCTCATGTGCAGGGCAAGTGGTGAGGGGGGGTAGAGAAAGACACTTCTATAAAATCGATATGGCAGTGGGGCTCCGTATTGGAATCTCATCAGAGGATTTAATTACAAGTATGATTTATAAGCAGTAGAGAGACAGATTTTCTTCATTGCTTTGCCTTGATCTGTTTGTTTTGGCAAGTCTTCTCTTTTACAGGAGACTGCAAAAATCGGTGCATGTTGCGCCATTCTGCTTAATATTGAAGAACTTGTGTTGATAGGCTAAGGCCGTAGTTAGCCCATGACGTCATAAATGTGTGACATCATTTAAACATGTGTGGGTGGTGATGTCATCCACTGACATGGTAAATTTGGACTGGACAAAGGCTATTTAGACAGGTTCTTATAACGTCGGGAGGGGGGTTTGAGGGGATGGGGCTTGTTATGAGCCTTTATCCAATATGGTCAATGCCAGTAAGCTCCAATGTGTGGAGTACATGCATCCAGTAGGCCTTCTTTCTTCTTTTCTGGGGTGTTAGCATCCACATTGGGGTCACCTTTCAAGACCTGTGTAATGCGGTAGGACATGTGTGTCTATCTATGATTAGGAAAGTTGAAGTGGCAGGCTACTGGTGAGTCTTTCCATTGTCCTATATCCCTGAAGTGTTCCTGTATTCTAATTTTGAATTCACGCTTTGGTTCACCTATATGCTGCTTATGGCAGTGGAAGCTCACGTTCCCACACCCGCACACTCACGCAAGATGCTTATGGTTATGCGTAGATGTGCGTGTGTGTGCGCGCGCCCACACCCATCTACCATTATGCCCATGCATAGGTGGACACGGTTTCAAAACCTGTTTTGGTTTTAGGCTGGTGATAAGGTACACAATGCTTCGTGTTTTGCAGTTGCCAATTGTTTTGGCTGTATATTTTGAATTCACGCCTAGTTTCACCTATAGAATGCCAATGGTGGTGGAGACATAAGCAGCCATGCCCACACAAGATGCACTTAGGCGTGCTTATGGTTATGCATAGGCATGCACGCCCACAGAGCCACGCGCCATTATGCCCGTGAATAGGTGGGCACAGTTTCAGATCCTGTCATGGTTTAGGTGGCAGATGAGGAACACAATGCTTTGTATTTTGCAGTTGCCAGTGATTTTGGCTGTGTAGAGCATTTGAGTGGTTATTGCTCTGCTACCTCTGTTGGTAGTGTGAGTTTGGAGATCGAAGGCAGTACTGACTCCAGTTAGAGATCCTTTTGGTGGACTAGGGCCATATCTTTGCCTGAGAAATAGAATATTTATAACGTGGAAAGCCACGACTCTGGATTTGTATACTTGACGCTTGTCCTGAAGGTTTAGGACGTAAGTCGGATGCCTAACACTGTGTTTGTGTCCCCTATTTATAGGCCTTTGGGCTCGGCTTTGGGTCCAACTCACTGCATATGCTCAGTGATTGTTCTTCCTTTGGGCCCCACTTTGCACATGCTCAGTGATTGTTCTTCCTTTGGGTCCCATATTTTGGGACCCAAACTTTGGATACTATCCCAGGCCATGCATATCCGCATGCATACAGAGGGACCCAAAATTTGGGTCTTTGGTAATTTAGTTACAATGTGTTTTGCACACGTGATTGTACATGTGTGGTTTATAAGGGACCCAAAATATGGATTTGGGCCCTGGATGCCTGGTTATCGATTATTATTATTCAATAGAATAGGTTTTGTATTGTAAAGAATATACTTTTTCAGGAATTTGGTGGCGAAAGGGTTAATTTGTTTTGAAGCCATTGCTACCCAAGTCCAATTAATTTCAAAATATACAACATAATAAGTTTTGTGTTGTAAAGAATATACCTTTTCAGGGATTTGTCATTGAAAGCGTTAATTTGTTTGGAAGCCATTGCTATGTCAGCAATGGAAGGAATGGCTTCCAATTAAATTAACTCAAAAATATTCAAGAGAACAGTTCTTACATCATTTTCAAAACTGTACTAACTAACATGTGTGTGTTTTTGTTTTGGAAAGGTCACTGTATTTCAAGATGATGATGAGTTCCATCATCAGCCAATATTTTCTCATAATGTTTTATACTTTTTTGATTCGTTACTAGTAAATGGACCATTCCAGTTTTTGCTAAGCCCCGCGCACCACTAGCTACGCTCCACTCACACCTTGCTCGTTTTGGGATCGATCGATCTCTGAACTACCTAACTATCAATTTCCAGAAACCTATATAGATAAGATGTTAAATATTTTAGAACTAGTTTGACTGAGCGCTGTTGCTGCAACAGCGCCCCAGTCAAATTAGTTTCAAAATATTCAACATAATTTTTTTTAAATAATAAAGACATACAATTCGTACAACAACACATAATCCGTCTTAAAATATGCGTTCGTGACGTACTTATCTACGTCATTCATGACGTCAGTGATTATGATGTCATTCTACAGGTCATGCAGTTAATTATGATGTCATATGCTGGATGGATAGAGTGGAAGGGTCTATTGTGTTTAATTGCTTCATCATCTCACAATATTTTACTGTTTGTTTTGCAGAGTTGTTTCATTGTACAGGAGCATTCAGAATCTCACCAGGAGATGTCAACAGTCGTCCATCTGCCTGTCTGACTAACTTCCTGCTTGGAGGTAATTATTTTTGATTTCCTATAGAGTATAGAATTTATCATCATACTAACATACGTCCACTCACATAGCTACGCTGTTCGAGGCCATACTTGCAGACCTGTGATTTCTCGCTATGCGAAGTAACGTTACGCTAGTGGGTTGGAGGTAGCCAGTCAGATTTCTGCCTACTGGTGACCTAATTTACAATCACAAAAACAATGGCGATCGCGACGCTGTTGATCTGGAAAGAGACATTTGCAAAAGTTAGCAATAGTTTTGTTCTAAACAAGTTATCTGAGGAACAGAAAATGTGTAGATTGGTTTTCGGTAGCAAAAACCGCTAGTTTGGTTTACGCACATGTGTAAATTTGTCTACTTCCTGATTTCTTATCGAGCAATCTCATTGGCGCAAGTTGACTGACCCCAGTTCATTAATATGTATGAAGCTTGCTGTGTTCTTGAGAAATGTCCATTTGCTGATGAAGAGATTATTTTGGAAAATTTAGCACTGGAATGACTGGCTCGATAGATGAGCCAGTCATTACACTGAAAAATTTAAAAAATAATTTCGGAGTCTGGAAATATACATATTCTATGGGAAAATCCTAATTTCCTGAACACATTTAAGGGTTAATATTATTAGTTACACCAGCGTTTTGGTGGGGGCACAGACAGTTACCACACATGCAAATGTGTTTCCCGAGTGGAGCGAGGGAAATCCATTTTATATTTCTCGATCGTAGCGAGAGAAATATATTTGTTTGTGCATGTGGTAACGGCCTGTACTCCCGGCAAAATGCTGGTGTAATGAATTTATTACCCCTCAGACGTCAGCGAGAGATTAAGAAAGATATAGGGTGTGTGAGAAAGAGAGAGAGAGAGAGAGAGAGAGAGAGAGAGAGAGAGAGAATTTGATCTTAAATTTAATATTGCCAATTTTCAACACTTTATGACGTCATTTTCAGAATGCATCAACACTTATGACATCATGATCCTCGTCATAGGCTATTGTTACGTCATAATTAATCTGTGCATTAAAACTAAAACACGATGTTCGCGCGGGGATACCGCCGTGTAGTATTGCCTTCGCGTGAGGGAAATACCAGATTGTACATCACTTCTTCTTCTTCTTTTCATTCGCTGATCATACCGCCAGTCCTGTAAGTGACTATTGACATGATCATAAGCGTTAAGAGCGTGGATCCATGGTTTATTAGAGTGCGCCGTGCGGCCTGGAACCTCCGTCTTCAGCACTCAAGGTTTCTGTTAGGGTTACCTCACCCTTACCTCCCTTAGTCGCCTCGTACGACACGCAGAGGATATGGAAGGTGTATTCTAAGCCCCACCTACAGGGCAATCATACATCACTGATCATAACCAATCAAATAACAGCATATGGTCTTGTGACATTACTGAGGGGTAGTAATGTGTTTTATCCAATAGTGTTATGATAGAAATGTCTCACGAGGTCTTAGTCTCTCCTAATGTAACTAGCTAAGCTTACAAGACCAGTTTTCATTCAACAGCTAAATATTAGCATTGTCAAATATTAAAACCATAAGATTGGGTCCACAATTTAGTCAGCAGTTTACAGGCCTATGGTTTAAGAATAAGTGAACTGGTCAGTCCATTGAACTGCCCATGCATGCAGGCACCATGCAACTTTTGGTTGTCATTTGACATACTTAGCTTCTACATGGAATATGTTGATGAAGCTTCCTGGCTTTGTTGGCCATCGAGCTAGAAAAACCTTTCTATGGCTTCCCCTCCAGCCATCTATGATTGCTATTGTGTTGGGTAGGTGGGAGCTGAGGGATCAATCGATTTTATCTGCCGGCATAGGTGATTTTGAATAAACTATGATGATTATATGTAGATAACCTGTATACTCATTTGTATGAATGAAATAAGAAGCTGTATTATGTGTTAACTCTAAAGTTGCTTGTATTTTCCTGAACAGGTCGCTCCGTGATGTTGGAACAGCCACGTAAGACTGGTTTCAAAGTGATCTCTCACATGCTTACATGTCATGGGGGAGAGATCTTTATTCACACACTGTGTACAACCAGGACAATCCTTGAGGACCCAGGCTCTATCAGTGAGGGATGTGGTGGCAGGGTCACAGACTATAGAATCACAGTCAGTATTCAAATGTTACTCAGATTCATGCTTTTACCTCACAAGGATATGAGGAAACGTCTGGTCATGAAAACATTTGACTGCTTCTTAAACAAGAGCAATCAGAGATTGCAGAACTTCATCCTCCCGTTTTTGTTACATTGTAAAAGGTGTTCAGATGTTTTTGTATTTTCCAGATTTTCTTAAGATTTCCTGGAGTTTTTCGGCTCATGCCAAAAGTTCTAGAATCTTGTTGTATGCTCAAACCATAATCTGTGTTAAAAGTGAAGCCAAATCTGATTTTCCAAGATATCCACAGATCCAGAATTTGATCAGATCTGGATCAGGGTTCTTTTATCCAGATTACGGCCAATGTCTAGAAATCCTCTTGCATGGCAAGTTCTTTCGTTGTGTTAAAATTTGAGCCAAATCGGATCAGCAGTTTATTTAGCTACATCCCCGGACACAGACAGACACAATCAGAATACCCTCTTCCCCTTCCGGGGTGCAGGAAATTATCCTGTTGTGATAAATGCGATAGTCTTGGTAATACTTAAAATAGAGCTCAAAGGTGATAACATATAACACTAATTTTAGTTTAAATTCTAACAAACTGTTGTGTATTAAATATTAATATGCTTTTTGTGAAACATTTCTGATGAAAGACATGTGTTGTGTGGGGTCGTGTTTTAATTAATAAGTATCAAATTTAAATTCTGCTATTAACCCTTTTAACCAGCACAGACCAGACATGGCAAATTCTCTTTGATGTAAGGAATGCTCTGTAGATGAGCTTGAAACTAATTTTTGTGGGCTTGTTAGGCAGCAACAGATTCCAGTAAAATTAGTTTCAAAATATTCATAAGTTTTCATGTATAAGTGTCTTGAAATTGACACCCTGTGATCTTACGTGTAACGGGTAAGTTATTCCGAAACAATTAAATTATTAGGATCTAACTATCTCAATTTAATATTGTTCATCTGTCTAAGCATTGAAAAGCCAGTAGTTGAAATTCACTAGAAATACTCTTGCATATAATCTATCCATGGTAATAATTCTGTGTGTTTTGTGGGTGTAGTGCCCATTACTCCACGGATATGGTGACCCTTCCATAGTGAAATTGATACTGTGGTGTCCAGCATTTATGTGTGCCATGAATTGGCAGAGCGGCTCTGGGACGTATTCCCAGATCATGAAGATATCATCGATGTATCTCACATACAGGGCTGGTTGGTAGGGTGTGTTGAGTAGAAGCTTTTCTTCGAGAATCCTCATAAATATGCATGCATAGATGCATGCTGTCTTGTAGCCAATTGGTGGTGCCATGCACTTATAGACTGTGTTTTCGCCATTGGGCTCAAAATTGTTGCATTCTAACACCCCTTGTGGTGAGGGTGCCGAGAACCCCATGCTTCACGTGACCACTGCTCTAAGTTCCTCTTGTTTGTGTATGTTGGTGTAAAGAGAACTGATGACTATGGTGATTAAATTAAAACGTGTCCATGTTTTTGTTGGACCAAATTCTTCTACTTTGTTGATGGAATCTGTGGTGTTCTTTACATAAGATTTTATCTGGGTGATGTGATTGTTTATGTGTTCATCAACGAAACTACTGAAGAGTTCTATCAGGCAGCCATTACCACTGATGATTGGCCTGCTTGGAATGAGATTATTTTTCCCCTCCCGGTGTACTTTCGGCAGTAGGTAGAATCTATCTGTGTTTGCTGGTTTTGGGATGAGTCTGCCTGTTGTTGTGGCATCTATTTAGCCATATCTTACTAGTTGGTCTAGTCTTTTTGTTACCATGCCTCAGGGTTGCTCTGTCATGTTTGATAACAGTTTAAGATACAAATTTTGTCGGATAACTGTCTAATTGCTTCGGCAATATAATCCTCCATGGATTGTATTACTGTAGCTTGAATTTTGTCAACCCTTTTGATAATTAATGTATCCTTGAAATTAATGTATCCTTGAAATTAATGTATCCTTGAAATTGAGAAGAGCATTTAACTCTGCTTGTTTGAGGTTGCATTTTTGTGTCCTGTTGTGGACATGTTTGCTGGATTTGAATCATACAGCCATAAAGAATGATTCAAATGTTGGGTTCAAAGTGTGTGGGGGGCATGGAAGTTTTCTTGGGGGCAAACTTCATGCATTCATAGAAAGATGGTTGCACCAGTTCCTCCTCTGATGATGTTGCAGAGAGAATGGCATATGCTGGGTGTGGCGAGAAGTGGTGTATGAGCCACATTCTCATGAAGAATGCTTGTTAGTCTGTCTATAGACTACCCATGTTGGGTTCAGACACAGAGGGACTGAATCCTAAACCTTTGTCTAAGACACTTAAGGTGTTGGGATCCAATTAATTATCGATGAAATTTAAAACAAAGGGTAATAAGTAGTTTGAAGACTGTTTATTTGTGGAAGCTGCAGCCATGCTGTTGTTGGTACAGTTAAGCTGGGCTGCAGAAATCATTGACATTTTGAGACAGAAAGAGTATTTTTATAACAAGAAAGTCATATCCTGCATTTGTGCTGGTTTGAAATTAAATGGTACAGTTCATCAATTGCTTCTGTGCTTCTTGTCTGCCATCAGTGGACTTGGTCTGGATTGTGTCCTGGTTTGGTGGAATTGCTGCCTAGGTTGGCACTCTTGGCGGTATGGTTCTCTCCTAGTTGTGGTGAATCCGCTATGCATCTCTTCTTCTTGATCTGAACTCTGAGCATGTGTTATTATTATTATTATTATTATTGCCCCTTTGGCGGTTCACAGGTCTGTGATTTCTTGGGCTTGGTGACCTTTGATCTTTCTTGTGCCGTGCCATCGTGGTGGTGATTGCTAGTGCTGCTTCTTTTGTGGCCTCTGCATTCTTGGTTTCAGAGAATGTGTGTTTGAAGCCCATGGTTTCATTGTATTGCAGCTTCAGCTTGTTGGCAGTGTGAGTGGTTAATAGATTGGTCAATTTGAGACAAAAGTTAGTAAACAGATTTTTCCACTTAGCTAGGAGCACACTGTCTTTTTTGTCTGGTTTGAATGAGACTGTGGCTATCAGCATGGTTGGCACCATTACCAGTGTCACTGGCCAGGCCTAGCCTCCCGATTTGGAACTCTAATCTGGATCCCCTTTATGCCCATATTTTGTCATAACACCAACAACTGATCCACACCCGGCAGGTATAAAAGGAGCGAACAACCAACACTCAAATCATTCATACTCTGGATCCCACAAAGACCCAGCTTGAGGCTTGCATATATCCGTCTGTGTGTTTTAGTCTTGATGACATAGTTATTACTGTAGAATCTGTCACAGTTAACACTCACACCACTATGTACACGAATGATCTTCATTCCATCTGTTGAGATGACGGCTTTAGCATGTCAAGATTGGGCCAGAAATTTGAGATTTCTCCTTAGTGAATGTCCATTTGCAAGCCAAGAGGAGACTATCTTTGAAAACTTATCATTAGAATGACTGGTTCGATTAGCAAGTGCTATTGGTGTAACATTTGGGTGGCTTTGCCAAAAGTGTAAAAAACTCAACATACATAGTTATTATTAGTTCTAATTACTAGTTGTAATTTGCAACTAAAAATAGTCTTCTGTGGGCCTGCAAATAGACATTCCAAAGAACAGAGTCCAGTTGTGGCCCACTTAAGAGTTAAAATTGTTGTAAATTGAATAAAGGTTGGTGAATAAAACTTCTACTTCGAATAATACTTACCAGATGTACTATTATGATAATGTCTATTATCTAGTGTAGCTCAAAATAAACAATTAAAACTCCGCACTCTCCTGGTCCTGCCCATACTGTGTCCGGGAATTACCATAGCCGCAGGTACCGAGTCAATTCCCAATCACAGACAGATTCGTCTATTTTGCGACTTGAGAAAGTCACGTTTTTTCAAGCTCTTAAAATTTTCAATTTTAACTGAATTTATGCGTTGTTGGAGTGCGTTATTGTTTACATCATGGAAGACAGGGAAATCATCACAGGGGCAGGTTGTATCAATCTAGAATTTATACATTCGTGCCATAATGACTGTTTAAAATTTCCTTAAATTGGCACATTATTCTAAAATGGTAGCCATTGTTGGAGTCGCCCGGTACCCGTTAGCTTATTAGTGTTAATCCGGGTACTCGCTTCTTTCTCTCTGCGACTCAGTTCTTTCTAAGATGGATGCGCTCTTAGCCAAGATGGCAGTGCCCATGATGTTTATTCCGCTTGGCTTCGCGTGTCTATGCACTCTATTTATGCCGATTTTTAGCTCTCGCTTCATTGTCGAGGGTGTTTGTAGCGATTGGCGGTTATTTCCTAGTCGTTTTAACGTTAGTTAACGTTTAGGTTGTATTTTTAATTTTTTCACTCAAAAAGGTTTCAAATATTTCCTGCCTGAGGCTTGATTATCATTAATTGAGAGAAAGTTAATGTTTTCCTAGTAATTCAATTTTACTATCAAGTCTATTGTGCGTATTGCTCGTCATCAGTCATGTGCAGCGTTTTAAGTCTTCTTTGTGTTCGCAGAAAGCCAAGAACCAGGACACTCTCTGTCAAAATTGCAACAGGTTCATGAAGCGCAAATACTCTGGTCATCACAGTGTAGCTTGCGCGAAGTGTAAAGTGGGAAGCCCATGTGATGTGTGCGCCAAGTGGTCGTCGGAGATGGTGGCAGAATTTGATCGGGATCGACGTGCGCGCTTGGAGAGGATCGCGAGGGACAAGTCGGCCAAGCTGGATCAGGCGTCGTTGAGAGGCCTCGAAGGTCATCTGAATACTCGTATGGATTCAGCACTGGGCGTATGGGTGGCCCAGTTCAAGGCAATGTTCGATTCATTGCAGTCCACGGTCCCGTCGATGCAGGCTGGTGCAGGGCAACCTTTAAGTGGTCCGGCTAGTTCTGCGGAGGGACAAGCACCTGCCCCTTCTCTGTCCTTGGCTCAAGAGCCGACGGTGGAGGAGGAAGATCTTCTCATGGACGATTCCGGCATGCCGGATATTTCAATGACGGCAATGCCCAGTACTTCCCAGGGGTCTCCCTTGGGATTTGTACGGGTTTGCCAGGTGGATGGTGATGTCGACGTTCTGTCGGGCATTTTCCATCCGGGTTTTTTGCAACCCATGGTGTCGGTGGAGCCGTGTTTTGCGGTTCCTACTGGCATCCCGGCGGCGTTAGGTGCAGCTCCTATCGGATTGCCGTCGCCTGCCGTAAGCAAAGCGGTCGTGGTCCCGCCTCCCGTGTTGGAGCCGATGGACTGCGGGGAATCCGTGTCTGGCGATTCGTTGGACACCGGTGCCACTGGTGGTCGGGCTATGGATGCACCCTATGTTGGTAGAGGTGTGTCGCATAGCTCACAGCATGGATCGTCGGTGGCCTTCTCATCGAAGGGAGAGAGGGAAGATGAGAACGGTAGTTCTTTAATGGACGAATCCGTTTTCTGCACCGAAGCTGAATGGGTGCAGGTCCTTGGCTGGATGTCCGACCGTCTCGGGTTGGCATCTGAGCCTGGATCTCAGCGCGACCCGGCGATGGAACGGATGTCAGAGCGAGCGGCTGGCGCTCTGTCAAGTGGCTCTTCTGCCATGGCGACACTCCCGTTGGACACGCAGACTTCCGACATGCTGGAAGTTGCGGCATACCGTCTGGTTCAGCCGGAGTATGCACTGCCCAAAGCCCCCAAGGGGGGGGGGGTGAGGAGTAGGGTCCGTTTTCCGGAGCAGGCCTACCATCAGTATGCCCGGGTTCCACGGCTTTCCGTCGGGGAGCGAGAGGCGCTGAACAGGCCGTTGGCTGGGAAGTCTAAGGGGCGTTCTTGTCCTTTGGTTTCCCAGACCAATAAAGATCCGTTTAATGAGGTTACGATCATTGAAGATGCGGCGAGGGCAGCCATGGCTGCGCTCTCGCATGGATGTACCCTCCTGCAGGGAATGCTGTCCTGCGTGGAGGAGGGTGGGCAGGTGCCAGAGGCTGTTCCCGGAGTTATTCGGGACACCATGCGCCTGTCTCAAGATTGCCTGGCCAGGGTGATCACCAGGACATTGGCAGAGCGACGGAGAATGGTTCTCGATTGCGTAGAACCAGGACCAGAGATGAGGGCTGCATTGTCGTCTGCGCCTTTCATCAGTCCAGGCTTGTTCGGCGGCTCGGCACGACAAGCTCTCTCCAAGGTCGCGTCAATGGTTGCAGAGCAGGAGGTAGTCGGCAGGTCGTGGAAGTCGACTAAGAAGACACAGCCGCAGCAGTCCTACAGGCAACATCACCAGGAGCAGCAGAGACAGCGTCCAAGATCGCCCTTCCGTCCTTCAGGTCGTGATGCCCATTGGCCATCCGGCTCTCAAGGACCTGGCCGTTCATCTTCATACAAATCCGCTAATAAGAGGCTGTATGAAGATGACAGGAAGGGTGGCGGTTTGGGCCACGGTGGTTACCGTAAGGATAACCGTGGCGGCGGTTCCGGACCGTCATATTCCAAGAAGCCGCGGGGCGGCCGTGGGGGTCGGTACTGACGGGTTTCCGGCGGGACCAGCTCCGGTGACGTCAGGAACGAAGGGAGTCGAGAATCTTCACTCAAGCGATTTAGCGTCTTCACGTGCAATCTTGACCACCAGCTGTGTGCAGATTCCTTCCGTCAGAGGCAGACTTCAACTGTTCTTAAGCCAATGGGAACATCGTGCGAGATTGTTTAGTCTGTCAATGGATAAGAAATGGCTACGAACCGGACTGGCTCATCCATCAATCGTTAGTTCCGTTAACATCGACTCCAATATGCACTCCCGTTCCAAGGGAATCCGATCGTCTAGATGCCATTTGCTCAGAAATAGAATCACTTCATCAGAAGAATGCGATTCATCTAGTCCGCAATCAGTCATCTCTAGGCTTCTATTCGATGATGTTCTTCGTTCTGAAACGTACCGGAGGTTGGAGACCAATTCTCAACCTCAAACCGTTGAACAAATTTATTCTTTCTCCCAAATTTCAGATGGAGACTGTGGCAGCGGTAATGACAGGGCTGAGAAAAGGCATGTGGGCAGTGTCGATAGATCTGAAGGATGCTTATTTTCATATTCCAATGTCAATTCCTTTTCAGAAATACCTTCGCTTTGCTTTCCAAGACAATGTTTGGTAATTCAATGCGCTTCCGTTCGGCCTGACCACAGCACCGAGGGTCTTCACCAAAGTGGTTCTCTCCATGACTTCTTTCCTTCGCAGGAGAAACATAGCTGTTCATACTTACATAGACGACTGGCTGCTAAAGGCGGGGAACCCAGTCACTCTGCGCAACAATCTGCAGGTAGTCCTAGCCTTATTAAAGGATCTAGGATGGATTGTGAATCTAGAGAAATCAGAATTGACTCCATCCCAGGAGTTTGTTTATCTGGGAATCTTTTTCAATCTCGGGGACGGCGTAGCTTTTCCGGCGGAGAGCAGAGTCAAGAGCCTGATTGCAGTTTTGGAGTCAGTTTCTCTAGGAGCCTATCTGACGGCGCGCCAATTTCTCAGAATACTGGGTTTAATAATATCTCTGGAGAAGGTGGTTCCATATGCGGCACTCAGGTGCAGGCCAAACAAGATGTATCTAATGTCGTTCTGGTCTCAGAGAACGGATCCGTTATCTCTGAGGATACCAGTGAAAGAACCATTGATATTCCACCTTCAGTGGTGGAAATCAGAATAGAATCTCCTGCGAGGTGTTCCTCTACAACCTCCCCAACCTCAGATGTCCATCTTCACAGATGCATTGACGACAGGTTGGGGAGCAGTATTGGACGATCAGTCAGTGTCAGGGGAATGGGATCGGACAAATGCGCAGAAACATATCAATGTTCTCGAACTATTAGCGGTGGTATTGGCACTTCGAAAGTTCGAGAGTCTAATTCAAGACAAGATTGTCCTAATAAGGACAGACAACTCAACAGTGGTGTCTTATTTGAACCGCCAAGGCGGTACGAGATCACCAGAGTTGTGTATGATGATTTGGAACCTTCTGCTGTGGTGCCAAGAGAGGAATGTTATTCTTCGGGCAGCACACATTCCAGGAGGATTGAACATCCTAGCGGATGCTCTCAGTCGAAGGACGGTTTGTCGTCCAACGGAATGGCAGCTCAACCAGTCGGTAGCGGAGGTTCTATTCAAACATTGGGGCAAGCCAAATGTCGACTTGTTTGTGATGAAACAAAACGCAAAGATGGTCACTTACGTGTCACCGATCCCGGACCCGCTAGCTCTAGCGGTAGACGCACTGGCGATAAGTTGGAAGGGAATGTACGCGTATGCGTATCCTCCAACGATTCTCATCCCAAAAGTTCTGGCAAAGATAAGAGAGGGAATGTGCCAAGTGCTACTGATCGCCCCTTATTGGCCAGGCCAATCATGGTTTACGGATCTGCTGGACCTTCTGGTCTGCAATCCAATCCCTCTCCCAGACAGAAGAGACCTAATTTCTCAGGACAAGGGTCTGTACCTTCACAACAGACCAAAAATGTTCAAATTGACCGCATGGATGTTATCAAGCAGCGTGCAATTGAGGGTGGCTTTTCTGAGCAAGCAGCGAAATTTGTTGCTTCAGCCAGAAGAGGTTCAACCACGAAAACATATAATTATAGAATGAACAAATTTGCAGTGTGGTGTAAGGGAAGAGATATCAATCCCTTTTCTGCATCTGTTCAACACGTAGCAGATTTTATCTGTCATTTATACGAAGTTGACACTCTTGTACCTTCAACCCTAGCAGCATAAGTCTGCATTAGCTTCAGTCATTCCCAGGCTGGCCATTGAAGGAGTGGAGAATGACACCTTGAATGAAGTTATTAAAGGAATGAGCAATCTGCGACCTAGACAGCCAATTCCTATCCCAGCATGGAATCTATCTCTTGTTCTACAGGTTTTAGGGCATGCTCCCTTTGAACCAATTAGATCTATAGACATTAAACTGTTAACTATTAAATCAGTTTTCTTGGTTGCAGCAGCGTCGGCGAGAAGGAGAAGCGAAATACATGCACTTTCTGCCGAACAAGACCGTTTTGTCATCACGGGTGAAGGTTTAAGACTACTTCCACGTCTTTGTTTCCTGGCAAAGAATCAGTCACTTAAATATCCAGGACAGCCGATCAATTTGCCAAGTTTAACTAGACATGACCCAAACTCTTCTGCTTCGTGTCCTGTCAGATGTCTGAAAATGTATAAGAAACGTACTGAGGAGTGGAGAGATGACCCGAAATCTCAGTGGTTATGTCTCAAAGCTCTTCATTTACGCGCCTCAAAAGATACTATTTCTCGTTGGATAGTTGACGCTATTCAGATGTCGCACAGAATCGCTACAGGAAAGCAGATTGATCGTGCGAATGCCCATCAGGTCCGAGCACTAGCAGCATCATCGGCCCTTTATAAGGGTGTCTCATTAGAGGAGGTGATGTCTGTAGCACAATGGCATGCCGAGTCGTCATTCACTGATTTCTACCTTCGCGACATCTCCAGCGCACTTAATCCGGTAGCCGTCGCCAATTTATCGAATCTAAACTAAGCCACATCAGACCACTACTTCGCACACATCACAAAGTCTTCCACTTACACTGACCAATGGCTATGAACATGACTTGAGTATGACCGTGGATTGGGCCGAGCTCCTGTGATGAACAAGAAAAGATCAAGCACTCAAAATGGTGAGTGTTTACATTAATTAAGTGACTATAAATATATTTACTTACAGTCGAAATACCAGACTGCTTAGGTAAATAGTCTGGTACAAGAGTATACTTATCCTCTCAAACAGACATTAGACTCATTCCAATTTGAAAATCTAATCGATATACTGATATTTTTTCAAAATTAGAAGTTGTAGTAGCTGAGGTGAGGCTGAGCTGCTTTCGCTGTTTGTCAAGGCAAATATAAGATGAATCTGTCTGTGATTGGGAATTGACTCGATACCTGCGGCTATGGTAATTCCCGGACACAGTATGGGCAGGACCAGGAGAGTGCGGAGTTTTAATTGTTTATTTTTTAGCTAGACTAGATAATAGACATTATCATAATAGTACATCTGGTAAGTATTAAGAATTTTCGTAGAAACAAAAGCGGATGCATTTTTGATTCAGTGACTTTTGACAATTAATTTTAAAAATCTGCAACTAAGAAGCACATTAGGCAAGTGATAGATTTGAACATGTTTTGTGCACAATGTATGGCTTATCATTCCTTTTATCATCCTTGCTTAATTTCAGGATTTTGCAGAATTTATGAAGGAGAATAAACTTGCTCCTGCAACACAGGAGACTGTGCTCACCATGCAGGATCTGCCGATTGAGAAAGGTGAGCAAATAACAACAACAGCAACAACAACAACAACAACAACAATAATAATAATAATAATAATAATAATAGAGATCATGCTGATTCTCTGATAATAACTATAGCTTTTCAATTCTCAGATGTACTCAAATTAATTTAACCAATCATATTGCATGAAATAATAAATTTTACAAAAAAAATAAAAATTTATTAATGAGTAGGCAAATGGATCCACTTTCCAAAGATGCATGACTTCATTAATATTGCGATTTTAGTTTATCATAGGAATGGTTTAAAATGTGTATTTGAGTAAAATAGTAACTAAATGCGAGTGAGCTCCTTGTTCTTGCCTTTACTAGCCAGCAGCGGTGCTCTGAGCATTGATTTATGGGAATCCAGCCGAAATGACGTGAATTTCGTGATAGGTATAGTGTCAAGATTGGTCAAGAAATTTTTTTTTACTGTCCTTAAAAACTGTCATTTTGCAGGCCAAAAGTAGACAAATTATGAAAATTTACCATCTGAATTATTGGCTTACTTATCTAGACAGTCATTCTAGTTGTAAATTTGAAAAAAATAATCTTTTCTTGGCATGCAAATGGACATTTCTGATGACCACTATCTTGACCATTAAAGGGTTAATATACCACACATTGTATGACACAATGCTGTGAAAATCCTGCGTTTCTTTTCCAGCTAAGGTGCAATTAGAGCGAATGACGCGTGTCTGGCCAATTCTTATTAGCGAGAGTATAATCTTCAATATGCTATCCGTAAGTGCCATTCACAGACATGTACTTGTTGATCAAAATCACCTTTGGAGACAGATGGATGTTAGAACGCTGTACCAATTTCCAGCTAAGCTCCGCCTACATCTTATGCGCATTGTGATCTATTTTTATACTTAGAACCCTGAATTCTCAGAATCCCAATTTCCATAAAACTATACACTCAGGTAAGCTGTTTAAATTTTGAAACTAATTTGACTGGGTGCTGTTGCTGCCTAGGGCAAAATATTCAACACAATGTTGATTAAATAGTAAAGACATACAATTTGTACACTTGACAGGCTTTTCAATGTCATGGCAGACTTTGTTACATCATTCATTAAGCATTTTGATTGCGACATCAGCCTACATGTAACATAATTGATTATGACACCATATACTTAAGTGACAGATACTGCTAGTAGGTTCTCTGCACTGATCAGGAATTAGGAGTTGGCTTATGAGGAGTTCAAACTGAGTCTGTCCCTGAAAAGCCAAAAATATAGGTGTTAGGTATCAATAAATATTGCAAATTATAACACGCCTCGTTTATTTGTTTGTCCAATGTCATCCAAAGATCAACGAGAATGTTCACCCTTCATTGTATGGGAGATTATCCCTTCTAGGATGCTGAGAAAAATTCCTATATATCACATAGGTGATCTCCCTTTAGATTTGACATAATATGAAGATGAAAGTCGGCATTATGAATTAATAGACGAGGGTTGGAGGGCTGATTCCATTATGGCACCAACTGTGAGGTTGTTTCTAGGCCAGTTACGATTGCGAAATAATTGATGATTACAAGATTCATAGCTGGCACTTTGGTGATTAATTTTATTGATGTTTACCAAACTTTCAGACAATTGCGCTTCCATTTGTCAAGAGCACCGCTTGTGGTCAGATTGAGTGTTAACCCTTTAATGACTAAATTTAATATAATTTAATATATATATGTATATATATAATATAACATATAATATGGCCTGGTGACCATCTGTCGTCCATCCGTCAACTTTTCCTTTAAACGACTGGGCCGATTTCAATTATATTTGGCAGGAAGCATCCTTAGGGCATAGACTCAAGTTTGTTCAAACAAAGCCGATCGGCCAATTGGGCTGGTGGCCATCTTGGACTTAGGCCAATTTTTGGAAGCTTCTTTAAAAATCTCCGAAACCGCTTGTGGGATTGATGCAAACCCCATGAAATATTGTCTAGGCTGAGAGCTGAACCAAGTTTATCCAGGGGAACTTGATTGGTCAAATGGTTCAGTGGCCATCTTGGTTGACCTAGTTTTAGCAAAAACAACTTCTTTAGAACTGCTAAACGGATAGGGTCGAAATTTGGCAGATATGATTAGGGGCTAAGGGCCATTAAAGTTTGTTCAAGGGAAGTTTAACCACCAAAAAACATGGCCGCCCTGGGCCAATCAAAATACAGGGTGTCCCAGAAAAAACAAAATCCTAAAACAAAGGGTTAATTGGACCAATTTGTGAGACGTAGCACTATAATAATGAGTTTCTCATACAGTGAGAACAATGTGATTTCCAGCGACGCTGCTATAGCACTACTCCGGTCATGCATCAATGAGCACCAGTTTTTGAAAGTGGTATGCGAAAGTCCATTGTGACAGTTGAAATAAACATGTGAAATGGAATGCCCATGATTTTCATGCTTTTGTCTGGAAAACCCTGGCCACGCCATGCGACAAGGGAGAATTAAGCCAATGTATTGGTGAAGGGTATTCAAAGTTACGCCTTCAGCCTAGCACCATGGTGCAACTTAACACTGAGCAAAGAGTGTTTGTTGTGACAAAATTCCATGAGAACCAGAGCTTACAAGCTACCCAGGATGCATTTAGGGAAGCCTTCCCCGATAGAAATCCGCCGGCAAAGTCGACCATCTGGGCCAATGTGAAGAAGTACCAAGATCATGGAACAAGGGTCATTCAGGGAGAAGACACACGGTGCGAACTGAAGATAACATTGCTACAGTTCGACAGCAACTTCTCCAGTATCCAAGGGGAACAAGTAGCAGGAGATATGGACTCAGACTCGCCCACTCTTCCTTTAACCGCATAACAAGGTTGGACCTGCACTTTCATCCATACCGAATGCACATTCGCTATCAACTTTTACCTGCGGACCTCAGGAGAAGACAAGATTTTGCAGAGTGGCTGCTGGACCGATGTCTGAGAAATGAGCGGTTTCTTGAGTGCTTGGCGATTGGCGATGAAGCAGGATTCTCGATGGATGGAGAAGTAAACACCCACAACATCGTTGAATATGCACCGGTGCGACATCCTCCAAATTTCAACTTCGATAGAAACATGAGTCGACAGAAGATTACTGTTTGGGTAGGACTGTGTGGTAATGGTGTGATTATTGGACCATTCTTTTTTTAACGAAATGTGAATGGCCAAGCCTACCTGCTGATGATCAATGAAGATGTTGTGCCACAGCTCCAGTTGCATTTCGAACGCCAGCAAAATGCTGTCTTCCGACATCTGTGGTGGGCACAAGATGGCGCACCTGCCCACAGACTCATCGCTGTTAGGAATCGCTTGCGGGAACTTTTTGGAGACAGAGTAATTGCTCTGAATCATGCTGTGGAATGGCCGCCCAGGTCACCGGATTGGACACCCTGTGACATTTTCTTGTTGGGGGTATTTGAAAAACAAAGTGTACTCCAGTCCACCGCGTAACACTCAGGAATTGCAAGCCCGCATTCAACATGAGATCGAAATCGTGCGCGATGATCCTGCAATGGTGAGATGAGCTGTGGCTGACATGCGCCGTCGTTTTCGACTTCGTATCGAAAAGGGAAGCCGACATGTGGAAGGTATTGATGCATAATTTTGTGTAATTACTTAATTAAATATCATCAACAGATACAAATTTTGTTTCTCGTGCCATCGTTGGATGTTCTCCTATCTTATCTTTGACTCAAGGTTTTACCATGAACTGTCACAAATGAGTTTGGACATACCATTTGCCAATGAGTGGTGCTCGGTAATGCATGGCGGGGGGAATGTCATCAGGACATCACTTGAAAGCATTTTGCTCCTGCTCGTTGGTAGATAAATAATTACAGTCATATACCACACTACTTGGTCAAATTAATCCTTTGTTTCACGATTTCGTTTTTTCTGGGACACCCTGTATAGCGTATTATGCAGCCATATTGGATTTTTTTATTTGATGGATTTTTAGGATGAAATTGATTTTATATGTGTTTTTGAGTATTCTAATCTCAAATTTGCAATTTTCGAAACAGTTGGATAAACGGTTTGGCGACCATCTTGGATCATTTTCCTGCCAAAAGCTCCCATACTAAAACAATGGGAAATTTAAAATGTCTTCTTGATAACTTCTGGGACAATTTCAATTATATTTGGCAGGAAGCATCCTTAGGGCATAGAGATTCAAGTTTGTTCAAACGAAGAGCCAATTCGGCCGGCACCCATCTTGGATTTTGGCTGATTTTGAGAAATCTCTGTAAAAATCTCCAAAACAGTTTGAGGGATCGATTCAGAACTTATCAAATATCATCTAGGGCAAGCGCTGAACCAAATTTGTTCACTTGTGAACTTGATTAGCCGAATCATTTGGCGGCCATCTTGGATGACCTTGTTTTTGAGAAAATTACTTCTCCAGAACTGCTGGTGATCGGGCCAAAATTTGGGAGATGATATTGATGACTAAGGGCCATTAAAGTTTGTTCAAGCGGAGTTGATACATATAGAAACATGGCCTCTGTTTTCTTGTTACAAGTCTGCTTAACTCATTAGAGTGCTACTTATTGTTAATGAACATTCTAGTTGAAATGCCTATCGTCCAGGTGAGCGATACAGGCCCCTTGGGCCTCTTGTTGAATTTCCAATTGCAGGCCAATAGAAGTGTTTTTAAAAATTTCCACTGGCATGACTGGCTCGATTATCGGGCAAGTCATTCCAGTGGTAATTTTTCAAAAATAGTCTTCTCTTGGCCTGCAAATGGAAATTCAACTAGAAAATATTGCTGCAAATGGATGTTCCTTAAGACCACTGCATAAGCCAGTTTTGGCTGGATTCGTTAAAAAAGGGTTAAAGTTTTATATAGATACTACTTACAAATCGTGTTATGAGTATTACGTGACTGAAATTCATACATAAATGTTTCAATTGAAATTTTGTAATCGTGTCTTTGTTCACAGAGCATTGATCCTCTGCAATCTTTAATCATCAAAGAGGAGTTGACAGAAGAGGAGGTGTTAGATTGTAAAAAGGCCATATTTTATGTTGTTGGTATGGAGACCCGCAATGAGCAGCTACCTGTATCTGCCAGTCAAGGGGCAAAGGGCAGCAGAGTTAAGAGGTAGTAACAGCACCTAACATCAATGCAGGATTCCAGTTTATCTATCGATCATATGACATCATAATCAACCATGTGACGTATAGGATGACATCATAATAAATAATATCATAAATGACGTAGCTAAGTTTAACATGAATGTTTAATTGATAGCGGACTAAACGTCGTTGTATGAATTGTATGTATTTACTATTTAATAAACATGCTGTTGAACACTTTGAAATTAATTTGACAGGGCAAGCGACAATAACCGATCAAATTACTTTCAAAATATTCAACAGCTTACCTATTTAATTTTTTGGAAATTGAGATTCAGAGAGTGCAGGGATCGATCGCTCCTAACATGGACAAAGTGTGGGTGGAGCTTAGTTTGAGATGGGCGGGGCATAGCTAAAACTGATTCCTTCATTATATACATGTTATTAACCATTTCAGCCTGACAAAATCATGTACCACACATTCAATGCGATGTAAAAAATGCATTGTTGAATATTTTGAAACTAATTTAAATGCCCCTTGTTGGTGCCTAAGTGAGCAACGGGTTCCATTCACATATATTAAATTTTAAGATTTCTAAATATTGAGCGGCTTAGCTTTACAGCTGTGAAATTAAGAAATTGACATTTCAGGATTCAAATGCTTAATTAATTATTATAATTTGTGGATATGCTGTAACCATTTTCATGTTGAATTCAGAGAAAGCTGACTTTAATTTTACTATTGACCATGCTAATTATTTTGTAAACAATTTACCTGAATTATTTGGCCAATGGAGTATTCCAGTTAATCAGTCAATCATATCGTGTCATAATGAACTACATGATGTGTAGGATTGTCATAATCAATTATGTCATGAATGATGTAGCGTCACAAACGCTTAATCGATGATGGAATAAGCATTGTTGTATGAATTGTAGGTCTTTACTAGTTTCAGATTATTCAACAGTTTACCTGTATATTTTTTTGGAAATTGTTAGTCAGGGAGTTCAGGGATCTATCCCAACACTGTCAAAGTGTTGGTGGAGCTTAGCTAAAGATGGGCAGGACATAGCTGGATTCCTCCATTATCCTGAGCAAGATGACAGCTATGTACAGTGCTCACAAATCTACCTATTATTCTGTTAATGACCAAGATGTGTCCGTGATTGGCCACATGCAGGTTAATGAAAGAAAATTTTTGTAAATGTACCATTAGAATTACTGGCTCGATAATAACAGAGCCAGTCATTCGAGTGGTAAATTTTCAAACATGGTATTCTCTTGGCCTATAAACGAACATTTGTTAATACGAATTCAGAAGCAATTTTTGGCTTGCTTATTTCGGCAGTCAACCATATTCAGTTCCACATAGCAAGAGTGCAAGAATGTGTCTATTTTGTCCAGAGGTTAGCAGCACTCTTACGGTGACATCGGCGTTATGCCAGATATAAACTCAAAATTACTGCATCAAATTAATAAATAAAATCATGCTTAAATTATTTCTGGATATATCAGTATGCAGCAGACTGGTCAAGAAAAGTAAGAGTTATGCTTAGTCAACATCAGTTTGCAGCCGAGAGAAAACTATTTTGAAGATTTACGATCGGAATGACTAGCTCAGTTAGCAAGCCAGTCATTCCAGTCTTGAAATTTGGAAAATAGTCATCTCTTGACCCGCACATGCATAATGGTGTGAGTTTGGCTATTAAAGGCTAAGATGTAGGATTACTATAAATTGTGATGATTTCATATGAATTTTTCAAACTAACCCAAGTATGTAAACATATCAGGAACTAGGAATATCAAGCAGAAATAATTAGCTCACGTTAATGTAAGAACAGGAGGAGTTACCTACCTTTATCTCTTGAAATGAAGGAACAATTCAATCAGAATCTTGATAGGATTAATATAGCAACAAATTGATGGTTGTATGCGTGTTATCTGTCCATTTTTGTTCTATCTTATCACGACAACTCGGTTTCAGGGAAGCTCAATTTGAAAACTAACTGCATGTATTGAATGCAATTTGATAGAAAGGTGTTAGTACGTTAGTCATCAAGGACCATGACTCAAATTGCTTAACCCTTCACTGATCATGCCGGCCAAAACTTACCGCTGAAGTGGTCTTGTGGAATTGATATTTGCAGGTGAGCGAAGACTATTTTTGAAAATTTACCACTGGAATGACTGGCTCAGTAACAGAGCCAGTCATTCCAGTGTTAAGTTTTCAAAAAATAGTATTCTCTTGTGCTGCAAATGGACATTCAAAAGAGAAATATTTGGATTTTCTCGACCAAATTTGACTAATAAAGGGTTAATGCAGTCTAACTATTGAAGACCTCTCACTATCACTGGTGTAATGCTGCTGTTTTCTGTGGCTAACTTGCAGAGATGATCAGTATCGCTTGATGTGGTCGGAACTTGAATCCTTCGTCCGTGCTTACTCTGACCTGTCCTCTAATCATGAGAAGGTACTTGAATGTCTACTAGAGTGTAAGAAGCCATCAGAGGACACACGCACAGCCCCGTCACCAAAACGCGGTAGTCAGGATAAACCTGTCACTGTAGTCAAGGAGGAGAAGATGGAGGTGGTATCTGAGGCAGAACAGGCATGGAAAGATTTTGATAAGTACGTTCTAACAAAGTACATGCCCTATAGTGAGGATTTAAATAGATTTATTTTGTGAAATATACCCCACCCCTGACACATCCATCTGTTGGCATCTTCTATCTGACACATCCATCTGTTGCCTCTGTGACGTTGACAATGATATGCCCGTGACTATGTGACCTACAGAGCCGGATTAAACCTATTTGGGGTCCAGGGATAATTATTTGTGGGAGCCCGTTAATGGGGGTAGGGTGTCAGGGAGGGAGTGGACACCACCGCCATCACAATCAGGTTTTATATGATTTTCAGAAAATACAAGATGGCCGACAACACATTAAATTTTGATTAATCCATGGCAACCATTTTTTTTAGTGTATCAACTCTCCATGGCCCATAGACACTTTAATGTCTTCAACAATTGTCATCACTGCGATCGAATGAGTTAAATTCCTATAGTGTAATGACTGTTGGATTACAAAGACACACACATGATCAAAGCAGGCACATACACATATACTTTGTCCATGAATGTACATAAATATGAGATAGTTGATCCACCTGGGAATGTTAGAATGAATATGTGTTAGCAAGTTACAACTTGTTATGTGTACATCATGTGTCAGAAAATTGTATACATGTAAATCCCAGCCAAATTTCTACTCTTTCTATGTAAATCATATTTCAGATTTCAGAAGATGACAGAAAGGGAAAAACATGAATTGATAAAGGGAGATAATCGCTGGGCTGATTCTACACCTGCTAAGAAATCAAAACCCTTCCTCGATACATCTGTTAAGAAACCTGGTGGTAAGCGTAATATGTATCATCAATACAACAGAAATATGGCTTGTAGTCATTAGCTAGTATGATCACATATTCAACTAGGATGCACTCGAGGGATATGCTGACTTACGCCTTTGCACTCTGTATTGACAATGCACTTAGTGACCCCTGTGACCCAGATAGTGGATCAGTTGACCTCAAACTCAAAGCAATCATAAACTGTCCCAATATGAATGTGTGTGCTAAATCTGGTTATTCTGCCTTCCTACACTCCAGAGTTACATCCAAAAATTTGTATTCCGGTATGCACTTTGTGACCCCGTGAACTAGATATTTGATGTTTTGTCCTGAAACTTATAGAACCTCGAGCCACCTTTCATATGAATGGATGTGCCAAATTTGGTTATTGTGGCCACTCGTGTTATGGCTAAAAATCTGTATTTCGGGATGCATTTAGTGACCCTGTGACCTAGATATTTGAACTTTTGACCTAAAAACAAAAATAATAAATTGTGGTTCTAGTCAACTACAATATGAATTTAAGGATTGGATGAATCTACCGTATAGAGTTATTGACACAAATCTCTGGGATGCACTAAGTGACCCTGTGACCCCAATATTTGACCTCTTGACCCGACCTAAAGATTTCTCTAGCTGCTCATAATATGCCATAATGAATGTGTGTCAAACAGACAGATGGCACCAACTGCAGTACTCACACCGCCTTCAGCGGCGTGAGTAACTAGAATGTACTCGAGGGATACGCTGACTCACGCCTTTGAGCTCTGTCTTAACAGGGCACTTAGTGATCCCCGTGACCTAGATAGTTGATCTGTTGATTTGTACTGATGGTAATTTTAGCCACCCGTAATATGAACGGATGAGTAAATTTGGTGACTCTACCTGCTTGCATTCCCGATTTATGGCTAAAAATTTTGCACTTGACTAAGATATTTGATCGTTTGACCTGAAACTCATTTTCTTCTAGCCATCTACAATATGAATCTATATGCCAAACTTGGTGATTCTAACTTCTTGGAGATATCGCTCAGATAAACAGACAGACAAACAAACAGACGACAACTACCGCACTACTGACATCACCCTTTGGCAACATGAGTAACAAGACCAATGAGACATATTGCAGCCCGCCATCCATTAATCTTCTTTTCAGGATTGTTCTTTAGATCAAGACTATAATTTCTAGTTTACTAGAACACACATGTTAACTGTCTGATTGCTGAGGTTTTGCAGATGACATTCCAAGCGTTATATCGCTAGACTTGCTAAATATTTTGAAAACAATTTGACTCAAAGTTGTTGTTGCCTAAGGCACCAACAACTTTCAGTCAAATGGTTTTCAAAATATTCAGCAGGTTCAGTTATTGCCCATTGAAATTCTTGTCTGGTAGCTTCCTGCAGCGAGACAGTTAATGTTAAGATTTGAGTAACTGTCTGACTGCTGAGTTTTTGCAGATGACATTCCAAGGGTTATATCGCTAGACTTGCTAAACATTTTGAAAACAATTTGACTGAAAGTTGTTGGTGCCTATGTGGAGAGGATAAGAAATATATGCCTACCACCTAGTCTATGTTTTGATTTACATGTGAAGTTCATGGAGTTCTTTTATTGTAACTCTACATTTATATGACCATTTCAGAACCACAAAATCTGCTTTCCATGTGGACCAATCGTATTCAGGCCATTCATTCCAAGCGCCATGTGGAGTTTGTTGGTCGATTAGAGAGTTATGGCAATAAGGCTGAGCTGTACCAACCTCAGAACGAGGATAACAAAGAGTAAGACTGGACAAATCCATCGCTAGTTATGCCTCACCCATCTATAGCTAAGCTCCACCTTTCTTTTGCGTGTTGGGATCAATTTAA